>JAFEMH010001688.1:60000-434775 GCA_022495995.1 Adenophora triphylla var. japonica
CGTTTTCATTTGTAGAATCGCCACACCATTTTGATTTAGCCCAAAACATTGAAAAATGTTTAGTTTAAAAACTGTTGTTGTGTGATGAGATTTTTGAGTTCGGAGGTCAGATTACTCCTCGGGAAGGGCATAGTAGAGCGCACCCAAGTCGCCTCGTAAAAATGAGTCTTTCGATAACCCTTTTTTTTCTTTAAAAGTTGTGTGTGTGTATGTGCTTTTAAAAATGCATGCTGTATATGATGTATATATCGTACGCTATGTATTGAAATGTATTGAAATGGAGGAAGCCTTACCAATGTTGGTTCATGTCTGTCTTCCACTGGGGAATAGTGTTTGAGTGTTGAATAGTGTTCCGGGATGGATCGGGGTTGCTTCGGGACGTGCCGGTGTCTGCGGACAGAGCTTCGGTGTGCCTCGGGATTGTCAGGTGTGTACTCGGGCAAAGTTTCATTGTGCGTTGGGATCGCACGGATCATTGACTGGACTCAGGCAGAGGTTCATCGTGCGTCGGGATTGTCGATTGTGCTCGGGAAGGCGTGCGCGGGATCGTCGGTTGTGCTCGAAAAGGGCCGAGTGTAGACATCCCATTCTGAACACATCGGAACACACTTATACCACTCTAATTCTCGCTTTGAGTCAAAAGGTAGAAATCCACCATTTCGTCATGTTTCGTTATGTTTTGACTAACAACCGTTAGTCTGGGACTAAACTGCATACGAGATAGCGACGAAAGGACAAAACTGTCTACAGGAGCAATATCTCGCCGCGAGATGGCGTTTCTCGCGCGAGATATCCCCCTCTGCAGTGCGAGACCACGGTTCCTCGTCGATTTCAACCTCTTTTCGGGATAAAACTTTATCTCTCCGGCCAACCAATAGAATTGAGAGTCTGGAACCATCTTGAAGTATTTGATCTCATCTTCAACACTTCCCCAACCCCTATAAATACTTGGTGACTTCCAAGGTTCAAGAGGTCCAAGAATTTTCACAACACACATATTTTGTTGGTTTCTCTCCTTGAAAGAATCCTACAAAATCACCCTAAAAACTCACCTCATAGTTTGTTTGTCGACCTTGTTGATAAACAAGCATCAAGCTCCAAGTCAAGGACCGAGGCGAAGCTCTATCCGTGTCAAGAGTCGACTCTAAACTTGAGTCGGAACTCTGCCCAAATCACCTCACGCAAGGTAATTCCTAAATCCCTTTCTAATTGATTGTTAGAGTGGTATAAGTCCATAGAATCTAGGATCGGCCTAGAGCCTCTCCAAATCATGGAGACGGTCTGTAAGTACCCAAATCTGGCTCATGCCTTCCGGTTAAATTTCCCGGCAATTTCGGTAAGTTTCCCGGTAATTCCCCGGACCTTCCTAGTGTTCCGGAAATATTCCGGAACTGTTCCAAATTGAATAAAAGGCTGAAAATGAGCCTTCCCAATTAAGAAACACGTTTTTCTTAATTGGGAGGAAGCTTCTAGATATTGCCACCTTGCATGGTTCTAGAAATGTTGAGTCACAAGGGATAATGCCGCACGGCTGCATTAGCTCGAGGTCCCTAGCCGCACGGCTTCATTGGCGATTTCCAGACTGCCTATAAATAGAGCCCTCCTCTACCCATTTTACACACAACAAAATCACCCACAAATACTCATAATACGTGAAGAAACCTCCCAAGAGCAGCTGGAAGTTCAAGAAGGTGAAGAAGAAGCTCAAGAAGTCATCTCCCTCCTCCTTGAAGGCCCAAGATCAATCCTCTCCTCCTAGCTTCATCCAAAGAAGAAATGGAAGCCATTGGTAACCTCGCACGCCCTAACCTTGCATTTTAATTGCTCTATAATTGCTCATTGCATTGCTTTTATCTTGCTTGGGACTTGGTAGATTAAAGATCATATCTTTATATTCCCCCTTCCCCTTTGCATGCATTAGGCATCATTTGCCATTAAAAATGTAGTCTTTATCCATAAAGGTGCATCCTTTGCACCTAAAACTCCTATTTTCCAATAAAAATGTCATCTTTATGCATCCATTGCATATAAAAATCAAATCTTTTCAATCAAAATGCATCCTTTGCATTCAAAATACCTTTTCCAAGCATCATTTGCTTTAAAGATCATGTCTTTACCATAAACTAGCATCCTATGCTTTTCAAAATGCAATCTTTATGCATCCTTTGCATATTGAATTCCAATTTCTTCATAAAAATGCATCATTTGCATAAAAATTGTGTCTTTATGCATCCTTTGCAATAAAGATCATTTCTTTAAACCAAATGCATCCTTTGCTACCCAAAAAATGTCATCTTTTCATTAAAAATGTCATTTTTACATGCATTCCCCCATTCCCCCATTAGTAACCTCGGAACGGACCGGTGTAAAAGATCCTATCTTTACATTGTTCCTTCCATAAAGGTTTCATAATCTCTTTAGAAAGGGACACCTTTGAACCCTATATCTCCGATTATCACTTAAGATGAGTATGAAGCATCTATACGAGCTCGACCGTCTTCAAGTGTAGGATTGATGGGCTAAGGACCCTCCTTTTCTAAAGAACCTCATCTTTGACTATAAAGAGAGTCATTCTCTCGATCACGCAAGTCCCAAGGTCCAAAAATGCGATGATCACAAGTCCAAGATGAGGACGGGATCATAATCCCGAATACATAAAATCCAAGAAATCCCGAGCGACAACCAATAAATGGTTTGTATGTCCGGAAGACGACTTGGGACATTCCCTCCTTATTTTCAAACACATGCACACAAGAAAGCACGCAAGCAAGCACGATTAATGGGATCTTGGGAGACTTGCTCTGGCAAGGCACCTTGGGTGAACGACGATCCGTTCTTCCCAAGGGGTAACTTAACCTCCGAACCCATAAAAATCCTTTTTTCAAAGTTTTGAGGAAATCAAAATGGCGTGGCGACTCCGTTTTTCAAATTAAACCGGATGTCTTCAAACTCGCGTGAATCCAACAAACACAAAATTTGGGCACACATTCACAGTTTGGCGACTCCGCTGGGGATTTCCCAAAGGAGAAAAGCTTTATTTTCAAAACAAAAAATCGATACTCGGTATATAGGTGGAAACCACTTGCCCTTCCTGTACACTCCCTGATGTGGGAGTTGGGATAACCGGTGGTTTAACAATCCCACGTACCAGTATCCCTCTTCAAAAGAAAATTTTTTTTTTTGAAAAAATAAAAGAAAGCTTTTCCCTTTGAGCGGGTTAGACTCCCGTCGCTGATTTCATTAATCATGCTTGCTTTCTTTACCTTGCATTGTATCATTTGCATCTTGGAATCCGTGCATACTTTGAACGGGAAACAACCCGAAAAATAGCAAAAGGAGTGGAACCTGGAAAATTGATCCATGCAGTCGTACGGCTCAATCCTCCTTAGATTCTGACCGAGCGACCTCAGTGGCAATTCCACCAGGAAAAATCATGGTTAATCTGGCAGTCCTAGCAGCTTGGGGCTACTCAGCTCCATGACTGACCGGGGCTCCCAGAAAATTTATGTGCTTATGTGCTGCATTTTCCCCGTCCCGAAAATCATTCCTTTAAAACACATTATGAAAATCTCTGTTTTAACTCAAAATGGAACATTTTTAGGAGACCGCACACTACGCGCACCTGATATATCCTGTACACTTTGCACGCACGTCCTTCAAACCCGAGGGTGGTTCCAGCGATCCACGGACAACCTTACGATGCTCCCGGGCGCGCACGGAATCATCCCAACCTCCCCATGGCAGCCAGTGTCGACCAATGCACAGTCCGTGTCACACGTTCAAAAAACTGTGACTTTTGGTTGGTTTTTGGTCTAGTCCGTGTCATATAGCCCAGTTGCATACCCTCGTAAAGGTCAAGCCTTAGTTTATAACGGAAGAGGAACTCTGCCAAAATTCTGACAAGGAAAAATTGGCGAGATCTCAACTCCGACATTGACTATTGACCTTGACCTGCACGGAATGCGTAAGAGTCAAGACCGAGTCTTTGCCAACAAATCAAAATATCTTTCGCTCAAGCGAAGCTCTGCTAAAATTCCGACAAGGAAAAATTGGCAAGATCTTGACCCGGCATTGACTTCGATTCTAACTCACGCCCGGCGTATGCAACGAAGTTCAATGTGATACTGTGACATCCAACTTTTGCCGCCCGACCCATGCCTATTATCTTCTCGGACATTACCGAAAGTCAAAACGTCATTCGCTCAAGCGAAATTCTGCCAAAATTCTATCAAGGCAGAAAGACGAGACTTTCCCGGTATTGCCTTGACTATAATCCGCATCGCTCGTGCGTTGAAAGTTCCTATGACCCGCTAGACCCGTTAGGAGCATTCTTTACTCTCTGTCGGTGGGATCCGCGTGCCCTATAGGACCCTCGCCCGGGGCTGTCCACCCTGGGAGGTCGAAATACAGGTGGAATACGAGGGGCTTATAGACGTAGTGACGGAACCCACTGATCCAGGATCTAGAGTAGTTACGAAAAAGAAGGGCAAACCCCCTTTTCCAACCAAATAGATATTAATAAAAGACACCGTTTTAAGTAAACCGGAAGATTCTAATTTGCATATTGCCTCGAGCCTTCATCCTAAACACCTACCCCGAGTCTAAACCTTTCCTATCCCTTTCCCGCAGCGAGAAAGAAGTGGGTGAGAACACCGGTCAACGACTTGTTAGCGCAGAATTCTCGGACAGTTCGCGAGAATCCTCGGTTTTGCCGGCTTTTCGGTGTCAAAATGGCCAACATGGTAGTCAACAATGGTAATGACCAAGTAGTCGGAGAGGCCATCCCGGTTCAGCCCAAGCCTCACATATGGTATGATGTATGCGACCGTGAGGACCTGCTCTGGAGTATGAGTATCAAGAATGGATTAATGAAGACGCTCCTTCGAGAAAGAAGAAGAAGAGAAAGTCCACACAATGAAGTTAAAGGAAAGGTATGAAGCCGGAGACAAGAGCGTCGGAACTCTAGGGAGCCTTCTCTCGGCAAGTTCGATTACTATGTCGGCCTATGCCAAATGTACCCGCCAAGGAACCCATCATTCAAAGCAATAATGTACAAGTGATCCTCTTGAAGCGAAAGTGCTGAATTTGTGGCCATCGTGAAGTTCAATGAGAAGCTAGCGGATCTAGGAGCGTAATACGTAAAGGCTATTGAATACGTAGCCGGGCCAAGGAAGAATTAAGATCCCCTCTCGAAGAAGACTTCATCGCATTATCCGGGCCAACCCTCCTGTTGGCTATACCGACAAGGTCGTGGTGTCCAAGATCGGTAAAGAGAAAATGAGTTATCGCCAAGCGCATTGATAAGATGAGCCGACTCTTCAATAATGAGCCCAGCTTGTCACGGACGAGCTCGCCGAGAGATTGCATCAAGCTACTCTAACTCCCCTCACTATCTTTCCACTGCACCGGCCCGTCAATGATTTCCGGCAAGTTTTCGATCAATTTGAAGTCTCCAACTTTCTCTCGAAGAACGCCGACAAAACCGCTACTCCCCTGTGGCAACAAAGCAGGAAGGAGTGAGATCCCGGTCCAACCCTTGTCAAGCCACCCTCGAGTCAATAAGTAGTGTAGGGTCCAGAGTCGGCAGTGTCTATTCGCCGAGTCAGAACCTTTGAATTCCAGATCCTTCCGAGTCATCCGAAGGCCTCACGCCCGAGGACTATCAAAATGTAATCGATGTCATTTTCCCCTTATTTTGAATGAAATGACAGATCTTTCGAGTATCCTCTTATTGCCAACTTAACAAATGATAAATTAACTCAAAACTTAACAACGAGATAATAATGAATCATTTGAACAAGATGCAAACACACTAAATGAACAATACATTAAAGAAATCTTTAAGCGGGTTTCGTAAAAGAGGAAAACCGGGCCCAAGCTGCCGAGGAGGTTTTGACAAGTGTGAACTTGGGTACCGTCGAGGAACCTAAAGAGACACAGATTGGAAACTTCTTCCAGGGGGTTGAACGGGACAGACCGATCGATCTGCTCGTGGAATACGTCGACGTGTTTGCATGGTCATACAGGATATGTCGGGGCTAGACAGGTTCGATAGTAGAGCAAAGAATCCCTCTAGCACCGGATGCTAAGCCGCAAAATAGAAACTAAGGAAGATCAAGCCAGAATGGTCTCTACAGGTCAAAGAAGAGATTGAGAAGCTCCTGCGGGTAGGATTCATCAGAGTCATCGAATATCTGACATGGTTATCCAATATTGTGACCGTTACCAAGGCCAATGGGAAGGTCCGCTGCTGTGTGGATTTCCGAGATCTGAACAAGGCCAACCCCAAGGACGATTACCCTTTGCCAAACATAGACATCCTGGTGGACTCAACTGCCAACTACGAAGTCAAATCCTTCACTGATGGCTTTGCAGGATACAACCAGATCAAGATGGCCGAGGAAGACCAAGAAAAGACAGCCTTCACCACACCGTGGGGGACTTACTGTTATACAGTGATGCCATTCGGGCTTAAGAACGCCGGGGCTACTTACCAAAGGGCAGCGACCGCGCTTTTTCATGACATGATCCACAAGGAGATTGAGGTCTACGTAGACGACATGATAATCCACTCCAAAGGCGAGGACGGGCAACACTTTGTTGACCTGTGGAAGTTCTTTGAGAGGCTGAGACAACATTCCATGAGACTAAACCCTGCCAAATGCACCTTCCGAGTGACAAGGGGAAAAGTGCTTGGGTATATGGTCACGGAGCGAGGTATCGAAGTTGACCCCCAAAAGATCAAATCCATTATGGATATGAGGCCACCTCGAACCTGCATGTAAGTCAAGAGCTTTATGGGAAAACTGCAAGACATCACCGTTTCGTCAATCCGCTGACCACTATGTGCGAGCCCATCTGCAAGCTCATGAAGAAGAACGTAGACACGTAATGGACCGAAGAATGCCGGGATGCTTTTGACCGGATCAAGGCATACTTGGTACATCCTCCGGTACTATGCCCCCACATAGACAGTAAACCTCTCACGCTCTATCTCACCACACCGATACGGCAGTTGGGGTTATGCTTGCTCAGGAGCAGAAAGACTCTCGGGTGGAGAATGCCATTTACTTTGTCAGCCGGAAGCTGCAGTGGAAGTGAGCTCAATTACTCAAGATGTGAAAAGACTCGTGCAGATCGGGTCCGGGTAGTCGGCAAGTTGAAGCATTATATGCAAGCCCACCCTATGAATTTGGTCTCAAAAATGGACCCTATCAAGTACATCTTTGATAAGCCTTCCCTCTCGATGCGTCTAGCAAAGTGGTCCTTCTTCTTAGCAGAGTACGACATCAACTATGTGACCGTAAAGGCCATCAAGGGTCAAGCGTTGTCGACCACCCGGCGGACTTCCCATAATGAAGACAGAGGGCCCGAACTCCAATTCCTGCATGAAGGGATCTTTGTAGTCGAGCCCTAAAACCGATGGCAATTGTTCTTTGACGGAGCCGCTAACAAAAGAGGAAACGGTATCGGGATGCTACTGGTCGATCCGAAAGATGAGCATACACCCATAGCCCTCAAGTTGAACTTCCCTGCCACGAACAATGTTGCCGAGTACGAAGCCTGCATTGCTGGTTTGGAAGCTGCCTTAGAAAGGAATGTCAAGGAGCTAGAAGTTTACGGAGACTCAGCCCTGATCATCAACCAGGTTTCCAACAAATGGAAGACTGTGGACCCTAACCTACAGCGGTATCATGCCCATATGGAGGAGTTGACTGGACAGTTCAGAGAAGTGACCTTCCACTACTTGCCAAGGGAAAAGAACAGATTCGCAGATGCCTTAGCTACTCTAGCATCATTGGTAGAGATCCCCAAGGGAAAAGCCATAAAACCCTTCCGAGTGGGTAGAAGAGAAGACCCAGCCTTCTGTTATGAAGCAGACCTGGGACCCGAGCCTATAAAGGAACCCTGGTACAGTCAAATTTACCAATTCCTCAAAGATGGAGAGTCAGCTTTCAAAGACAAAGAAGGTAGACCAAAAGAAGGAATCAGAACCAAGAGCTTACAAGCCTTGAAAAGGTTGGCCTCCCATTATGTCATTTTAGGAGGCAACCTATACAAGAAGCGGTACCAAGGACCACTCCTCTTGTGCGTCACTCGAGAAAAGGTCAAAGAGTTGATGACTGAAGTCTACAATGGTCCCTGCGGTCCTCATATGAATGCCAGAGCCCTGATGCAAGTGATCCTCAGAATGGGTTACTACTGGATTTCCATGGAAACAGACTGTGTCCAGCACGTCTGAGCATGCGACAAGTGCCAGCGATTTGCCAACCTCAACCATCTCCCGCCTCATGACCTGTACTGCATGACGACTCCTTGGCCGTTTGCAACATGGGGTATTGACGTGATAGGGAAAATAGCCCCGGCAGGAAGCAATGGACATGAATTTGTGCTAGTAGCCATCGACTACTTTACCAAGTGGGTAGAGGCCAAGTCCTATAAGGTCCTCACTTCCAGAAAAGTGGCCCAATTCATCAAAGAAAACATAATGTGCAGATATGGGGTGCCCAACGAGATCATTTCTGATAATGGGTCGCACTTTGAAGGGGACTGCGATAGGTTGCTGTCAGAATTCAGAATCACTCGCCACAAGTCGTCTCCGTACAGACCTCAGACTAATGGAGCCGTGGAAGCTGCTAATAAGAAGCTCGAACAGATCATCCGGTAAATGGCCACCCGTGGTCGTGATTGGCCCGAAAAGCTGCACTTGGCACTCTAGGGCTACAGAACGTCTGTCATAACTGCTACAGGAGAAACTCCTTTTGCCCTAACCTACGGGATGGAAGCAGTGTTACCAGTGGAGTTGGAAATCCCGTCATTAAGGGTCCTCCTGGAAAATAGTGTCAATGAAGTAGAATGGTTGCGCAGCCGGCATGATGAGTTAGCCCTGCTTGATGAAAGAAGGCTAAAATCCATGGAACACACCTGAGCCTACGAGAGGCGAATGGCTAGAGCGTTTGATAAAAAGGTCAAGACCAGAGACATCAAAGAGGGTGACTTAGTATTGAAAGTGAAGCCCCCTACCAGAGACAACCCCCTGGGAAAATGGGAACCCGTTTGGATCGGCCCTTATGTGGTGCAGAAGATACTATCGGGAGGAGCCATGAAGCTTGCGTGCACTGACGGCAATCCCTTTGTCCACCCAGTCAACGGTGATAAGCTCAGAAGATACTATGTCTAAAAGAAAAATAAAAAAAATTATAAAAAAAAAAAGTGCAAAAAGAGTAATACCCAGCTAGGCTGAAAACCTCAAAAAGGGCGGTCTAGGCAAAAGACAGGGTTGCACATAAAAAAAGAGAAAAAAAAATCTTAGTGCAAAAAGAGTAATGCCCAGCTAGGCTGAAAACCCAAAAAGGGCGGTCTAGGCAAAAAACAGGACTGCACATAAAAAATAGTTCACCAGAATGAACTACGAAGACCTGAGCCCCTTAGTCTTTCTTGTAAAAGGGGAATGTAGGCAGCCATATGTGGTTCGGTCTAAACAATAAAAAGGACAATCAAGCTTCCATGAAGTGCGTCCTATATAATAAAGGGTATTTCAGTTTTCATAAAACGGGTCCCAATCAATAAGACATTTGAATTTCCATGAAATGTGTCTTGATTAATTTCTAAGATAATATTTCTTGTTCATTACAAGTTAAAAATTTCTTGATGAGTTCAAGCACGGTCTACTCTTGACTCTGCTAACCTGCTACAAAGATCTAAAATACAAAAAAAATGCCTAAATAAACTAATGTGTTTGCAAAATGGCAATAAGGGAATCCTAAGAAAAGATCTGTCAGTCGTCATTCGCTGAGTCTTCTTTGGTCTTCTTCCCTTTACCTCGACCCCTTCGAGTTTTCTTTCTCTTCATTTCTATAAGGTCGGTATCCCTTATCCCGATCTCCGGTATCCTCACTGGAGCCTCTATCAAACCCGTGTCAATAAGTGCCCTCTCTACACGAGCACGAGTCCGCACTTCCTCCCTCCGAGCCTCGCCAAAGGAGCGACCTCGGACAATCTCTTGTATCGAGCTTCCATATCTCCGATCAGTCACTCCGACCGGGTTACGGCGACTCGCCTTAGCCTCGCCTCCTCGTAGTCCTACTCGAGTCACGGCCACCTCCCAATAAAGTCTCGACGTCTTTCCCCCAAAATGACCCGGTCGCTCCCATTTCCCTCTCGTACTCGCCCAAGTAGACAAAGTGGTCAAGATGGTGCTCTTCCCGCTCCCGAAGATAGCCCCGGTGGGAAAGCAGCATATGTCCAAGCCCTCGAGAAGAATGAGAAGCTGGCTGGATCTCTCATGTCCAATGGCACCACCTCCATGGTCCGGATGTCCTCCCAATCACTCAATGGCTCCTGTAAAGCCCCAAACTGCCTGGATACCAAACAGGGTATATAGAAGGATGACCAGCAGAACCCTGGAACACTCACAACATAAGACTCCTGAAATATCCTCCTGGTCTGCAATCTCTAGTGAGGTATCCACCAACGGATGTCCGAAGTGGATAGCCTAGCCATCGTCAGCTCCCAGCTACCCTTGTCCTGTTGCCTCGGTGCACCTCTCCGAGAAATCACCCAAGGGCACTGAGTCGGCAAAGCCCCTGGCAAAGCCCCGAGCCTCTCCTGCAGCCACAAAGTCAGTACAGCCGGACTCCCAGACCTCATGAAATGGTCTCCCCTAGCCATCCTATCGATGCCATGAAATGTCTCTCCCAAAACCAATGGGAAAATATCCTTCCCAGCCCTGCAGTCTCTGACCATGTCCAAGAGACCACCATGACAGATCCCCACGGACTCAACAGTGAACAAAACAGAAAATATGCAGAGAATAAAGGCATTCATAGCCACCGTGTTCGCAGCCATAGCCGGAGACCCAAACCTGCCTGGGATATCAGAACGGTCAATCCTGTCCGGGGCTATCATCATCCCCTCAGCCTCTTCCAAAGAAATCTGCAGAAAAGATGCAAGCTTTACCGCCACCGGCACGTCTCCGATCAGCGGAATAGATATAGCCTCAATATCGGGACCCCCAATCAAGGCTCGGAAGTCTTCATGAGTTGGGACAATCTCGTTGTAAGAAAAGCAGTAAACATGTCTCCGAACATCCCAAAACCTTGCTGCTGCTCTCAAAAGGTCCCAATCGGGTGGGAGATCCCTCAAATGCCACAAAGACTTGATCTTGAAGGAAGAATCAAGCAGCCCCTTGTGAGATTGGAAGTTATGCTTCACCCAAGATTGAAGATCGGACAGAAAACGGTCTCGCTTCCCCCTTTGCAATCTGACGGGCTTCTGCATCACAAAATGACCAAAGATGGTGTCTTTAAGTCCAAAATGTGCTCTGGGAACAATTGGGACAAGTCTAGAGTGAAAATGAAATGAAATGGCCAAGCCTTGCTTTTATTCATAAAATGACCAGTTCAGACAGAACTGTGAGCCGCACGGGTTCATTTGCCCTCTGGACAAAACCGCACACTACATTAGCAATCTGCAGAAAAAAAAATCTGCAGCAACCAAGTTGCTGCCCAAAAGGGAGTTTTCACCCCACTTTTTCAACCAAAACCTGTACAAAAACATATCCAGAAGCCATTCAAGTATTTATACACCATTATAAATCATTTTGGCCCAGTTTCAGCCCCAATTCCAAGCAAAAAGCTGCCCCGAGGCTCAGATAATATGCAAATTTAAAAAGCATAAATTAGGAAAGTAAATAAAGCATTAATACAATGTCTTCGCCCCATCGGCGCCCAAATAAAGCAAAAAATAAACAAAGTGTGCATAAAATTTGTCCATTGTTTGTTTTGTTCCTAAATCCATTCTAGAGACCTCCTAGGCCTCCGATTCTTCCTCTTCCTCATCACTGCTTAGCTCGTAGACGCTAGCCTCCCTCATCAAGTCCTCCTGGTTGCTCACATCAGACAGATGGACATTATCGTGCCCGTACTCGGCCACCGCCTGCATGTCGCCGTTGGGTCCCCGCCCCCGAGGCATGGCACTGGAAGAGTATTCCGAGGCCGATGAGGTAGACGCTGTGCCCCCGACATGCCGTCTCTTGCGCCCGGGCTCCTGTGCATCCGCTGCCGCCTTTGAAGCGTAGGCCAGCTTCCTCAGAAGAGACCGACACATTTCCTTCCAGCCCCTATTCTGCCTGACCAGCCTATCATAAGTGCGAGCTGGAACCTGAAAAAAAAAAAAGAGAAAAATCTCAAAAAAATCTCAGAATTGCAAAAAGCAAAGAAAGCTGAAAAAGGGAAAGACCCTAAAGGTATACTTACAGTGCTGTCAGGCGGCAGGGTATACTGGGGCTCCCTAGTGTCGGGGACAGGAATCCTCATCCTCCTCGGAACTCCATGGACCACATAGGACAGATGCGCAGGAGGGATCGGCGGGTCAGTAGGCTCATCCTTCCCATATCCCTGAGTGACCGCCACTCACTAGCTTCGTGGCGTCTCGCCGCCGCTCCACAAACACAGCGTAGGGGGCATCCATGTCAAAGTACTCCTCGGCGGCCACGCCTCGCCTCGGTACCTAGCAATCTCATCCTCGCCAATCTCTGGCCGCAAAGATCCGTGCCGGAGGATCCCGAGGAGTAATGGCGTCCAATGGAGGGACATGGCCATGCCGCTCGAGAAACGCTCCCCCAAATATATGACATCACATGTCAGCCCTGTCAGCCATCTCCGCTGCCTCGTCGCCTCAATGGCCTCTCCTAGCAAAATCTCCGGATACCTGCCCCAAGGGTAGAAGTCCACTCCGTCGTGCCCATCCCTGTTGATGACCGGCCTCACCATCTTGTAGTCAAAGGTGATCCGGGTCTTTCCCGTGAACTTATCCCTCGCATCTCCCCTCCAGCGGACCATAGCAGGAAAGATGGTGATATCACTCTGTTGGTTTCACGGAAAGAACCTGATCACCTCACAGAACCAGACCTGCATGTTCAAAACATCAAAAAGGTCATTTTCTCTCATAAAAGTCTCAAGACAGGAAGAAGAAAGAGAAAAGAAAAGGAGACTACCTCAAGGGCAAAGGAGAAACACTCCATGAAAGCAGCTTTGTTCCGGCTGTACATGTCCAAAGAGAAGTAGAGCTCCGCCAATCCGGCCTCTCCCCAAGAGACCGTCCCTATCCCCTCAACATCCTCCAAAGAGTCGAGAAGGCAAGTCATGGCCAGCGTCCCAGAATTAGCAAAAATGGTGACTGATAGCATCAACCACACAAAGGCTCTAGCCAGCTGCTGGGAAGTCACATCGCTAACGGCAAAGTCCCGTATGCAGTTCTAGACTGCCACCTCGACATTCCGCGTCTCCATACCCAGCCCCTTGGGAATCAGCTCAAATCCAACCAAATCTCTGAACTCCTCCGCTGTGATGTGGTCTCTCCAAGTCACTGGCCTCCCAGTGAACTGTAGACCAGTAATAGCCGTGAAATCAGCAGGAGTCACCGTCGCCTCTCCCACGCCTCGTATGGAAGCTATGGGTGCTATCCCACCAAAACTCAGATAGGGCCTGGACCAAGCCCTTGCTCTTTGAGGTGATATGGATCCCCCTGCTGATAGCCTCGATGAATAGATCTAGGTCGGTAGCCCGCACCAGCTGCTTGGGATTCACCCCATTCTTCTCGAAATCTGGCATCCTCTGCCAAAGTCTGACTGCTATCTCAGATGGTCCTCTGGATTTGTTCTCCTGTAGGAAGAACGCAAAGAAGTGTGTCAATCATTCATCATTTTCAAAAGCATGCATATATTAAAAAAAAAAAAAAGTGCATATATTTTCAAAAGAAAATCATTCACAAAAGTTTTTCTAGCATCATTTGCATCAAAAAAGCGTCTTTCATCACTTGAAACACGTCATGTCAAGTCCCATTGCTTTCCTAAAGCACAAAATCACAATTTTCACAATTCTTTGCACATAAGCATTATTCTTTCAAAAATGGCATGCATGAATCCTTTTCATCTTCCAAAAATCTTGATAATCAAAATTTTGACCTAGTTCTAGCACATGCAAGAACTCCGTCTCACTTTAGACAATTATCATTCTTATTTTATTTTCGAGAAAAAAGTGGGTCATTCCCATTATTTTTGTCAAAATAAATAGCACATGCATATTCTTAGCCTCATAGGTTCATCGTCAATGTCTCAAAATCATTCAAAAATCCTAGGAAAATCCTAGAAAATTCCTAAAATTCGGGTCAAGCCCTAAATCAATCAAAATCAACGGAATTGAGCCAAATAAGAATGCTTACCCCAACCGGACGCGGGTTCGTCGATTTGTGCTCTCTTATCCCCGGGTAAAGCTCCGACGGAGGCGTAAGAAAGTCATACTTTCTTTCCGTTCGAACGAGTTCTTTCCTCCTCCTCCGAGCGGCCGCGGAGATATTTCTTCTTGCTTGCCTCGGTATAGGATTGCCCTCCGGATCCATTCCAATCGATAGAAGCAAAGGAAATTGAAGAATTTTGAAGAAATTCTCTCCTTTCTCTCTCTCTTCCTCGGCAACTCTTGGGCGGCAATAATGCCCAATGCCCATTCAAATCTGTTTTAAATAATCTGGAAAAATCAAGCTTCTAGCCGTACGGATTCTTTTTCTCCATCTCATGCCGGGCGGCCTCATTCGCTCTGAGCAGAAAATTACAATCCTGCCCCTGGACCTTCCACTTGGGCATGCAATTCCCGTTATCTTTTAACTAAGATAACATCTTTTTCAGAAGGTATCCCTTATCTCCTAAGCAATTGAGCTTTCTTCCCAGTCGCCTCCGTTAATTCCGTTATAACGGGATAATGCTAGGTGACAACCTCCGAATTGTTAAAACTCTAAACTTAGCCTACCTCTATCCCGAATAGTGACGTATGCTAAGTTCTCTAAACTTATGCTACCTCTATCCCGAATAGTGACGTATGCTCGAGTTCCTCTTAACTTAAGCTACCTCTATCCCAGATAGTGACGTATGCTCGAGTTCTCTAAACTTAAGCTACCTCTATCCCGGATAGTGACGTATGCTAAGTTCTCTAAACTTAAGCTACCTCTATCCCAGATAGTGACGTACGCTCAAGTTTCTCTCAACTTTAGCTACCTCTATCTCCTCGATAGTGATGTAAGCTCTAGTTTCCTCAGGTGACAGCCTCCATTAATTGTCAAAACTCTCAAGGATCCTAGACATCGTTCCTAACTATCTAGTGATGCTTGAACTACGATCAAGGCTTTATTCCTCCGGGATACGTAGGTAGCCTTTTATAAAAGGTCCAGCCATCCGACCACTTTGGTCACCCTGTTCCTTCGTCACTCATCAGCGATGAAGTAATCCCTCATAGAGGTTCAGATATCTGACCACATTGGTCACTCCTAGCATATCCCCAGTAGGATCAATTGCTTGACCTCCTAGGTCATTTTCTTTTCTACTTTCCCAGCAGGAGACCAGTTTCTCATCTCCATTCCCTAGCGGATCTATTCCGAACTACGGCCTGGCTTGATTCCCACTTGGGATACGTAGGTAGCCTTCCAGAGGTTCAGCCACTCGACCACCTCGGTCTCTCAATCCGTCTCGGCATTCGCCAGATCGGATCCTTTTCTATCGACAACCCCACTCGCCTTGCAAGTGATGTTGCCGAGGGCCTTCTGTAAGTACCCAAATCTGGCTCATGCCTTCTGGTTAAATTTCCCGGCAATTTCGGTAAGTTTCCCGGTAATTCCCCGGACCTTCCTAGTGTTCCGGAAATATTCCGGAACTGTTCCAAATTGAATAAAAGGCTGAAAAGGAGCCTTCCCAATTAAGAAACACATTTTTCTTAATTGGGAGGAAGCTTCTAGATATTGCTACCTTGCATGGTTCTAGAAATGCTGAGTCACAAGGGATAATGCCGCACGGCTGCATTAGCTCGAGGTCCCTAGCCGCACGGCTTCATTGGCGACTTCCAGACTGCCTATAAATAGAGCCCTCCTCTACCCATTTTACACACAACAAAATCACCCACAAATACTCATAATACGTGAAAAAACCTCCCAAGAGCAGCTGGAAGTTCAAGAAGGTGAAGAAGAAGCTCAAGAAGTCATCTCCCTCCTCCTTGAAGGCCCAAGATCAATTCTCTCCTCCTAGCTTCATCTAAAGAAGAAAAGGAAGCCATTGGTAACCTCGCACGCCCTAACCTTGCATTTTAATTGCTCTATAATTGCTCATTGCATTGCTTTTATCTTGCTTGGGACTTGGTAGATTAAAGATCATATCTTTATATTCCCCCTTCCCCTTTGCATGCATTAGGCATCATTTGCCATTAAAAATGTAGTCTTTATCCATAAAGGTGCATACTTTGCACCTAAAACTCCTATTTTCCAATAAAAATGTCATCTTTATGCATCCATTGCATATAAAAATCAAATCTTTTCAATCAAAATGCATCCTTTGCATTCAAAATACCTTTTCCAAGCATCATTTGCTTTAAAGATCATGTCTTTACCATAAACTAGCATCCTATGCTTTTCAAAATGCAATCTTTATGCATCCTTTGCATATTGAATTCCAATTTCTTCATAAAAATGCATCATTTGCATAAAAATTGTGTCTTTATGCATCCTTTGCAATAAAGATCATTTCTTTAAACCAAATGCATCCTTTGCTACCCAAAAAATGTCATCTTTTCATTAAAAATGTCATTTTTACATGCATTCCTCCATTCCCCCATTAGTAACCTCGGAACGGACCGGTGTAAAAGATCCTATCTTTACATCGTTCCTTTCATAAAGGTTTCATAATCTCTTTAGAAAGGGACACCTTTGAACCCTATATCTCCGATTATCACTTAAGATGAGTATGAAGCATCTATACGAGCTCGACCGTCTTCAAGTGTAGGATTGATGGGCTAAGGACCCTCCTTTTCTAAAGAACCTCATCTTTGACTATAAAGAGAGTCATTCTCTCGATCACGCAAGTCCCAAGGTCCAAAAATGCGATGATCACAAGTCCAAGATGAGGACGGGATCATAATCCCGAATACATAAAATCCAAGAAATCCCGAGCGATAACCAATAAATGGTTTGTACGTCCGGAAGACGACTTGGGACATTCCCTCCTTATTTTCAAACACATGCACACAAGAAAGCACGCAAGCAAGCACGATTAATGGGATCTTGGGAGACTTGCTCCGGCAAGGCACCTTGGGTGAACGACGATCCGTTCTTCCCAAGGGGTAACTTAACCTCCGAACCCATAAAAATCCTTTTTTCAAAGTTTTGAGGAAATCAAAATGGCGTGGCGACTCCGTTTTTCAAATTAAATTGGATGTCTTCAAACTCGCGTGAATCCAACAAACACAATATTTGGGCACACATTCACACGGTCTCGAAGCAATCGATCCTACATTCCGTTTAACCCAGTTAAATGGATCTTTGTTTATAATATTAAAAAATCGTTTTTTCCCTTCTTTTTGAAAACCTCTCTTTTCTTTAGCAAGACCGATCTCCGAATTGGGTGAAATGGATGCTCCTTGACCTACCCATTTCATAACCTAAGCCCCGAACCCAAATCTTTTTCAAAATGGTTTTCCTATTTTCTCCAACCGAATAATATAGGTGGCGACTCAAAAATGAAAAGGAAAGGAAAAATCATTATTCTCTTTCTTTTTCCTCACAACGCTACAGTGGCGACTCCGCTGGGGACTTAAAATTAAGAGGCTTAAACTTGCGTCAAAATTAAAAGAGAGGTTTTCAAAAATTTAGTAAATTTGAATTTTTTGCTCTCAGATGAAGCATGTCTCGCGGCGAGATATCATATCTCACGCGAGATATGGCTTCGGCAATCTGGTTGTTTTCTGGTTTCTCCTGTTCATCCCGTGGTCCAAGACGAGGGTCGAACACGCAAGGGGGATCCCAGAATTCATTATCTGCAGAGTTCTCGCATCTTAAGGCCTCCCTTAAGGTGTAGAACTCGAACCTTCGTTTCCTTTAAATAATTGATTATTATTTATAAACTGTGTGCGATTGGGTTTTATTTAATTAAAGTCCGGTCCATTGGGGATTCGGGAGTTGTAAATTGAATTATTTATCTCTCTTTCCCTCTCGTTATGTGGAACTACGACGGCCTGAGTCTTCCTAATTTGGGAGAAACGTAGGCAACCACTTGGTGCGGCCACTATCTGTTTTTCTTTTGCTTTCAAAAAAAAATACTCTCTATTTTACTCTATCACCTAGATTGACTATCACACACGCGCACTCATATTATAACTGTCATTGCACTGCATACCCTCTATCAACCCGGGACCCACACTAAGGACGGATGACGGTAACCACCTAGTCACCGGTCTCTCGGAAGTTGGACAATCCCACTCCGCGTATTCAATCCACTTAGATTGTCATATCGCGGGGAGCCTAGCCTTCCAGCCCTGCATCGCCATATTCTCATGTAGATTGACCTTTTTAGGATCACTCCGTGACCGGTCGGTTTTGACTCGGTGATCTTTTCTTTTTTTTTGACCAAAACAAAGCCATGCAAAATTGAAAATAAAAAGGATTCGGAAAAGTCCCTTCGGAAAAAGTCCCTTCGGAAAAAGTCCCTTCGGAATGACCCTTTCGGATGTCCCTTCAAAAAAATATGCATATAATCCTTCAAAAAAAAAAAAAACAATCTTACATGGCTTTGTCTTACAAAAATCGGATTGATTGCTTAGTCGTTAGGTTCTGATAAAGGCCTTAGAAACCCCTCAAAACGGACTTTCCGTTCCGACCAAAAATTAGGTCTAAATAAAAATCGACTTTCCGTGTGGTTATCTCGCGCGGGACAACATATCTCGCGTGGGATAATGCTTCTGTTTGCTGAATCTGAGCCTGAGCCATCTTTAGCCCGCTTCCGACTCGTTGGGGCTAGATCCTGATATCTGCATCTCTTCTGTCAGTTTTCCGAAGCTACTCAACTTCAAGACTCCCAACACAATGTCCGACGTCGACAACATTCCGGGTAACGAAACTCTGTCCGAAAATAACCACAAACTTCTGGAAGAAGCTAATGATCGCCTAGAAGTGCAAGCCTCCCAAATCCACACTCTTGTAGAAGAAATTCAAGAACTTAGAGCTGCACTAGCCAACAAAGAAAAGAAGAAGAAAAATGATTCTTCCTCCGGGGAAGAGGAGTCATACACCAAAAGGGCCAAGGGTCGCCACAAAAGCAAAGGCAAGAAAAAGAAGTACGAGTCTAGCTCGTCATCTTCCTCATCTGATAATGAAAGCTACACATCCAAAAAAGAAAGCAAGGGGAAAAGCAAGAATGAACCCCTTACCATGGCCATGCTTGAAAAGAAACTTGCATCCCTCGATGTGAGTAGGGGAGCCTCGCTCTCTATCGATTACGATACCCTTCGACAGTCCATGTCAAAGCTTCCTAGAAAGTACAAGACACCCGACATTGCAAAATTCAATGGCACCGCCTGTCCCAAATCACATTTGGAGACTTACTCTTGGGCCATGCTACCCATGGGAGTCGATGACAACCTGTTGGCCCAATGCTTTCCACAAACTCTCGATGGTGCCGCTAGAGATTGGTATATGACCCTTCCACTATCTACGAGACTCGACTGGCCACTTGCTAGTTGTACTTTCCAAAAGCAATACGAGGACAACTCCACTTATCGCACCACTAGAAGGGATCTTGAGCAAACCAAACAGCTTCCGAACAAATCCTTCACAGATTTTGTCAAAAGGTGGAGAACCAAATTAACCGAAATTGTTGATAGGCCCAGCCTAGACGAGCAAATTCACATCCTCATACAATGCCTTAGAGAGGAATATCAAGATAAGCTAGCCGGCAACTATTTTCCTAGTTTCACCGAACTTCACAAGTCGGGCATACGGTTAGATGACCTCATCAAACAGAAAAGGGAAGCCAAGAAAGAAAGTGGATTCCGTTACAACAAGAGCTCTTCTTCCTCTTCCAATCCCAAGGATACATCTGTCAATGCCATTGTCTTCAATCATCCCGGAAATGGTAAATACTCTGCAGTACCTCCACCACAAAAGAAGAAGAAGGATAGACATTATGACAAGCTTGAAGGAATCACCCAAGAAGAACTCTTCGAAGTGCTTTTCAAGAATGGGAAAATCAAACCAAGAGAAGGTGGGCCTCCAAAGAAAGACCTTCCTGCCAACCATGCTCATCACCTCTTCTGCAAGTACCACAACTTCACCGGTCACGACACCAACTCTTGCTTCCACTTGAAAGATGTCATCCAAGATTTGTTTGACGATAAAGAGATAGGATTACCTAATGTTGTTACTAATCCTTTGCCAAACAATGAGGTCAATCTGATAGAAATAGAAAGTAGCTTCGAGGATCCTACTCGTCTAGCCACAATTGTGGACGAGAGCCCTCTTGAATTTAATAAATCTTCTTTCTGTTGTATGATGTCTTGGGAGGAAATCTTAGAACAAAAGGAGAAAGGGTCTAAAACAGTCAACCTACTCACACGATCCGGTCGTGTGATCACCAACAAAGACCCAAGGGATGAAAATCCTCCAAAACAGGCCAAAACCTCATCGCCAAGAGAACCGGAGGACCCTCTCTTAACTCAGTTAAAGAAGACACAAGCAAACATCTCAGTTTGGGATCTCATAGGAGCATCTCACAAGCACCGTGAAATGTTGAAAAAGGCATTGGCTCAAATGACCATTTCCTCGGAAGCAACACCCGAAGAGCTCACTCAAATGATTGGCCAAGTGCAATTTCGTAACGTCATCACTTTGACTAACTTGGATCTCCCGTCCTATGGGAACAATCATCATGAGGCCCTCTACATAACTGCTAAGGTGAATGGGTACCGAATGCCACGCATTTTGGTCGACAATGGTTCTGCAATCAATGTCCTCCCAAAGAAAGCCTTATCATCCTTAGGCCTTACCCACAAAGACCTCAAGCCATCCGGGCATACTGTAAGGGGGTACGATTGCACTGCTAGAACTGCTCTGGGATCAGTTGTGATACCTGTAGAAATGGGGCAAGTCACTATGAGCATCGAATTCCAAGTCATCGACATCTCGGCATCCTTCAACTTGCTGCTTGGTCGCCCTTGGCTACACGACATAGGGGGTGTACCCTCCTCCCTGTACCAATGCATCAAGTTCAGACACAACAATACGATAGTCACCATACACGGAGAAATGGTTACTGCTAGTCCTATCCTCGAAGTACAACATAGCAATTCTGATTTCCTGTTCAGTGGCTTTGAGATTGAGAAAGAAAGCACTGTGAATATCATAGAAACTTGCAACGAAAATGACTACTCCAAGGCACTTTGTTTTCCGGAAGCCTTCCTGTCTGGAGAATGATGCTAGCAAAAGGGTACTTTCCTGGACTGGGGCTTGGAAAGCACTTACAAGGGACAACGGAACCACCACCGGTCCCCCAGCCTCACACAAAGCATGGCCTAGGATACATTATCTCCATCCACGATGAAGATGACGAAGAAGAGTGGGGCTTCACTCAAATCAAGTGGGAAGGAACCACATACAATGGCCACGACAACCTAAAGCCTAAGAATGACAACCTCAAGCCATATCGAAAGACACTCAATGGCTACTTTGTCCGAGAAGGGGAAAGTATTCCCTACTTTATCTTTTCAGAACCATGGACTGATGATAAAGGAAAGCGCCAACCGGGCTTTGAAATCTTCAGCGATTGCGATGCTTCTCCAGATGAAACCGAATCCGTCCCACTAATCCCCAATGATTTGTGGGGCACGAAGGCAGAAATGACAAGTGAATGGGACTTTGTGTTGGGAGAAGACATCTTTGCGGCAGTTCCAAGACTGTGCCGGTTAGAAGACGGCAATTCATGCAATATCCAAGGGGGACGCTCCAACTACGTCTACACAAGGCCCGATACGAAATGTGATGAGCCAATTCTAAATTGGCACATCACCGGAGGACCAGTTGTTGATGAAGACTTCATGATCAAAGAGCTTGGTTGCACTCCCCATCCCCGCAGGAAGATAGGCCCCGTAGCTTTTACATTAGAGCAGGCTCCACCTCCGATGGACTCACTCAAGAGGAAATCGAGGCAGTGGCTGAACATGTATTCCCTTACTTCCTTAATGAAAACTTTGATCTTTCCAAGTACCCTGAGATTGCTAACATCGTGAATGATGAATTAACTAATAACAATCAATATAACAAACACGTTAATAATGAATCATACGATGAGATAGATCAAGAAAACGAACAAATCTTAAAAGAATTAGCTAAGCAAGTAGGTCGTTGTGGAAAGAATGGCCACGCTTGGCGACGAGGAAATGCAAACGGTTAATCTTGGGACAACGGAAGACCCCAGAGAAACAAAGATCGGCAGCTTCTTCAAGGGGGAAGACAGAGAAACCTTGACGCAGCTTCTTAGAGAATATGTAGACGTCTTCGCTTGGTCCTACAAAGATATGCACAGGTTGAATCAATCGGTTGTAGAGCACAAGATACCACTGCTACCCAACGCCAAGCCATCAGCTCGTAAACTACGCGAGAATCAAGCCGGAATGGTCAATGCAAGTGAAAGAGGAAATCATGAAGCTATTGAATGTAGGGTTCATCAAAGTGATTGAGTATCCGGAATGGTTAGCAAACACAGTGCAAGTAGCCAAGTCAAACGGGAAAATACGAGTCTGTGTTGATTTCAGAGACTTGAATAAGGCATCCCCTAAAGATGACTTCCCGCTATCGAACATAGACATGTTGGTCGATGCCACTGCTGCATACGAAGTCCGCTCATTCGTCGACGGTTTCGCAGGGTATAACCAAATTCTCATGGCAGAGGAAGATCAGCACAAAACAGCATTCACCACACCTTGGGAACGTTACATTACACGGTCATGCCGTTTGGTCTCAAGAACGCTGGGGCTACTTATCAAAGAGCAGTCACGACACTATTCCATGACATGATCTACAAGGAAATAGAGGTATATGTGGACGACATGATTATTTACTCAAAAGGGACAGATGGTCAACACTTCAGAGATCTCAGAAAATTCTTCAATCAACTGAGACAGCACAAGATGAGGCTCAACCCCGCCAAATGCTCATTCGGAGTGGTCAAAGGAAAAGTCTTGGGGTACATGGTCACAGAGCGTGGCATAGAAGCAGATCCCGCCAAGATAAAAGCCATCACAGACATGCCTCCACCCAGAACACAGAAAGAAGTAAAGGGATTCATGGGCAGGCTTCAATATATCAGTCGATTCATCAATCAACTGACTACAATGTGCGATCCTATCTTTAAGCTACTTAAGAAAAACGCACCTCAAGAGTGGACCGAAGAATGTCAAGAAGCATTCGAGGAAGTTAAGCACTACTTGACTTCCCCACCTATCCTGGTTCCACCGCACAAGTAGAAGCCCTTAAAGCTATACCTCACGGTTACAGACAACGCATTAGGGGCTATGCTCGCTCAAGAACAGCCCGCCTCCCACACAGAGAATGTCATCTATTTCGTCAGTCGCAGATTCCAAGGCAGGGAAATCAACTACTCTCCACTCGATAAATCTTGTGCTACTCTTGTATGGGTATCACAAAGGCTAAAGCACTATATGGAAGCCTTCCCGGTCCGTCTCATTGCAAAAATGGATCCACTGAAATATATCCTAGACAAATCAAATTTGTCTTCGAGACTGGCCAAATGGTACTTCATGCTCGCGGGATATGATATCACTTACGTCACTCAGAAATCCGTCAGGGGGAGTGTATTCGCAGATCAGTTGGCCGAATTTCCTTGCGACGAAGTGAAGGGGGAAGATCCGCGATTCCCTGATGAGGACATCATGAGTATAGAAGAAGAAAATAAGTGGCAATTATTTTTTGATGGCGCAGCCAAAATGAGAGGGTTCGACATTGGAATGTTATTAGTAGACCCTAAAGACATCTATACTACACTGGCAATATGTCTTGACTTTGACGCCACCAACAACACCTCAGAATATGAAGCTTGCATAGCGGGACTTGAGGCAGCCCTAGAACGCAACGTGACAGAACTCGAGGTATTCGGGGATTCCCAATTGATCATCAATCAGACATTGAAGAAGTGGAGGGTCCAAGATCCAACCCTTCAAAGATACAATGCCCATCTCCAAGAGTTGGTGCAACAATTCCAAGATGTCTCGTTCCACTACCTTCCCAGAGACAAAAATCTGTTTGCGGATGCATTGGCCACACTTGCTTCATTGGTCGAAATCCCTAAAGGAAAAGCAGTCAAACCCTTCAAAATAACACGACGTGCAACTCCTGCATACTGCGCCGTTATAGATCTCTATGACTACAAAGACAAGTGGTTATTCGAATGTGCCACTGTTGGGAACTCTGAGGAAAAACCATGGTACCATGACATTTGGCATTTCATCCTAGATGGAACCATCCCACCTGAGACAGACCCGAAGACTCAGATCGCCCTTAAGAGGTTGGCCGCTAATTACGTCATCACCGCTGGCCGCCTATTCAAGAAACATTCCCAAGGAAACCTCCTTTGTGCCACCGAGGAAGAGGCCCAAGAAATAATGGACCACGTTCATCAAGGCATATGTGGAACCCATATGAGCGGAAATATGCTCGCCAAAAAGATCATCAGACAAGGGTACTTTTGGCTGACCATGGAAGCCGACGGTACCAAAATGGTCAAGAAGTGCCGCAAATGTCAGATACACGCCAATCTTCAGCATGCACCACCCTCCTTGCTGTACCCTATGACTTCTCCTTGGCCGTTCTCTACATGGGGGATAGACGTGATTGGAAAGGTCACACCCATAGGAGCCAACGGACACTGCTTTGTCCTAGTAGCCATCGACTACTTCACTAAGTGGGTTGAGGCCGCCTCCTATAATGTTCAAAATGCCAGAAAGGTTGCAGAATTCATCAAGCATAACATCATCTGCCGGTATGGGGTTCCGCAAGAGATGATATCCGATAATGGGTCCCACTTCGAGAAGGAAACCAATCGCCTACTAACCGAATACAAAATCACAAGGCACAAGTCGTCTCCTTACAGGCCTCAAACGAACGGAGCAGTTGAAGCCGCGAACAAAACAATCGAGACTATCATCAGAAAAATGGCAGTCACCGGAAAAAATTGGCCCAACAAGCTACCATTCGCACTATGGGGATATCGCACTTCAGTCCGAACAGCTACAGGAGAGACTCCCTACGCCCTCACGTTCGGAATGGAGGCTGTCTTACCGATAGAATTATAAATACCATCACTACGGGTTCTCCTAGAAAACCAAGTGAACTAGGTCGACTGGCTAGGAAGCAGATACGAAGAGTTGGCCCTGTTGGATGAAAGAAGGTTGAAAGCAGCCGAACATACTCAAGCTTACCAAAGAAGAATGGCAAGAGCTTTCAACAAAAAGGTCAAGACGAGGAACATCAGAGTAGGTGACCTGGTTCTCCGTGAGCACCGTCCTGGACCTTTCAACCCGCTAGGCAAGTGGGGACCAAGATGGATAGGGCCCTACATTGTGAAGAAGATATTCTCTGGGGGAGCCCTTCAGCTGGTGGACTTAGACGGAGATCAACTACCGAAGCCGGTCAACATGGACAAGCTCAAGAAGTACTTCGCGTGACTTTCCCTCCTAAAAAGAAATCGCTCGCTAGGTTGAAAATCCCAGAAAGGACGACCTAGGCAAAAATTAGAGCTAGCACAAGAAAAGAAGCCCGCTAGATTGAAAACCCGAAGGGGCGGTCTAGGCAAAAAAAAGGGTGTGCATAAAAAAAAAAAAAGAGAGAGAGAGGATTATCTCGCGCGAGATTACCCCTCGGCACGGAGCCGTATTTTGTCCTTTTCTCAAAAATGAACTACGTTAGACCTGAGCCTCTTATTTAATTGCTGTAAAAGAGGAACGTAGGCAGCCTTCGGGTTCGGTCTAATCTAATAAATAAATCTACTTCTGTCCTTTATTAATCAAATGCATTTCATTAATGACAAAAGGGAAATCCTAACCACAACGACTAATTTGCTGAGCTAACAATCTTGAAAAAATACTAATAAAATAAAAAACTATCGATCTATCAAAGCAATCTCTTGGTACTCCTAAAGATCTATCCTTTCATTAACTTGGTAGGCCGGCGGACATGGTCTCCACCGTCGTCGTGATCCTCCTTGCGCTTTGAGCCCCTCGAAGCAGAGCATCCCTCGAGGCGATCAAAAACAGAATCAAGACGATTAAAAACAGATCCCGAGAGCCTCTTGAAGACTTGGGGTCTATCTAGAGCTTGCGTCTTTCCAGGCATCCCTTTGCCTTGCCTCTCGTACCAATCCCCATCGAGAAAATCCTGAGTTGGATCAGTTCGCGCATTAGCAGGATCAGATTGAGCCTCGCTCCTTCGCAAAATACTGCTAGCTACAAAAGAATCTCCTAGCAATGAAAGACGCAGATCATCAATCTTCTCTGCACTAGGGTGACCGGTATGAAGAAACCAATCCAAGTACTTATCAGACAAGAAGATGCTTGCATTAAAAGTCCGAAGGTTCGACCAGCGATCCCGACTATTTCCTTCACCCCATGCTTGAGCTAGCGCCTGCGCAAACTATACACCAATATAAGACACTTCACGAGGAGCTCCTTCGAAGAGATAAGTCTCCTGCTACTGACCAAGATGACGGAGCACCCGCTTAGGGAAATAAAAGGAGGAATCGCGCAAACCCGGAAGAACAACCCTGTCAAAACCCTCGGTATTGGCAACATACTTGATCAATAACTTTCACGTATGATATGTGAAAGGGGAATATTCCAATAGGGGACCTACCAACTTGAGATGCTCCCTAAGCCAAATGGTCAACAGAAGAGGACTCCCGTGAGTCATGACACCGGTCCTATGCAGCTCATCAAGAACATGCAGGGTCTCACCCAAGATTAGCGGAATGATGTTCCTAGAACATTTTCTAGCCTGCAGAACAATTTCCACAAGTTGGGAGTCGACCAAGCCATCCCTACATGTAAATAGAACATCTCCGAAAAGGAAAAGAGCCAGAAAGTTCCGTTTAAGGACATGAAAAGCGTCATCATCTGAATCCCCGCTGAAGCGTCCCGGAAAAGAAGAGCAATCAACCCACTTGCGGTGAACCAACTCATAGCAAGTATCAAGGGGGATCCCTAACAATTCATTCAAAGCCTCTGAATGATTCCTATTGTACTTAGGAACAGCAATCTCACCCGTCAAAGGCATATCCAAGATAATGGCAAATTCCTCCACAGTAGGCACCATCTCATTCAAAGAAAAATTGAAAAGATGAATAGAGGGATCCCAAAATCGAGCAGCACCCTGCAAAAGACTCCAATCCGGTTGGAGGTTCTTCAAGGTAAAAAGGATTCTGAATCTGAATTCTGCTATGAATTTATTACAAGATCGATTGCGAAACGACCTCACAAAATCCCTTGATGCTTGCTTGAAAGAGGCGATCACTTCAAACGACAGAGAAAAATCATCGACAATCATGGACGTTGGGGCAATCTCCTTGGAAGCCATATATCGTAGGGTTGAAGAAGAAGACAAGAGTTTCACCCCAACAGAATATCTCTAGAGTTTGAAAGGCCAGAATGAGGTATCTGGCCGGACTACAGGGTGATTTTATAGGGAAAACTGACATAATCCTATTCCGAAAAGAAGAGATCTCTGCTTGACTAGCGTGTCTCGTGCGAGACACCTTATCTCGCGCGAGATATCGCTACGGCAAAACAGCAACAGTTCTGCTCAAACAACAATCTAGCCCCGACTTGACGAAGCAAGTCTCGAAAAACCTGTGTGTACAGTTCATAACATGCAGTAAAAATACCAAGATGAGGGCTCAAAATTGTGGCCTAACCGCCATTCCATTCCATTTCCAAAAAAAAAACATGGAAAGTCGAGAAAGTTAATTAACTAACTAATTAGACCTAGGATTAGGGGTTAAGAAAAACGATTGTTTGTGCTACCTACTTGTTCCTAACAGGTACCAAAAGAAAAGAAAAATTGTCTGGGCCCACCCGGCCAATATATACAAATCATCAGAAATCAAATAAAGAGAGAAGGAGGGGATCACGCCATCAAATCACCCGAGCCCCCGGCACCTCCGCCATCACCGCCACGAGGGCTGCCATCCCTCCTCGATCTCTTGGCTCCGCAAGTAGGGGTCACCACCGAGGCCACCGTCGAGGCCGCCAAAGAAGCCTTGTGGAACAGCCTCTCGGACAGGTCCGACACCAGAGCCATCAGTCCCGCCATCTTGGTCGCTCCACGATTGTAATCGGCCGCGAACAGAGTGACCTGACAACCGAAGAAGAAGAAAATGTTCAGATGAAGTCGGACATATACACTTATATGGACGAATACGAGAAACAATACAAACAGAAACGTACCAAAGAGACATCAGCCGGGAGGCGGTAACCCTCGGGAATCTGATCAGGAGACGGGATGTATCCCACCATTGGCATGCTCCCCATCATGTACGTGTAGCTCAAAGGGCCGTAGTCTGGGGCAAAAGGCAGAGAACCTGTAGCCTGGGAGGAAGTGCTAGGGGCTGAGGAACCTAAAGCAGAAGCAGAGGCGAATCCACGAGCATGTGATCGCCTATCCCCCACCAGGAGGGGACCCATCAATCGAGGAAGAAACTCCGCATAAGAAGCCCCGGCGATCACGCAAGCCGTCGCCGCATCACCCGCCAGAAGACCAGCATAATCATCCTCCGGAATAGAGTGGGTGGGATACATCGCCCTCGACGGATCTGCTGGCACCCTGTATGATAGTCTACCCCGGCCATGATGTGGGAAGACCCGCTCACCAAGATACATGGTATCTCCCTCCAAAGATGCCAGCATCCTCTGCATCCCGGTAGCATCCCAATCACGATGCACCTCTCGCTCCAACAGGGTCCAGGGATAAAGGCCCAGCCTCTCATACTCGAAGGTATCCAATATAGCCCGCACCTCCGCCATCGTCAGGGTCCAATCCTGGTCCTCCTCCTCATCAACGGTCCGATTCGGGTGGCCCCACCTCCTGATATCCGGGAACAAAGGCGTCCGACTCTCCAACTCAAACTTGTACAGCCCAAGGACAGTGTAGCCCCATATATGCACAAGAAAATAGAACAGATTCAATAAGGGAACACAGACAGAGCATACAGACAAAGAGCAGAAACAGAATCAAAAGGCATACCTCCCAGGCATAAGAATACCCTGACAGGGAATCCTTGGTGTTCCTACACGCCTCATCCATGGCGTGGTAGCAGTAGGCCAGCCCCGCTGAGCCCCAATCATATCCGCTCACCTCATCCAGGTTTACCAACAAACGTAACAGAGAAAGACGGGCTGTAGAAGAATGGTTCGCAAAAATGGTCTCAGAAAGAATATACCAGAGGGCACCCCTCACCAGTCGATCAGTGACTACATTTGGCTTCTCAGCATACTCCTCAATCTGGCGCCGGAGGGGTGTCAACTCAAGAAGAAACCCTTGACCTTGTTGGGGGAAACCAATCAACTGCCTCCACGCAGCTGGACTCGCAGGCTTATAACTCGAAAACTTCGGCAGGGGATCGCCAATGAACTCTAACCCCGTGATAGCCAGAAAATCAGTCGGAGTCATAGTCGCTTCCCCGAAGCGCAAATGAACGGTGTGGGTAGTGTCCCACCACCTCTCCCGAATAGCCTGGAGAACTTGGGGATTTCACCTTATTCCCCGGAGATTGTCAACAAAAGTCAGAAGACCCGTTTGGGCCACCCTATCCCGAACGCCATCAAGGTCCTTAATCTTGTCCCACACCTCCTTAGCCATTTTCGGGCTTCCTCGGCAATTCTTTGTTGACTTATACAAGTGCAAAACAGAAGAAAAACAGAGAGGGCAACATTAGAAATCATTCCATGTCAAAAAGTCAATGAAATAGAAGAAATTTTTCATTGGGGCATTTCATCAAACACTTGGCGCGCGTACAAGAAAAGCTTGCCCAAGAATGTCATTCGGGATTCGAATCAACCTCTCCTACAATCCATGATATGTAGGAGGCTCATACACATGCAATGCAACAACAATCATCCAAATAAATACACAAAATCGATGCATGCAAGAAGGAACCTAGTTCTAAGCATGAACAAGAGCAAAAGCCATTGATGAAATTTTGAATTCAAGGGAAAGGGAATTCATGCTCAATGCAATGCAAGAATCAAAGAGTTGAGAAAGAAGCTCTTACCAAGCCCTCCCGAACAGCGTTAGAAATGTGCGCATGCCTATCAAAGGTGAGATCATCGCGAGGGTAATCCTTCCCTAGCAAATAGCTCCCCAAAATCGGATTCTTTTGTTCTTGAGCCATGGATTATGGAGGGAAAAAGGATTGGAAAGTGATTGGGAGGGAGAGATACCAAGCAAATCCACGAAAAATCACGGAGAAAAAGACTTTGGCTCGAGCTAGGGAGAGAAATTTTGAGAAAAATGTTTTCAAAATGAGCAAGAGCTGCTGTTTATATGGCCCGACAGTACAAGTCTCGCGCGGTATATCATATCTCGCCGCGAGATATACCTTCTGGAAAGTGACCAAATTGTCCTCGATAATAAGCGTTTACGCAACGTCAAAATTCAAAATTTTGACACATTTACCCTTGGAAATGATAAACTAGCAAGGAAACGTGAAAAACCGGCAACGCAAGTCACGGAACGAGCTAAACGTGACATGCGCACGATCGCCCGGTACGGCACCAGTCGCCCAAAAACCGAATGGTCCAAAGATTAACTCAATCCACATGATTAAGAGCCCAGAAAGGTGAATCATCAAAGAAAAAGCCCGGTCCAATGCCAGACAGGTGGATCATCATCAGAAAAGGCCGGTCCAACGCCCAGACAGGTGGATCGTCGAAACCAAAAGCTCGGTCCAATGCCTAAATAGGTGGATCGTCATCAGAAAAGCCCGATCCAATGCCCAAACAGGTGGATCGTCATCAAAAAAGCCCAATTCAATGCCCAAACAGGTGAATCGTCACCCCCAACAACAAAAAGCCCGATTCGGAGCCCAGAAAGGCGAATCGTCACAAAATCGACAAGACTCAGAGGACCGGACAGGTAAGCCTTTGTGTTCTAACATAATTCCCGCAAATTCGGAGCCCAGACAGGCGAATCTTCAGACAGGCAGGTATATTCTGAATTGGGTCTTGATTTGATTCCTCAGTATGAATTTACCTTTTCAAAAAATAAAATCTCCTCGATTTTCAAATTACCTAAAGCAGCCTTTTCGTGTTTTGGAGTCGAACTACGTCATGGTCTGATTCTCCGATAGAGATACGTAGGAAGCCGTGCGGCCCGACCATCCCGATGTTCAGAATGATGTCTTTTCTATCGTCGACATGACTTCTTTCATAAGACATGTCGCCGAGGGGCTCTGTAGACACCCCATTCTGAACACATCGGAACACACTTATACCACTCTAAGTCTCGCTTTGAGTCAAAAGATAGAAATCCACCATTTCGTCATGTTTCGTTAAGTTTTGACTAACAACCGTTAGTCTGGGACTAAACTGCTTACGAGATAGCGAGGAAAGGACAAAACTGTCCACAGGAGCAATATCTCGCCGCGAGATGGCGTGTCTCGCACGAGATATCCCCCCTCTGCAGATTGCAGACCACAGTTCCCTCGTCGATTTCAACCTCTTTTCGGGATAAAACTTTATCTCTCTGGCCAACCAATAGAATTGGGAGTCTGGAACCATCTTGAAGTGTTTGATCTCATCTTCAACACTTCCCCAACCCCTATAAATACTTGGTGACTTCCAAGGTTCAAGAGGTCAAAGAATTTTCACAACACACACATTTTGTTGGTTTCTCTCCTTGAAAGAATCCTACAAAATCACCCTAAAAACTCACCTCATAGTTTGTTTGTCGACCTTGTTGATAAACAAGCATCAAGCTCCAAGTTAAGGACCGAGGCGAAGCTCTGTCCGTGTCAAGAATCGACTCTAAACTTGAGTAGGAACTCTGCCCAAATCACCTCATGCAAGGTAATTCCTAAATCCCTTTCTAATTGATTGTTAGAGTGGTATAAGTCCATAGAATCTAGGATCGGCCTAGAGCCTCTCCAAATCATGGAGACGGTCTCGAAGCAATCGATCCTACATTCCGTTTAACCCCGTTAAATGGATCTTTGTTTATAATATTAAAAAATCATTTTTTCCCTTCTTTTTGAAAACCTCTCTTTTCTTTAGCAAGACCGATCTCCGGATTGGGTGAAACGGATGCTCCTTGACCTACCCATTTCATAACCTAAGCCCCGAACCCAAATCTTTTTCAAAATGGTTTTCCTATTTTTTCCAACCGAATAATATAGGTGGCGACTCAAAAATGAAAAGGAAAGGAAAAATCATTATTCTCTTTCTTTTTCCTCACAACGTTACACCGAGACACCTCGGGATGGACCAAAATGCCTCGAAATGGATTGGCAGGGCCTCGAGATGGATCAGAAAGGCTTCAAAATACCTCGGGAGTGCCTCGGGGCAGCTCGGGAGCGCTCGAAAGGTCTTCGGAGTACCATGAGGGACCTCGAAATGCCCCGGAGGGAACCGAAAGGGATCGGGATTGCCCCGATGGGTCTTAGAGGGGCTGCCTGAAGGCTGTGAGAGAGAGGAAAAGAGGGAGGTGAGTGAATTATGAGGGGGCAGCCCTTTATTTATAGGGTCCAGATTCTGGCAAGGTTTGTCGCACGGTACTATCCGCCATTACTAGATATTTGGTTTTCCTGGATTTAAGGGAATATTGTGGAGTTTAAGGGGATTTTATAATTATGATGTCTGGATGCAAAGTGGTCCGCACGGATAGTCATTGCTTTTCAAAATTTTCCAAAAACAAAAAGTCTTTTTGTGCTTTTTTATCCCAGAAAGGCCTTCCCTTTGTTTGGTTGTTGGTTTTTGGGGTTTTTGAAGGCTACGAGTGTTCGAGATCACGTTTGTGTGAGTCTGCGGTGTTTCCCGTGTGTCGGATGGGGAGTGATCCAGATTGGGGTACTTATAAAAACCCCTCGACGATATCACTTACGGAGGAAGTGGGTTTGTCGATAAGATAAGGGTCCTGATCTGGATCGTGTGTTCGGAGAGGAGGTGACAGTGTAGGTCAGTTCGTGAGGATGTGGCAGTGTCCTATTGTGTGACCGTTTAGGTCGGTTGGCTGGACCCTTTGATAGGATTCCAACGTATCCCTATCGGGAATCAAGCCTGATCGTAGTTCGTGTATGGGGTGAGTGTTGTCATACACGAGGATGTGTGATGTCCTCTGACTGAGACTCTATGTGTGGATGTGTCTGTATCCTGGAGGTGACCGTTTAGGTCGGTTGGCTGGACCCTTTGGTAGGATTCCTACATATCCCTAGCGGGAATCAAGCCTGATCGTAGTTTAAAGTGTGGGGTGAGTGTTTTCGTGTGTGAGGATGTGTGATGTCCTCTGACTGAGACTTTGTGTGTGGATGTGTCTGTATCCTGGGGGTGACCGTTTAGGTCGATTGGCTGAACCCTTTGGTAGGATTCCTACGTATCCCTAGCGGGAATCAAGCCTGATCGTAGTTCAAAGGTCGTGTAATTGTGAGTGTATGCGGGCATGGTGGTGCCCTGAGGTGATATGATTGCTGAGGTCGACTGTGAGGACGTGGTAGTATCCTGAAGTGGAAATTTTACGGGCTTCCGAACCAGGTAATTTAAAGCCTTCCGAGTTACGGATAGTGATTTGGGAGGTTTATACGGTCTTCTGGACCGAGTAATTTAAAGCCTTTCAGGCTAAGGATAGTGATGATGACGTGTTACATCCTTTACTTGAGGTTGTGTCGTGGATGAGGACGTGACTTGTCCTCTGACTGAGGTTGTGCTGTGCATGAGGACGTGGCTTGTCCTCTGATTGAGGTTGTGCCATGCATGAGGACGTGACTTATCTTCTGACTGAGGTTGTGCCGTGCATGAGTACGTGACTTGTCTTCTGACTGAGGTTGTGTCTTGCATGATGACGTGACTTGTATTCTATCTAAGGTTGTACCATGCATGAGGACGTGACTTGTCCTATGACTGAGGTTGTGCCATGCGTGAGGATGTGACTTGTCCTCTGACTGAGGTTGTGCCATGTATGAGGATGTGACTTGTCCTCTGACTGAGGTTGTGTCGTGCGTGAGGACGTGACTTGTCCTCTGACTGAGGTTATGCCGTGCGTCTGACTGAGGATGAAAGTGTTTGTCCTTTGGTTCATGAGCATGAACCTGGCGAAGGCCTTTTGTGAGGCATGCTTGCTTTGTGCTTGATTTTGAGAGGCATGATTGCCTTGTGTTTTGTTTTATGAGGCATGATTGCCTCGCGCTTTATCCGCTGGGGAAAGGTTGGGCTTACGATGACTACCGGGGTGAATGAATTGTTTATTGTGAAGGCATTTGTGCTTTAGGATGTGTGTTCGAAGGCTTTTTGTGCCTTGGAACTTGTGTGTGGAGGCGTTTGGGGCCTTGGGATTCGTGTTTGGAGGCGTTTATGCCTTTTGTGTTTGTTTTGCCATTTAGTGGGCAAGGGTCGGACTTACGATGACAGCCGATGTTTGGTTTACCATTTTGTGGGCAAGGTTCGAACTTGCAATGATGGCCGGTGTTTGGTTTACCATTTTATGGGCAAGGTTCGGGCTTACAATGATGGTCGGGGTTAGGTTTACCTTTTTGTGGGCAAGGTTCGGGCTTACAATGACGGCCGGGGTTAGGTTTACCATTTTGTGGGCAAGGTTCGGGCTTACAATGAGGGCCAGGGTTAGGTTTACCGTTTTATGGGCAAGGTTCGGGCTTACGATGAGGGCCGGGGTTAGGTTTACAGTTTTGTGGGCAAGGTACGGGCTTATAATGACGGCCGGGGTTAGGTTTACCATCTTATGGGCAAGGTTCGGGCTTACAATGACGGCCGGGGTTAGGTTTACCATTTTGTGGGCAAGGTTCGGGCTTACAATGACGGCCGGGAAAGGCGAGGAGTATCTAAGTTGAGTTTCCTTGAAGGTGTCTATACCCTAAGTGAGACTGTTTGGGGGTGTCTACCCTATGTTGAAACTTAGTTCAGGAGTATGACCTAAGTTGAGACTATTCTAAGGCGTCGGGACCAAAATTGAGACTTAGTTCAGGAGTATGACCTAAGTTGAGACTATTCTATGGCGTCTGGACCTAAATTGAGACTTAGTTAAGGTGTATGACCTAAGTTGAGACTATTCAAAGGTGTCTGGACCTAAATTGAGACCTAGTTCTGGAGTATGACCTAGGTTGAGACTATTCTAAGGCGTCATGACCTAAATTGGGACTGAGTTCAGGAGTATGACCTAAGTTGGGGTTTAGTTTCAGGAGTATGAACCTAAATTGGGACCTAGTTCAGGAGTATGACCTAAGTTGGGGTTTAGTTTTAGGAGTATGAACCTAAATTGGGACCTAGTTCAGGAGTATGACCCTAAGTCGAGACTATTCTAAGGCGTCTGGACCTAAGTGAGACTTAGTTTAGGAGTATGTCCCTAAGTTAAGATTATTCTAAGGAATCATGCAATGCTGGTATTCTTCTTTCATGTAGCGTTTATTACAGCTATTTTATTGACGTACCTTTGCTGTGTTTACCTGCAGGTGGAGGCGCCTTTGTGAGGAGGAAGTTGAAATATTGAGGACGTGGGGTGCCTCTGACCGAGATGATGAGGATGTGGTGGCGCCTCTGGCTGAATTGCTGAAGTGTTTTGAGGACGTGTGGTGCCTCTGACCGAGTTGCTGAAATGTTCAGGACGTGTGGCACCTCTGATCGAGTAGAGGAGGGATGGTTCATCTTCTCTTTCCTTCTTCGTTCTGACTTTTGCGGACGTCTTGGAGTATCCGATCGAGGAAGGTGCTGAGTTCACCAAGGATGATGAGGTGGCTGGCGGAGGCGTCGAGATGTGGGAGTCTTTACCAGGCGGTGGCGTCGATGACTCAGAGTAGGACTCTTTTTTTCTTTTCTGTTCATGTTAGTGAGGAGAGCAACAAAATATTTGTATTTATATGCACAATGTATTCACATGTAATGAACTCTTTTATTTTTGCTTTAGGGGTTGTTTCTACTCCCTTTTTTTATGTTCTGTGCATGTCGCACGAGCTTGAAATGTTTGTGGTTAGTGTATGGTGGCCGGAAATGGCTTTGGTAAGGCTTTTGAGCAGTTGGGGGCTGAAGCAGCTTTGACAGTTTCATGAGCGACGGCGGGAGTGATGTCTCCTGGGACGTGTTTGTTGGATGTGGTAGGCCATTGCCAGGTCGGTGAGGACATCATTCCCTTAGTTTTGGGGGAGACTTTCCACGGCATAGATCGCTTGGCGATGAGGGACGGGTTCATGCGTGGGGGAAGCCCCTGCTTTGGTCACTTTGTGGTTGCGAGAGAGGCTTCCAGCAATGCCTATGCTTCTGACATCTTTTAGTACGTGGAAGATTGCTCAGCGACCTCTTGTCTTGGATATGGATCAGTCCGCTTGGGAGAGGTGGATGATTCGACTTGGCATGCATCAGATCCGCTGGTGGGTTTCTTATTGGGGCGTTGAGACTAGGAGGGCCTTTTAGGAAGGTTCCTATGTTGTCAGAGATCCAGGTTTGTTTTGGTCCTCTTTTTATGTTCCGTCGCTTGTTTCCAAGCAGTTCGGGATCAGGCAGGAGCCTTTCTTTGGTGGATGACATCGCCAATGTGGAGGTGTCTTCTTTTTGCATGGCAGCTTCAGATGCTATTCTGTATTTTCTGAGGGTATGGAAGTATTTCGCTTTCCCTCCTGTGGTGGTCCTTCGACGTCGGGAGAGTGTTGTGTTGACCACCGAGTACCTGGATTGGTACGAGTAGCATATCGGGCAAACCCAAGTGGTTTTGGGGAGTAGGCGTGAAGTGATTCTGGGGGAAGGTTTCCGTCTCATCTATAGCCTTAGAAGTGCAGAACCCTGGTCTAACCCTCAGGATGTCACGGGAGACACTTTGTTTGACTATGAGATCATAGTTGACCGACTGACGGGGAGGGGTCCCCTTTCGCAGGCTCACAGGGAGGAGATCCGAGACGAGGCACGGGCTAATGAAGCTCGGTGAGCTACTGGATTGTTTGACCCGACGGGGAGGACTCCTGAACTAGGAAGGAGGGAGACAGAGTTGGCTCACATGGAGCGATGAAAGACTCGCCGGCGACGAGGGAAGAAAGGAAAGAATGGCGAGGGGACAAGCGCGAGTGGCACGGAATGACCTTCTGAAACTCTAAGTATCCATTCATTGTCGTTTGCAGACACATTAATTGTTAAATGATTTACGTTGTCTTTTGGCATGTTGTGAGTTTGAGAGTAGACCGTGCTTGAACTCATCAAGAAGTGTTTTAACTGTGATGATTTGTGATTTAATTTTAAAGCTTTGTCGAGATGAAAAATCTCTTGCTTGCTTCTTATCTGAGCCTTGGTGGCATCAATTTTTGGTATTTTGTGTATTCCTTAGACTGAACCAATGAAGGCTGCCTACGTTCCCCTTGAGGGGCTCAGGTCTACGTAGTTCGACACTCTTTTTGTGAGAGAAATGACTTGTAATGTACACTCGCAAGGGCATTTTTATTTTTGAAAAGGTGGGAACGGGTCCCCTTTTGTGTGAATGCCTTTTTTTACGTAGGCACAAAAAACATGCTTTTGGGTTTGACTCTTTTGAGAGAGTATGGTGTGAAAATACAGTTGCATGATACTTTAACTTACTCTTTGAAAATCCTACTGCCTAACTGAAATTATCCGGATCCAGCTCGCGCGCGGGCCCTGGTATTTCGCGGTGTCGGTCGAGGAGGTGTCTCACTGCGTTTTCGTTTGTAGAGTCGCCACGCCGTTTTGATTTAGCCCAAAACATTGAAAAAAGGCTTAGTTTAAAAACTGTTGTTGTGTGATGAGATTTTTGAGTTCGGAGGTCAGATTACTCCTCGTACGCTATGTATTGAAATGTATTGAAATGAAAGGAAGCCTTACCAATGTTGGTTCGTGTCTGTCTTCCGCTGGGGAATAGTGTTTGAGTGTTGAATAGTGTTTCGGGACGGACCGGAATTGCTTCGGGACGTGCCGGTGTCTGCAGACAGAGCTTCGGCGTGCCTCAGGATTGTCAGGTGTATACTTGGGCAGAGTTTCATTGTGCGTTGGGATCGCAAGGATAGTTGACTGGACTTAGGCAGAGGTTCGTCGTGCGTCGGGATTGTCGGTTGCGCTCGGGCAGAGTTCCGGCGTGCGTTGGGATCGTCAGTTTGCTCGGAAAGGGCCGGGACACCTCGGGATGGACCGGAATGCCTCGGGATGGATTGGCCGGGCTTCAGGATGGATCGAAAAGGCTTCAGAATGCCTCTGGAGTTCCTCGGGATAGCTCGGGAGCGTGTCGGGAGCGCTCGACAGTGTTCGGCTGGGCTTCGGAGTACCACGAGGGGCCTCGGAATGCCCCGGAGGGAACCGAAAGGGACCGGGATTGCCCCGAGGGGTCTTAGAGGGGCTGCCTGAAGGCTGGGAGAGAGAGGAGAAGAGGGAGGTGTGTGAATTATGATGGGGGAGTCCTCTATTTATAGGGTCCAGATTCTGGCAAGGTTGTTGCACGACACTGTCAGCCATTACTAGTGTTTTGGTTTTCCTAGATTTAAGGGAATATTGTGGACTTTAAGGGGATTTTGTAATTATGATGTCTGGATGCAAAGTGGTCCGCACGGACAGTCATTGCTTTTCCAAATTTTCCAAAATTCCCAAAAAGTCCTTTTGTGCTTTTTTATCCCAGAAAGGCCTACCCTTGGTTTGGTTGGTGGTTTTTGGGCTTTTTGAAGGCTAAGCGTGTTCTAGATCACGTTTGTGTGAGTCTGTGGTGTTTCCCGTGTGTCGGATGGGGAGTGATCCAGATTGGGGTACTTACACTAACCGATTTGAGATAGCCTCCAAACTGGTATCCTATATCCGCTGTGCAAACTGGTCCCATCGTTTGGCATCTGAGATAAGGTACTTGACATTTTCAAAAGTTTCAAAAGAGTTTAAGAAAAAGTTTTTATAGGCTATTCACCCCCCTCTAGCCTGTTTCCTACCAATTGAGCCTAACAATTTGTATCAGAGCATACAACTTTTGAAAAATACTTTTCCAAGCTTAATAGCTTGAATTGTCGATGTTAAACGAAAATGAATTTCCAGTGTGGAAAAATAGAATTATGCGGTACATGGACTCAATAGATGACAGATTAATGACTGTAGTCAGAGATGGTCCAATGACTCCTATCAAAATCAACACCACACCTAGAGCACCCAAAACTCCTCTCATGGATCACGTTGATAGATCTTCTGAACAAGATTTCGAGGTTTATGAAACTTATGTTCCAAAGCCCCGAGATGAATGGACTGAGGAGAATAAGATCTGTGCAGCCCTAGACAAAATGGCTATGCACATTCTAACCTCCGGTCTTGATGATAGACTATACAAACAAGTACAATGCTATGAGACGGCTCAACACTTGTGGTAAAGTCTTCTCAGATATTTCGAAGGAGATCAAGTGGCTAAGGACAACTGGCTTTACAAAAGCGTAGCCGAGTTCGAGTCCTTCAAGAAGAACCCAAATGAGACGTTTAAAGAAACATACGACCATTTCGGTGAGGTAAGAAACTCTTGCGCTTCACTAGGTAGAATTTATACTATGAAAGACCTTAACATGAGGTTCCTCAATTCTCTTGGATATTTGTGGCATGTCAAGGTTGCGATTTTAAAAGAATGACGAGACTTGAATAATACTCACATTCAAAACATTGTGTTAACATTGTTTCTGTATGAGGAAGAACTCAACGGGCTGGGTGGAGTTCAAAAACAATTTAAAAACTTATCTATGCCTGCTCTGACTGAGATCTTCCCTGGTTCTTCCATGCTTAATAGCTAACCTGCCAATGACTATCCCTCAACTTCTCAGTCTCAACAAACCCAAACCAATACCAATCATGGTATGCCTTTTGAGGAAGAAGATGAATTTGTTGCCTTTGCTAGAAATTATAGAAAATTTAAGAGATCCTTGCAACATGGCAACAAAACTTCCCATTGGAAACCCTCACCATTCCAAAGATCTGGGAGTTTCCAAAGGAAAGGCCAAACCTCAACCTCAACCTCAACAGATTGCAAAAATGCTCAAGGTGAGATTGTTTGCTATAACTGTAAAAAACTCGACCATTTTGCTTCAAAATGCCCTCAACCAAAGTATGAATTTCTTAGGAAGAAACCTTTTAAGAAAAACCCTAGATCCAAGAGCCTAGTAGCTGAGGAAGAACTGAAAATGCTATGCCAGTTTGGTTTGAGACTGAATTTGAAAATGAGAATGCTGACTCAGATGATGATGCTGATGTTAGCTTTGTTACTATTGATGGAACCGATGATGGACATATTTCCTTGCAGTCACCAATCTTTTGACACCCAAAATCCATTGACCAATCAACATTCAATGACACAACCATACCAGTGAGATCTCCTTTGTCATATTTTGACGAACCTATACCTAGGGCAGATAACCCTTACAACTTCAAAATTCAGAGTATAGGTGGGGCTCTCTACGGTCAATGCAAAACAGCTCCCACTCTCAGACCTCTGATGCAACCGACTGAATAGAACGTTCAAACCCAGGTCTAACCGGTCTCTACCTATCAACCTGTATTCGAACCCCGACTGATTCAATTCAAGAAGACTCTAACCGATCTAAGCCTCCAACCGACATCCTCATTACCAAATTTTGATCCTAACTTTGAACCATCATCCTCAACCTCTCAGCCTACCATTGACCCAATGCCAAACATGTCAAATTTTGAAATGGCAGAGGTGATGAATGAACTCTTCACTGATTTTGAAAAATTAACTGATGTTCACAAAGTTATGGCTGCTGATCTTAAAAGGATCACAACTGAGAATGACTCCATGAAAGCTAAAATAAAAGTTTTGAAAGAAAGTAAGCTAGAGTTTGATCTGTTAAGAAAAGAAAATCAAGAACTTACTGAGAGACTAAATATCTGTCTTTGACAAATTGCTGATTTGGTTTCAAGAGACAATTCTCTCCCCAAGACAATTGATTCTTATTCCAAATCCCGAGCTGCTGTAGAAACTATCCTACAAGACCAAATGTCTTCTAGAGATTTATCTGGTATAGGATTTAACTCCAGCAGCAATGAAAACATGGACAGGCCAGATATTGAGTCTGCCACTGAAAACTTGATGGATAAGTTTGATGATACTCAATCTTACAAGCCAAAGATAAGTATTCCTTGTACTTTTGGTGCTGTCCCACACACCTATCCCAAGGTGAAGGAAGAGACCAAGGTCAAGAAGGTTGAAAAGAAAAAAACTCAATGGGCTAAGGTAGCTGATCCTAAGTTGGGACCATATATCCCACTTGGTGATGGTGACAGTAAATTTGGAGTTAAACTTGTTGGACAAGCTGTAGGGCTAGAAACCTCAACCGATAATGCAACCTCAACCGGTCAGACATCAGTCACCGGCTGTACTGCTCCAACCGGTAAGGGCTCCTCAACCGGTAAAGGGACTTTCAAACCCATGCAACCGGCCAACAAAGGTAAATCCAACACCTTTATACCCAAGGTTTTTGGACTCACTGAGACCAAAAGCTCAAGTGATGACCAGGTATGGCTGCCAAAGAGGAACTAACTCTTTGGACCCAAAAGAATAAGGGGGACCATAAGCTTATTGTCTTATTTTAGGAATGCTTTATGGCCTCAACCGATGCTAGTAAGGATGTTTGGATTTTGGACCGTGGATGCTCTAGGCATATGACTGGACATGCTGATCTCCTTACTGATCTTGAAGAAGCATCTGGTCCTCCAGTTGTCTTTGGTGACAATGCAAAGGGTAAAATTATCGGTCGCGGATCCATCAAAAGAGGTACAGTTACTGTACAGAAGGTATCTTTGGTGGACGGCCTGAAACATAACCTTCTCTCCATATCACAATTTTGTGATAAAGGTATGCATTGTATTTTCAATTCTTCCAGCTGTTATGTGAAAGACAATGCTACAGGAGAAACCTTACTCACTGGACAAAGAAAAGGTACCATTTATGCTTTAGATTTAAATATTGTTTCTTGTGTTACTAATGTTTGTTTTGTTGCAAAGAACATCAGTGAGAATTCATGGCTATGGCACAAGACACTTAGTCACTTGAATTTTAAATACCTATCCAAGCTGGCAAATGCAAATTTGGTCACCGGCTTACCTCAAGTGTCTGCTGATCATGGAAGGAAATGCAGAGCCTGCCAGTTAGGAAAGCAGCATAAAGAATCATTCCATAGCAAGCCCTGCATGTCCACATCTAAGTGCCTCCAACTGCTATATTTGGATCTATTTGGCCCCATAACAACTGCCAGTTTAGGGGGAAGCAGATATGCCTTGGTAGTTGTAGATGACTATTCAAGATATACTTGAGTGGAAACCTTTGCCTCAAAAGATGATACTTATGAAGTTGCCACCAAGCTGTTTCGTGTACTTCAAACCCAAAAGGAGTGTGACATCATCAGTATGAGATCAGATAACGGAACGGAGTTCAAGAATAATGGGATTGCTTAGTACTGTGATGATCACGGGATCGACCATAATTTCTTAGCCGCTGGAACACCACAACAAAATGGTGTTGTTGAGAGAAAGAACATAACTTTGATCGAAGCTGGAAAAACAATGATATCCGAAGCAAGGCTACCTAAGTACTTTTGGGCTGTAGCTATCCATACAGCATGCTTCACTCAAAATCGGTCATTGGTCAACAAAATTCATAACAAGACCCCTTATGAGCTTTGGCGTGGCAGAATTCCCAACGTTGGTTTCTTCAAGATTTTCGGCTGCAAGTGTTATGTTCTTTACAACAGTAAAGTGCTTCGAGGTAAATTTGATGAAAAAGCCGATGAAGGCATCTTTGTTGGTTATGCCAAGCACAGTAAGGCATTTCGAGTTTTTAATAAACGTTTTTTGAAAATTGTTGAATATCTTCATGTTACATTTGATGAATTTGATTTGCTAGAGTCTGACAAGACTCCAAATAGTACTGATAATTCTGGTGCTTTTGAGACGGGTGAATCCAGAAACTCTAACTCCAATCAAGCCTCTAGTAATAATGCAAATCAATCTCCAGCTCAGTATTCAGTTCCAAGTGGTGTAACTAGTAGAGCCCTAGTTGGTGACTCATTCTTCCCTCAATCAGTTAGAAATTATAGACCTCATAATCCCTTAACCAATTCACTATCGGCTAGCCCCTCTACTACTGTTCCTTTTACACCTCCTGAATCTGAACCAGTTTCAAACATTAACATATCATTTCCTTCACCACTATCTGATCGGTCTGCCTCACCTCTCCCTAACCGATCTCCCCAACCGACCTCTCCTCCCTCAACCAATTCTTCTCCTCCCTTAGAAACTTTAAGACAGGAATCAGTCAGGCAAGAACTCCCTAAGGAAGTGAGATCAGTTAGAGATCACCCAATAGAAAATGTGATTGGTGATGCCTTTGGTCCAAGAATGACTAGAGGCCAATTAAGATATTTGAAGGAACAACATGGATTATTTTCCTTCGCTATGGTCTCAAATATAGAACCAAAGAAGACTGAAGAAGCCCTGAATGGCTCTAGCTAGGTAGAAGCTATGCAAGAAGAGCTTAATCAGTTTAATAGATGCAAAGTATGGAAATTAGTGCCTAGACCTAGTGATCAGATAGTGATCAAGAAAAATAACAAGGAACAAAGCAAGACTAGTGGCAAAAGGGTACAGACAAGAAGAAGGGATAGATTATGATGAGACTTTTTCCCCTATAGCTAGACTAGAAGCCATTAGGTTATTTCTTGCCTATGCAACCTACAAGGATTTTAACTTATAACAAATGGACGAGAAAAGTGCCTTTCTTAATGGAGAACTTCAAGAGCTAGTTTATGTAGATCAACCTCCGGGATTTAAGGACTCTAAGAAGCCTAATCATGTCTACCGGTTAAACAAAGCTTAGTATGGCCTCAAGCAAGCACCCCGAGCATGGTATGAAAATCTTTCCAAATTCCTACTTAGTGAGAAGTTCGAACGAGGTAAAATTGATACCACCTTATTTATTGCTAAGCATAATGGACATTCATTGTTAGTTCAAATATATGTTGATGACATTATTTTTTGATCTACTAACAAAAAATTATGCAAGAGATTTGAGAAAGTTATGCAGAGAAAATTTGAGATGAGCATGATGGGAGAGCTAACCTTTTTCCTTGGACTTCAAGTTAAACAAACTCAAGAAGTAATCTTCATCAATCAAGCCAAATACACCAATGATCTTATCAAGAAATTTGGTCTTGACTCAGCTCATCCCCAAAGCACTCCAATGGCTACCAATGTACACCTTGACAAATATGAGTCCGGTAAGAAAGTAGATAAGACGCTCTACCGAGGTATGATAGGATATCTAATTTACTTAACCGCTAGTAGGCCAGTTATCATGTTTGCCGTATGTGTATGTGCTAGGTTTCAAGCCGATCCTAGAGAATCTCACCTGCAAGCTCTTAAGAGAATAATTAGATATCTTGTGGAACTGCTAACCTAGGTTTGTGATACCCAAAAGATTTATCCTTTACACTAATTGGCTATTCAGATGCTGATTATGCAGCTTGCAGGGGTCACAAGGAAAAGTACTAGTGGAACTTGTCAATTTTTAGGTAACCGACTGGTTTATTACAGCTATTTTATTGACGTACCTTTGCTGTGTTTACCTGCAGGTTGAGGCGCCTTTGTGAGGAGGAAGTTGAAATATTGAGGACATGGGGTGCCTCTGACCGAGATGATGAGGACGTGGTGGCGCCTCTGGCTGAATTGCTGAAATGTTTTGAGGACGTGTGGTGCCTCTGACCGAGTTGCTGAAATGTTGAGGACGTGTGGCACCTATGATCAAGTAGAGGAGGGATGGTTCGTCTTCTCTTTCCTTCTTCGTTCTGACTTCTGCGGACGTCTTGGAGTATCCAGTCGAGGAAGGTGCTGAGTTCACCGAGGATGATGAGGTGGCTGGCGGAGGCGCTGAGATGTGGGAGTCTTTACCAGGCAGTGGTGTCGATGACTCAGAGTAGGACTCTTTTTTTCTTTTCTGTGCATGTTAGTGAGGAGAGCAACAAAATATTTGTAATTATATGCACAATGTATTCACATGTAATGAACTCTTTTATTTTTGCTTTAGGGGTTAATTCTACTCCCTTTTTTATGTTCTGTGCATGTCGCATGAGCTTGAAATGTTTGTGGTTAGTGTATAGTGGCCGAAAATGGCTTTGGTAAGGCTTTTGAGCAGTTGGGGGCTGAAGCAGCTTTGACAGTTTCATGAGCGACGGCAGGAGTTATGTCTCCTGGGACATGTTTGTTGGATGTGGTAGGCCATTGCCATGTCAGTGAGGACATCGTTCCCTTAGTTTTGGGGGAGACTTTCCACGGCATAGATCGCTTGGCGATGAGGGACGGGTTCATGTGTAGGGGAAGCCCCTGCTTTGGTCACTTTGTGGTTGCGAGAGAGGCTTCCAGCAATGCCTGTGCTTCTGACATCTTTTAGTACGTGGAAGTTCGCTCAGCGACCTCTTGTCTTGGATATGGATCAGTCCGCTTGGGAGAGGTGGATTCGACTTGGCATGCATCAGATCCGCTGGTGGGTTTCTTATTGGGGCGTTGAGACTAGGAGGTCCTTTTAGGAAGGTTCCTATGTTGTCAGAGATCCGGGTTTGTTTTGGTCCTCTTTTTATGTTCCGTCGCTTGTTTCCAAGCAGTTCGGGATGAGGTAGGAGCCTTTGCTGGGCTGGGATGACATCGCCAATGTGGAGGTGGCTTCTTTTTGCTTGGCAGCTTCAGATGCTATTCTGTATTTTCTGAGGGTATGTAAGTATTTCGCTTTCCCTCCTGTGGTGGTCCTTTGACGTCGGGAGAGTGTTGTGTTGACCACCGAGTACCTGGATTGGTACGAGCAGCATATCGGGCAGACCCAAGTGGTTTTGGGGAGCAGGCGTGAAGTGATTTTGGGGGAAGGTTTCCGTCTCAGCTATAGCCTTAGAAGTGCAGAAGCCTGGTCTAACCCTCAGGATGTCACGGGAGACACTTTGTTTGACTATGAGATCATAGTTGACCGACTGACGGGGAGGGGTCCCCTTTCGCAGGCTCGCAGGGAGGAGATCCGAGCCGAGGCACGGGCGAATGAAGCTCGGTGAGCTACTGGATTGTTTGACCCGATGGGGAGGACTCCTGAACTAGGAAGGAGGGAGACAGAGTTGGCTCACGTGGAGCGATGAAAGACTCGCCGGGGACGAGGGAAGAAAGGAAAGAATGGCGAGGGGACAAGCACGAGTGGCGCGGAATGACCTTCTGAAACTCTAAGATCCATTCATTGTCATTTGCAGACACATTAATTGTTAAATGATTTACGTTGTCTTTTGGCATGTTGTGAGTTTGAGAGTAGACCGTGCTTGAACTCATCAAGAAGTGTTTTAACTGTGATGATTTGTGATTTAATTTTAAAGCTTTGTCGAGATGAAAAATCTCTTGCTTGCTTCTTATCTGAGCCTTGGTGGCATCAATTTTTGGTATTTTGTATATTCCTTAGACTGAACCAATGAAGGCTGCCTACGTTCCCCTTGAGGGGCTCAGGTCTACGTAGTTCGACCCTCTTTTTGTGAGAGAAATGACTTGTAATGTACACTCGCAAGGGCATTTTTATTTTTGAAAAGGTGGGAACGGGTCCCCTTTTGTGTGAATGCCTTTTTTTACGTAGGCACAAAAAACATGCTTTTGGGTTTGACTCTTTTGAGAGAGTATGGTGTGAAAATACAGTTGCATGATACTTTAACATACTCTTTGAAAATCCTACTGCCTAACTGAAATTATCCGGATCCAGCTCGCGCGCGGGCCCTGGTGTTTCGCGGTGTCGGTCGAGGAGGTGTCTCACTACATTTTCGTTTGTAGAGTCGCCACGCCATTTTGATTTAGCCCAAAACATTGAAAAAAGGCTTAGTTTAAAAACTGTTGTTGTGTGATGAGATTTTTGAGTTCGGAGGTCAGATTACTCCTCGTACGCTATGTATTGAAACGTATTGAAATGAAAGGAAGCCTTACCAATGTTGGTTCGTGTCTGTCTTCCACTAGGGAATAGTGTTTGAGTGTTGAATAGTGTTTTGGGACGGACCAGAATTGCTTCGGGACGTGCCGGTGTCTGCAGACAGAGCTTCAGCGTGCCTCAGGATTGTCAGGTGTATACTCGGGCAGAGTTTCGTTGTGCGTTGGGATTTCAAGGATAGTTGACTGGACTTAGGCAGAGGTTCGTCATGCGTCGGGATTGTCAGTTGCGCTCGGGCAGAGTTCCGGCGTGCGTTGGGATCGTCGGTTTGCTCGGAAAGGGTCGGGACACCTCGGGATGGACCGGAATGCCTCGGGATGGATTGGACGGGCTTCGGGATGGATCGGCAAGGCTTCAGAATGCCTCTGGAGTTCCTCGGGATAGCTCGGGAGCGTGTCGGGAGCGCTCGGCAGTGTTCGGCAGGGCTTCAGAGTACCACGAGGGGCCTCGGAATGCCCCAGAGGGAACCGAAAGGGACCGTGATTGCCCCGAGGGGTCTTAGAGGGGCTGCCTGAAGGCTGGGAGAGAGAGGAGAAGAGGGAGGTGTGTGAATTATGAGGGGGGAGCCCTCTATTTATAGGGTCCAGATTCTGGCATTGTTGTTGCACGACACTGTCAACAATTACAAGTGTCTTGGTTTTCCTGGATTTAAGGGAATAATGTGGACTTTAAGGGAATTTTGTAATTATGATGTCTGGATGCAAAGTGGTCCGCACGGACAGTCATTGCTTTTCCAAATTTTCCAAAATTCCCAAAAAGTCCTTTTGTGCTTTTTTATCCCAGAAAGGCCTCCCCTTGGTTTGGTTGGTGGTTTTTGGGCTTTTTGAAGGCTACGCGTGTTCTAGATCACGTTTGTGTGAGTCTGTGGTGTTTCCCGTGTGTCGGATGGGGAGTGATCCAGATTGGGGTACTTACACTAACCGATTTGAGATAGCCTCCAAACTGGTATCCTATATCCGCTGTGCAAACTGGTCCCATCGGTTGGCATCTGAGATAAGGTACTTGACATTTTCAAAAGTTTCAAAAGAGTTTAAGAAAAAGTTTTTACAGGCTATTCACCCCCCTCTAGCCTGTTTCCTACCAATTGAGCCTAACAATTTGTATCAGAGCATACAACTTTTGAAAAATACTTTTCCAAGCTTAATAGCTTGAATTGTCGATGTTAAACGAAAATGAATTTCCAGTGTGGAAAAATAGAATTATGCGGTACATGGACTCAATAGATGACAGATTAATGACTGTAGTCAGAGATGGTCCAATGACTCCTATCAAAATCAACACCACACCTAGAGTACCCAAAACTCCTCTCATGGATCACGTTGATAGATCTTCTGAACAAGATTTCGAGGTTTATGAAACTTATGTTCCAAAGCCCCGAGATGAATGGACTGAGGAGAATAAGATCTGTGCAGCCCTAGACAAAATGGCTATGCACATTCTAACCTCCGGTCTTGATGATAGACTATACAAACAAGTACAATGCTATGAGACGGCTCAACACTTGTGGCAAAGTCTTCTCAGATATTTCGAAGGAGATCAAGTGGCTAAGGACAATCGGCTTTACAAAAGCGTAGCCGAGTTCGAGTCCTTCAAGAAGAACCCAAATGAGACGTTTAAAGAAACATACGACCATTTCGGTGAGGTAAGAAACTCTTGCGCTTCACTAGGTAGAATTTATACTATGAAAGACCTTAACATGAGGTTCCTCAATTCTCTTGGATATTTGTGGCATGTCAAGGTTGCGATTTTAAAAGAATGACGAGACTTGAATAATACTCACATTCAAAACATTGTGTTAACATTGTTTCTGTATGAGGAAGAACTCAACGGGCTGGGTGGAGTTCAAAAACAATTTAAAAACTTATCTATGCCTGCTCTGACTGAGATCTTCCCTGGTTCTTCCATGCTTAATAGCTAACCTGCCAATGACTATCCCTCAACTTCTCAGTCTCAACAAACCCAAACCAATACCAATCATGGTATGCCTTTTGAGGAAGAAGATGAATTTGTTGCCTTTGCTAGAAATTATAGAAAATTTAAGAGATCCTTGCAACATGGCAACAAAACTTCCCATTGGAAACCCTCACCATTCCAAAGATCTGGGAGTTTCCAAAGGAAAGGCCAAACCTCAACCTCAACCTCAACAGATTGCAAAAATGCTCAAGGTGAGATTGTTTTCTATAACTGTAAAAAACTCGACCATTTTGCTTCAAAATGCCCTCAACCAAAGTATGAATTTCTTAGGAAGAAACCTTTTAAGAAAAACCTTAGATCCAAGAGCCTTGTAGCTGAGGAAGAACTGAAAATGCTATGCCAGTTTGGTTTGAGACTGAATTTGAAAATGAGAATGCTGACTCAGATGATGATGCTGATGTTAGCTTTGTTACTATTGATGGAACCGATGATGGACATATTTCCTTGCAGTCACCAATCTTTTGACACCCAAAATCCATTGACCAATCAACATTCAATGACACAACCATACCAGTGAGATCTCCTTTGTCATATTTTGACGAACCTATACCTAGGGCAGATAACCCTTACAACTTCAAAATTCAGAGTATAGGTGGGGCTCTCTACGGTCAATGCAAAACAGCTCCCACTCTCAGACCTCTGATGCAACCGACTGAATAGAACGTTCAAACCTGTGTCTAACCGGTCTCTACCTATCAACCTGTATTCGAACCCCGACCGATTCAATTCAAGAAGACTCTAACCGATCTAAGCCTCCAACCGACATCCTCATTACCAAATTTTGATCCTAACTTTGAACCATCATCCTCAACCTCTCAGCCTACCATTGACCCAATGCCAAACATGTCAAATTTTGAAATGGCAGAGGTGATGAATGAACTCTTCACTGATTTTGAAAAATTAACTGATGTTCACAAAGTTATGGCTGCTGATCTTAAAAGGATCACAACTGAGAATGACTCCATGAAAGCTAAAATAAAAGTTTTGAAAGAAAGTAAGCTAGAGTTTGATCTGTTAAGAAAAGAAAATCAAGAACTTACTGAGAGACTAAATATCTGTCTTTGACAAATTGCTGATTTGGTTTCAAGAGACAATTCTCTCCCCAAGACAATTGATTCTTATTCCAAATCCCGAGCTGCTGTAGAAACTATCCTACAAGACCAAATGTCTTCTAGAGATTTATCTGGTATAGGATTTAACTCCAGCAGCAATGAAAACATGGACAGGCCAGATATTGAGTCTGCCACTGAAAACTTGATGGATAAGTTTGATGATACTCAATCTTACAAGCCAAAGATAAGTATTCCTTGTACTTTTGGTGCTGTCCCACACACCTATCCCAAGGTGAAGGAAGAGACCAAGGTCAAGAAGGTTGAATAGAAAAAAACTCAATGGACTAAGGTAGCTGATCCTAAGCTAGGACCATATATCCCACTTGGTGATGGTGACAGCAAATTTGGAGTTAAACTTGTTGGCCAAGCTGTAGGGCTAGAAACCTCAACCGATAATGCAACCTCAACCGGTCAGACATCAGTCACCGGCTGCACTGCTCCAACCGGTAAGGGCTCCTCAACCGGTAAAGGGACTTTCAAACCCATGCAACCGGCCAACAAAGGTAAATCCAACACCTTTATACCCAAGGTTTTTGGACTCACTGAGACCCAAAGCTCAAGTGATGGCCAGGTATGGCTGCCAAAGAGGAACTAACTCTTTGGACCCAAAAGAATAAGGGGGACCATAAGCTTATTGTCTTATTTCAGGAATGCTTTATGGCCTCAACCGATGCTAGTAAGGATGTTTGGATTTTGGACCGTGGATGCTCTAGGCATATGACTGGACATGCTGATCTCCTTACTGATCTTGAAGAAGCATCTGGTCCTCCAGTTGTCTTTGGTGACAATGCAAAGGGTAAAATTATCGGTCGCGGATCCATCAAAAGAGGTACAGTTACTGTACAGAAGGTATCTTTGGTGGACGGTCTGAAACATAACCTTCTCTCCATATCACAATTTTGTGATAAAGGTATGCATTGTATTTTCAATTCTTCCAGCTGTTATGTGAAAGACAATGCTACAGGAGAAACCTTACTCACTGGACAAAGAAAAGGTAACATTTATGCTTTAGATTTAAATATTGTTTCTTGTGTTACTAATGTTTGTTTTGTTGCAAAGAACATCAGTGAGAATTCATGGCTATGGCACAAGACACTTAGTCACTTGAATTTTAAATACCTATCCAAGCTGGCAAATGCAAATTTGGTCACCGGCTTACCTCAAGTGTCTGCTGATCATGGAAGGAAATGCGAGCCCGCCGCTTAGGAAAGCAAAGATAAAGAATCATTCCATAGCAAGCCCTGCATGTCCACATCTAAGTGCCTCCAACTGCTATATTTGGATCTGTTTGGCCCCATAACAACTGCCAGTTTAGGGGGAAGCAGATATGCCTTGGTAGTTGTAGATGACTATTCAAGATATACTTGAGTGGAAACCTTTGCCTCAAAAGATGATACTTATGAAGTTGCCACCAAGTCAAGCTGTTTCGTGTACTTCAAACCCAAAAGGAGTGTGACATCATCAGTATGAGATCAGATAACGGAACGGAGTTCAAGAATAATGGGATTGCTTAGTACTGTGATGATCATGGGATCGACCATAATTTCTTAGCCGCTGGAACACCACAACAAAATGGTGTTGTTGAGAGAAAGAACATAACTTTGATCGAAGCTGGAAAAACAATGATATCCGAAGCAAGGCTACCTAAGTACTTTTGGGCTGTAGCTATCCATACAGCATGCTTCACTCAAAATCGGTCATTGGTCAACAAAATTCATAACAAGACCCCTTATGAGCTTTGGCGTGGCAGAATTCCCAACGTTGGTTTCTTCAAGATTTTCGGCTGCAAGTGTTATGTTCTTTACAACAGTAAAGTGCTTCGAGGTAAATTTGATAAAAAAGCCGATGAAGGCATCTTTGTTGGTTATGCCAAGAACAGTAAAGCATTTCGAGTTTTTAATAAATGGTTTTTGAAATTTGTTGAATATCTTCATGTTACATTTGATGAATTTGATTTGCTAGAGTCTGACAAGACTCCAAATAGTACTGATAATTCTGGTGTTTTTGAGACGGGTGAATCCAGAAATTCTAACTCCAATCAAGCCTCCAGTAATAATACTGTAGACACCCCATTCTGAACACATCGGATCATACTTATACCACTCTAAGTCTCGCTTTGAGTCAAGAAGTAGAAATCCACCATTTCGTCATGTTTCGTTAAGTTTTGACTAACTACCGTTAGTTTGGGACTAAACTGCATACGAGATAACGAGGAAAGGACAAAACTGTCCACAGGAGCAATATCTCGCCGCGAGATGGCGTGTCTCGCGCGAGATATCCCCCCTCTGCAGATTGCAGACGACAGTTCCCTCGTCGATTTCAACCTCTTTTCGAGATAAAACTTTATCTCTCCGGCCAACCAATGGGAGAGGAGGTCTAGAACCATCTGATAGGGTTTTAACTCTCCACTTCTTCATATCCAACCTCTATAAATACTTGGTGACTTCCAAGGGATCGGAGGTCGGAAGTCGAAAATCCCAAACCTCGAATTTACACAACACACACATTTTGTCGTTTTCTTTCCCTGAAGGAATCCCTCAAAATCACCCTAAAAACTCACCTCATAGTTTGTTTGTCAACCTTGTTGATAAACAAGCATCAATCTCCAAACCAAGGACCAAGGCGAAGCTCTGTCCGTGTGAAGGGTCGACTCTAAACTCGAGTCGAAACTCTGTCCAAATCACCTCACGCAAGGTAATTCCTAATCTTCCTTCTAATTGATTGTTAGAGTGGTATAAGTCCATAGAATCTAGGATCGGCCTAGAGCCTCTCCAAATCATGGAGACGGTCTCGAAGCAATCGATTCTACATTCCGTTTGACCTCGTCAAATGGGCCTTTATTTGTAGTATTTAGATTCGTTTTTTACTTTTTCTTTTGAAAAACCTCTCTTTTCTTTAGCAAGACCGATCTCCGGATTGGGTGAAATGGATGCCTTCTAAACCTACCCATTTCATAACCTAAGCCCCGAACTCAAATCTCTTTCAAATGGTTTTTCTATGTTTCCAATCAAATAATATAGGTGGCGACTCATAAAAAAAAATAAAAGGAATCAGAATTTCTTTCTCGCAACGCTACAGTGGCGACTCCGCTGGGGACTGAAAATTAAGAGGCTTAAACTTGCTTCAAAATTAAAAGAGAGGTTTTCAAAAAAAATTGTAAATTCGATTTTCTGCTCTCAGATGAGGCATATCTCGCACGAGATATCATATCTCGCGCGAGATATCGCCTCGGCAATCTGGTTGTTTTCTGGTTTCTCCCGTTCATCTCATAATCCAAGACGAGAGTCGAACACGCAAGGGGGATCCCAGAATTCATTATCTGCAGAGTTTCTGCATCTTAAGGCCTCCCTTAAGGTGTAGAACTCGGACCTTTATTTTCCTTAAATAATTGATTATTATTTATGAACTGCGTGTGATTGGGTTTTATTTAATTAAAGTCCGGTCCATTGGGGATTCGGGAGTTGTAAATTAAATTATTTATCTCTCTTTATCTCTCTTTATGTGGAACTACGACGGCCTGAGTCTTCCTAGATTGGGAGAAACGTAGGCAACCACTTGGTGCGGCCACTATCTGTTTTCTCTTTTGACTATCAAAAAAAAACTTTCTATTTTACTCTATCACATAGATTGACTATCACACACGCGCACATCATACTATAACTGTCATTGCACTGCATACCCTCTATAAACCCGGGACCCACACTAAGGACGGATGACGGTAACCACCTAGTCGCCGGTCTCTCCGAAGTTGGACAATCCCACTCCGCGTATTCAATCCACTTAGATTGTCATATCGCGGGAGCCTAGCCTTCCCACTGCATCGCCACATTCTCATGTAGATTGACTTTTTAGGATCACTCCGTGACCGGTCGGTTTTTGACTCGGTGATCTTTTCTTGTTTTTGACCAAAACAAAGCCATGCAAAATTGACAATAAAGAAGGATTCGGAAAAGTCCCTTCGGAAAAAGTCCCTTCGGAATGACCCTTTCGGATGTCCCTTCAAGAAAAATGTGCATATAATCCTTCAAAAAAAAAAACAATCTTACATGGCTTTGTTTTACAAAAATCGGATTGATTGCTTAGTCGTTAGGTTCTGATAAAGGCCTTAGAAACCCCTCAAAACGGACTTTCCGTTCCGACCAAAAATTAGGGCTAAATAAAAATCGACTTTCCGTGTGATTATCTCGCGCGGGATTACTAATCTCGCACGAGATAATGCTTCTGTCTGCTGAATTTGAGCCTGAGCCATTTAAGCCTGCTTCCGACTCGTTGGGGCTAGATCCTGATATCTGCATATCTTCGTCGGTTTTCCGAAGCTACTCAACTCCAAGACTCCCAACACGATGTCTACCGGAAAGTACGTCATGACCAAGGGAAGCCGCGAACAACCCACTCTCCAAGATTTGACCAAGTCTCTTGTCGCTGAAATGGAGCACGTGGAAGGTTGGAGAGAAGCTTTTGATTTGCCTGCCACTCGCATTGCTAGGGACTTTCGGAAGATGGAAAGTGATTCCGACGGTGGGCGGTCATCCGTGCAAGAAGAGCTAAGTGACATCAAAACTCAACTTGCCAAAGCCCTACAGAAATTGAGGACAACGATGCATGGCACAACTTGGAAGAATCCATCCAAGCCGACAAGACAAAGATGCTGATTGAAGAACTCGAAGAGGTCAAAAGCGAACTCGAAGATATGACCCAAAAGTGCATCAACCTTGAAGCCCACGTTGAAGATGACATTGATGAGAGGGTCAAGTTTTTCCTCAATACCCTCTACCGTGACCTCAAAGAGCAAATGGAGGAAGAATATCAGGCTCGCCACAACGTCTTCGTGCAACACTATGAGAACCACATTCGAGACCTCCACAATCAAATGACTAAGCAAAGGAAGGGTAGAGTCTTCTCCGACATTAGAAACATCACTCTCGGTCATCTCTTCAGAAGTCTTCACAAGGAAGGAAAGCTAAGCCCAATGGAAGGTTACCAACCTAAGAGGGAAGGACGATCCCCACACCTCTACTGCTACTATCACCAATGCCATGGTCATCACACCAATAATTGTTTCAACCTGAAGAATGCAGTCCAAGACTTGATTGACAACGACGCCATCAGAGTTTGTCCAAGTGGTGGAATAGTTTGGATGAATTCAAACAAATGAGGAGTCCCTTTTCTTTTCAGTTATTTACTTTTAGTTGCAAGAGAAACAATTATTAGTCTAGTCTAGTTTAGTCAGGTACTACTTACCTAAAACTCTCATCTGTGGGCAAGAGAATCAAGTTTGCTTTTCATTAATAGTTAGTCAGTATTTCCCTTTTCAATTCTGATTAATTCTTTAAGTAAGCACTATGAACGTCATAGACACTTACAACGAAAACGACTACTCAAAGGCACTTAGGTTTTCCGGAAGCCTTCCTGTCTGGAGAATGATGCTAGCAAAAAGGTACTTTCCTGGATTGGGGCTTGGAAAGCACTTACAAGGAATAACGGAACCACCACCGGTCCCCCCGCCTCACACAAAGCATGGACTAGGATACGACATCTCCATCCACGATGAAGATGACATAGAAGAGTGGGGCTTCACTCAAATCAAGTGGGAAGGAACCTCGTACAAAGGCTGCAATGACCCAAAGTCCAAGGATTGCAACCTCAAACCATATCGGAGGACACTCAATGGCTACTTTGTTCGAGAAGGGGAAAGTATTCCCTACTTTATCTTTTCAGAACCATGGACTGATGATAAAGGAAAGCGCCAACCGGGCTTTGAAATCTTCAGCGGCTGCGATGCTTCTCCGTATGAAACAGAATCCGTCCCACCGATCCCTAATGATTTGTGGGGCACGAAGGCAGAAATGACAAGCGAATGGGACTTTGTGTTGGGAGAAGACATGCCGCGACAGCTTTCCAAGACTCCGTGCCGGTTAGAAGACAGCTAGATTCATGCAATATCCAAGGGGGACGCTCCAACTACCGACTACACAAGACTAATACGTAAATGTGATGAGCCAATTCTAAACCGGCACGTCACCTGAGGACCAATTGTTGATGAAGACTTCATGATCAAAGAGCTTGGTTGCACTCCCCACCCTCGCCGGAAGATAGGCCCTACAACTTTTACATTAGAAGCAGGCTCCACCTCCGATGAACTCACTCAAGAGGAAATTGAGGCGGTGGCTAAACATGTATTCCCTTACTTCCTTAATGCACACTTTGATCTTTCCGAGTACCCTGAGATTGCTAACATCGTAAATGATGAATTAACTAATAAGAATCAATATAACGAACACGTTAATAATGAATCATACGATGAGATAGATCAAGATAACGAACAAATCTTAAAAGAATTAGCTAAGCAAGTAGGTCGTTGTGGAAAGAATGGCCCTGTTGACGACGAGGAAATGCAAACGGTTAATCTTGGGACGACGGAAGACCCCAGAGAAACAAAGATCGGCAGCTTCTTCAAGGGGGAAGACAGAGAAACCTTGACCCGGCTCCTCGTAGAATATGTTCACGTATTCGCTTGGTCCTACAAAGATATGCCTGGGTTGAATCGATCGGTTGTAGAACACAAGATACCACCGCTACCCAACGCCAAGCCGGTCAAGCGTAAAACTACGCAGAATCAAGCCGGAATGGTCAATGCAAGTGAAAGAAGAAATCATGAAACTCTTGAATGTAGGGTTCATCAAAGTGATTGAATATCCGAAATGGTTAGCAAACACGGTGCAAGTAGCCAAGTCGAATGGGAAAATACGAGTCTGTGTTGATTTCGTAGACTTGAACAAGGCATCCCCTAAAGATGACTTCCCGCTACCAAACATAGACATGTTGGTCGATGCCACGAAGGCATACGAGGTCCGCTCATTCGTCGACGGGTTCGCAAGGTATAACCAAATCCTCATGGCGTAAGAGGACCAGCACAAAACAGCATTCACCACACCTTGGGAACGTTCGCTACACGGTCATGCCGTTTGGTCTCTAAACGCCGGGGATACCTATCGTAGAGCGATCCACGACACTATTCCACGACATGATCCATAAAGAAATAGAGGTGTATGTGGACGACATGATTATCCACTCGAAGGGGACAGATGGCCAACACTTCGTAGATCTCAGAAAATTCTTCAATCGGCGAGACAGACAAATGAGACTCAACCCCGCCCAATGCTCATTCGGAGTAGTCAAAGGGAAAGTCTTGGGATACATGGTCACGTAACGCGGCATAGAAGCGGATCCCGCCAAGATAAAGGCCATCACAGACATGCCTCCACCCCCGGACACGTAAAAGAAGTAAAGGGATTCATGGGCGAGACTCCAATATATCGATCGATTCATTAATCAATCGACTACAATGTGCGACCCTATCTTTAAGCTACTTAAGAAAAACGCACCTCAAGAATGGACCGAAGAATGTCAAGAAGCATTCGAGAAAGTTAAGCACTACTTGACTTCCCCACCTATCCTGGTTCCACCACACAAGGAGAAGCCCTTGAAGTTGTACCTCACAATCACAGACAACGCATTAGGGGCTATGCTTGCTCAAGAACAGCCAGCCTCGCACACAGAAAATGCCATCTACTTTGTCAGCCGCATGATTCCAAGGCAAAGTGAAATCAACTACTCTCCACTCGACAAGTCATACGCTCTCGTCTGGGTATCACAAAGGTTAAAGCACTATATGGAAGCCTTTCCGGTCCATCACATCGCAAAGATGGATCCACTGAAATATATCCTAGACAAATCAAATTTGTCTTCGAGACTAGCCAAGTGGTACTTCATGCTCGCGGTATGATATCACTTACGTCACTCAAAAATCCGTCGAGGGAGTGTATTCGCAGATCGAGTTGGCCGAATTTCCTTGCGACGAAGTGAAGGGGAAGACCCGCGATTCCCGATGAGGACATCCTAAGCATAGAAGAAAATCAGTGGCAATTATTTTTCGATGGCGCAGCCAACAAGAGAGGGTTTGGCATCGGAATGTTATTGGTGGACCCTAACGACATCTACACTCCACTAGCGGTACGTCTTGACTTTAACGCCACCAACAATACCGCAGAATCACGAGGCTTGCATAGCGGGGCCGGAGGCAGCCCTAGAACGCAACGTGACTGAACTCGAGGTATTCGGGGATTCCCAATTGATCATCAATCGACATTAAAGAAGTGGAGGGTCCAAGATCCAACCCTTCAAAGATACAAGTACTCCACCTCCAAGAACTGGCGCATCAATATCAAGATGTCTCATTCCACTATCTCCCCGAGAGACAAAAATCGGTTTGCGGACGCACTAGCCACACTTGCTTCTTTGGTTGAAATCCCTAAAGGAAAAGCGGTTAAACCCTTTAAAATTACACGGCGTACAACTCCTGCATACTTTGCGCCGTTATAGATCTTCACGACCGCAAAGACAAATGGTTATCCAAAGGTGCCGCCGTTGAAAACTCCGAAGGGAAACCATGGTACCACGACATTTGGTATTTCATCCTAGATGGAACCATACCACCCGAGACAGACACGAAGACTCGAGTTGCCCTTAAGAGGTTGGGCCGCCAATTACGTCATCACCGTGGCCGTTTATTCAAGAAACATTCCCAAGGAAACCTCCTTTGCGCCACCGAGGAAGAGGCCCAGGAAATAATGGACCATGTTCATCAAGGCATATGTGGAACCCACATGAGTGGAAACATGCTCGCCAAAAAGATCATCGTACAAGGGTACTTTTGGCCGACCATGGAAGCCGACCGTACCAAAATGGTCAAAAAGTGCCACAAGTGTCGGATACACGCCAATCTTCAAGACGCACCGCCTTCCTTGCTTTGCACCCAATGACTTCACCTTGGCCGTTCTCTACATGGGGAATAGACGTGATTGGAAAGATCACACCCGCAGGAGCCAACGGACACTGTTTCGTCCTAGTAGCCATCGACTATTTCACTAAATGGGTCGAGGCCGCCTCCTACAAAGTTACGAATGCCGTAAAGGTTGCAGAATTCATCAAGCACAACATCATCTGCCGATATGGGGTTCCACAAGAGATGATATCCGATAATGGGTCACACTTCGAAAAGGAAACCGATCGCCTACTTACCGAGTACAAAATCACGAGACACAAGTCGTCTCCTTATAGGCCTCAAACAAACGGAGCAGTTGAAGCTGCGAACAAAACAATCGAGACTATCATCAGAAAAATGGCAGTCACTGGAAAAGACTGGCCCGACAAGCTACCATTCGCACTATGGGGGTACCGCACTTCATCCGAACGGCTACAGGGAAACTCCCTACGCCCTCACATTCGGGATGAAGGCTGTCTTACCGATAGAATTGGAAATACCATCACTAAGGGTTCTCCTAGAAAACCAAATGAATGAAGTCTACTGGCTAGAAAGCAGATACGAAGAGCTAGCCCTGTTGGACGAAAGAAGGTTGAAAGCAGCCGAACACACTCAAGCTTACCAAAGAAGAATGGCAAGAGCTTTCAACAAAAAGGTCAAGACAAGGAACATCAGAGTAGGCGACACAGTGCTCCGTGAGCATCGTCCGGACCTTTCAACCCATTAGGCAAGTGGGGACCAAGGTGGATAGGACCCTACATTGTGAAGAAGATATTCTCTGGGGGAGCCCTTCAGCTGGTAGACTTAGACGGAGATCAACTACCGAAGCCGGTCAACATGGACAAGCTCAAGAAGTACTTTGCGTGACTTGGCCTCCTTAAAAGAAATCGCTCGCTAGGTTGAAAATCCCGGAAAGGACGACCTAGGCAAAAATTAGAGCTAGCACAAGAAAAGAAGCCCGCTGGATCGAAAACCCGAAGGGGCGGTCTAGGCAAAAGAAAGGGTGTGCATAAAAAAAAAAAAAAAAAAAAAAAAAAAAAGGTCTTATCTCGCGCGAGATTACTCTACGGCCTAGAGCCATATTTTGTCCTTTTCTCAAAAATGAACTACGTTTGACCTGAGCCTCTTATTTAATTGTTGTAAAAGAGGAACGTAGGCAGCCTTCGGGTTCGGTCCAATCAAATAAATAAATCAAAGTTGTCCCTTTTATTAATCGAATGCGTTTCATTAATGACAATAGGGAAATCCTAACCACAACGACTAATTTGCTAAGCTAACAAACTTGAAAAAAATAATACTAATAAAGCAGAAACAATTGATCTATCAAAGCAATCTCTTGGTACTCCTAAAGATCTAGCCTTTCATTGACTTGGTTGGCCGGCGGACATGGTCTCCACCGTCGTCGTGATCCTCCTTGCGCTTTGAGCCTCTCAAGGCAGAACATCCCTCGAGACGATCAAAGACAGATTCCGACAATCTCTTGAAGACATGAGGCCTATCCAAAGCTTGCGTCTTTCCAGGCATTCCCTTGCCTCGCCTCTCGTACCAATCCCCATCAAGAAAATCCTGAGTAGGATCAGTTCGCACATTAGCAGGATCAGACTGAGCCTCGCTCCTTCACAAGATACTGCTAGCTACAAAAGAATCTCTTAGCAGTGAAAGCCGCAAGTCATCGATCTTCTCTGCACTAGGATGACCGGTATGGAGGAACCAATCCAAATACTTGTCAGACAGGAAGATGCTTGCATTAAAAGTCCGAAGGTTCGACCAATGGTCCCGATTAGTTCCTTCACCCCATGCCTGAGCTAGCACCTGCGCAAACTCTACACCAATATAAGACACTACACGAGAAGCTCCTTCGAAGAGATAAGTGTCCTGCTGCTGACCAAACTGACGGAGCACCCGCTTGGGAAAGTAAAAGGAGGAATCTCGCAAACCCGGAAGAACAACCCTGTCAAAACCCTTGGTATTGGCAACATACTTGTTCAACCTCCAATAAGGTGGACACCAGAGAATATCGGCAGTTTCGGTCTTCGCAATCAACTCAGCCCATTCATCCGCTGAAAGATCTTTGATCAACAACTTTCGTGTATGATATGTAAAAGGAGAATAGTCCAATGGGGGACCTATCAATTTGAGATGCTCCCTAAGCCAAATAGTCAACAGGAGGGGACTCCCTTGAGTCATGACGCCAGTCCTATGCAGCTCATCAAGACCATGAAGGGTCTCACCCAAGATTAGCGGAATAATGTTCCTAGAACGTTTCCTAGCCCGCGAACAACTTCCACCAGTTGGGAATCGACCAAGCCATCCCTACACGTAAACAAAACATCTCCGAAAAGAGAAAGAGCCAGAAAGTTCCGCTTATGGACATGAAAAGCATCATCATCAGAATCACCGCTGAAGCGTCCCGGAAAAGAAGAGCAATCAACCCACTTGCGGTGAACCAACTCATAGCAAGTATCAAGGGGGATCCCTAACAATTCGTTCAAAGCCTCCGAATGATTCCTATGATACTTAGGAACAGCAATCTCGCTAGTCAAAGGCATATCCAAGATAATGGCGAATTCCTCCACGGTAGGCACCATCTCATTCAAAGAAAAATTGAAAAGATGAATAGAGGGATCCCAAAATCGAGCAAAGACTCCCGCAATAACTTCCAATCCGATTGGAGGTTCTTCAAAGTGAAAAGAATTCTAAATCCGAATTCTGCGATAAACTTATTGCGAGACCGGTTGCGAAACGAACTTACAAAATCCCTTGATGCTTGCTTTAAAGAGGCAATCACTTCAGAGGACAAAGAAAAATCATCGACAATCATGGACGTTGGGGCAATCTCCTTGGAAGCCATGGATCACAGGGTTGAAAAAGAAGACAAGAGTTTCACCCTAACAGGATATCTCTAGAGTTTGAAAAGCTAGAATGAGTTATCTGGCCGGACTACAGGGTGATTTTATAGGGAAAACTGTCAAAATCCTGTTCGAAAAAGGAAGAGATTTCTGCCTGGGTAGCGTGTCTCGTGCGAGACACCTTATCTCGCGCGATATATACCTACGGCAAAGCAGCAGCAGTTCTACTCAAACAGCAATCTAGCCCCGACTTGACGAAGCAAGTCTCGAAAAACCTGCGTGTACAGTTCATAACATGCAATAAAACACCATACTCAGGCTCAAAATTGCGGCCTATCGGCCATTCCCATTTCCGAAAAGCACATGGAAAGTCGAGAAAGTTAATTAACTAACTAATTAGACCTAGGATTAGGGATTAAGAAAAACCATTGTTTGTGCTACCTATGTGTTCCTAACAGGTACCAGAAAAAGAAAGAGAAAAATTGTCTGGGCCCGCCGGCCAATATATACAGATAATCAGATAAAGAAAAAGGGGAGGGGATCACGCCATCAAGTCGCTCGAGCCGCCAGCACCTCCGCCATCACCACCAGGGGGGCTACCATCCCTCCTCGATCTCTTGGCCCCGCAAGTAGGGGTCATCGCCGAGGCCACTGTCGAGGCCGCCGAAGAAGCCTTCTGGAACAGCCTCTCGGACAGGTCCGACACCAGGGCCATCAATCCAGCCATCTTGGTCGCTCCACGGTTGTAATCGGCCGCGGATATGGTGACCTAAAAATCAAAGAAAAGAAGATGCTCAGATGAAGTCGGACATATACACTTATATGGACGAATACGAGAAACAGAAACATACCGAAGAGACATCAGCCGGGAGGCGGTAACCCTCGGGAATCTGATCAGGAGACGGGATGTGCCCCATCATCGGCATGCTCCCCATCATATACGTGTAGCTCAAAGGGCCGTAATCCGGGGCAAAAGGCAGAGAACCGGTAGCCTGGGAGGAAGTGCTAGGGGCTGATGAACCTGAAGCAGAAGCAGAGGTGGAGCCACGAGCATGTGATCGCCTATCCCCCACCAGGAGGGGACCCATCAATCGAGGCAAAAACTCAGCATAAGAAGCCCCGGGGATCACGCAAGCCGTCGCTGCATTCCCTACCAGAAGACTAGCATAATCATCCTCCGGAATAGAGTGGGTGGGATACATCGACCTCGGCGGATCCGCCGGGACCTTGTATGATAGTCTACCCCGGCCATGCTGTGGGATGACCCGCTCACCAAGGTACATGGTGTCCTCCTCCAAAGACGCCAGCATCCTCTGCATCCCGGTAGCATCCCAAGCGCGATGCACCTCCAGCTCTAACAAGGTCCAAGGATACAGGCCCAGCCTCTCATACTCAAAGGTGTCCAGCATGGCCCGCGCCTCCGCCACCGTCAGGGTCCAATCCTGGTCCTCCTCCTCATCAATGCTCCGATTCGGGTGGCTCCACCTCCTGATATCCGGAAACAAAGGGGCCCGGCTCTCCAGCTCAAACCTATACAAATTTCAAGGACAGTTGTAGCCCCATATCTCGCACAAGAAAACGGAATGCATTCAAGAAGGGAACGCAGATAAAGGATACGTACGTAAAATGTAAATGTAATCAAAGAGCATACCTCCCAGGCATAAGAATACCCCGACAGAGTATCCTTGGTGTGCCTACACGCCTCATCCATGGCATGGTAGCAGAAGGCCAGTCCCGCTGAGCCCCAATCATACCCACTCACCTCATCCAAATTCACCAACAAACCCAATAGAGAAAGACGAGCCGTAGAAGAATGGTTCGCAAAGATGGTCTCAGAAAGGATATACCAGAGGGCCCCCCTCACCAGTCGATCCGTGACTGCATTTGGCTTCTCAGCATAATCATCAATCTGACGACGGAGGGGTGTCAACTCAGCAGCAAATCCCTTAACCTTGTTAGGGACGAAACCGATCAACTGCCTCCACACGGCTGGACCCGCAGGCTTATAACCCGAAGTCTTCGGCAGGGGATCACCAATGAACTCTAGCCCCGTGATGGCCAGAAAGTCAGTCGGGGTCATAGTCGCTTCCCCGAAGCGCAAATGAACCACGTGGGTAGTGTCCCACCACCTCTCCCGAATAGCCTGGAGAACTTGGGGGGTCCTCCTTATCCCCCGAAGATTGTCAACAAAAGTCAACAAACCCGTTTGGGCCACCCTAGCTCGGACGCCGTCAAGATCCTTGATCTTGTCCCAAATCGCCTTAGCCATTTTCGGACTCCCACGACAGTTCTTAATTGGCTTGTACGACTGCAAAACAGAGGAAAAACAGAGAGGGCAACATTAGAAATCATTCCATGTCAAAAAATCAATGAAATAGAAGAAATTTTTCATTGGGGCATTTCATCGAACACTTGGCGTGCGTACAAGAAAAGCTTGCCCAAGGATGTCAATCATAATCCGAATCAACCTCTCCTACAATCCATGATGTGTAGGAGGCTCATACGCACACAACGCAACAACAATCATCCAAAGAAACGCACAAAATCAACGCATGCAAGAAAGAACCTAGTTCTAAGCATATACAAAAAGAAAAGCCATTGATGAAATTTGAATTCAAGGGAAAGGGAGTTCAAACTCAATGCAATACAAGAATCAAGAGTTGAGAAAAAAGCTCTTACCAAGCCCTCCCGGACAGCGGTAGAGATGTGGGCATGCCTATCGAATGTGAGATCATCGCGGGGATAATCCTTCCCTAGTAAATAACTCCCCAAGATAGGATTCCTTTGTTCTTGAGCCATTGATTATGGAGGGAGGAGGGATTGAGAATGGATTAGGGGGAGAATCACCAAGCAAATCCACGAGAAAATTGCAAAGAAAGCGACCTTGGCTCGAGCTAGGGAGGGAATTTTGAAAAAGATGTTTTCAAAATAAACAAGAGCTGCTGTTTATATGCCCCGACAGTACATATCTCGCGGCGAGATAAACCTTCTGGAAAAGGACAAAATTGTCCTCGACAATAAGCGTCTACGCACCGTCAAAGTTCAAAATTTTGACACATTTACCCTTGGAAATGATAAACTAGCAGGGAAACGTGGAAAAACTGGCACCGCAAGTCACGGAACGAGCCAAACGTGACATGCGCACGATCGCCCGATACGGCACCAGTCGCCCGAGAACCGAGTGGTCCAAAGATCAACTCAATCCACATGATTCAGAGCCCAGAAAGGTGAATCATCAAAGAAAAAGCCCGGTCCGCCCAAACAGGTGGATCGTCATCAGAAAAGCCCGGTCCAACGCCCAAACAGGTGGATCATCAAACCAAAAGCCCGGTCCAATGCCCAAACAGGTGGATCGTCATCAAAAAGCTCGGTCCAACGCCCAGACAGGTGGATCGTCGAACCAAAAGCCCGACTCAACGCCCAAACAGGTGAATCGTCATCCCCAACAACAAAAAGCCCGATTCGGAGCCCAGAAAGGCGAATCGTCACAAAACCGACAGGACTCAGAGGGCCGGACAGGTGAGCCTTTGTGTTCTAACATAATTCCCGCAGGTTCGGAGCCCGCATGTGCGAATCTTCGTGACAAAGTGTATATTCTGAATTGGGTCTTGATTTGATTCCTCAGTATGAATTTACTTTTTCAAAAAATAAAATCTTCGCGATTTTTAAATGATTTTCAAAATACCTAAAGCAGCCTTTTCGTGTTTTGGAGTCGAACTACGTTTTGGTCTGATTCTCCGATAGAGATACGTAGGCAGCCGTGCGGCACGACCATCCCGATGTTCAGAATGATGTCTTTTCTATCGTCGACATGACTTCTTTCATAAAACTTGTCGCCGAGGGGCTCTGTAGACACCCCATTCTGAACACATCGGATCATACTTATACCACTCTAAGTCTTGCTTTGAGTCAAGAAGTAGAAATCCACCATTTTGTCATCTTTCATTAAGTTTTGACTAACTACCGTTAGTTTGGGACTAAAATGCATACGAGATAACGAGGAAAGGACAAAGCTGTCCACAGGAGCAATATCTCGCCGCGAGATGGCGTGTCTCGCGCGAGATATCTCCCTCTGCAGATTGCAGACGACAGTTCCCTCGTCGATTTCAACCTCTTTTCGAGATAAAACTTTATCTCTCCGGCCAACCAATGGGAGAGGAGGTCTAGAACCATCTGATAGGGTTTTAACTCTCCACTTCTTCATATCCAACCTCTATAAATACTTGGTGACTTCCAAGGGATCGGAGGTCGGAAGTCGAAAATCCCAAACCTCGAATTTACACAACACACACATTTTGTCGTTTTCTTTCCCTGAAGGAATCCCTCAAAATCACCCTAAAAACTCACCTCATAGTTTGTTTGTCAACCTTGTTGATAAACAAGCATCAATCTCCAAACCAAGGACCAAGGCGAAGCTCTGTCCGTGTGAAGGGTCGACTCTAAACTCGAGTCGAAACTCTGTCCAAATCACCTCACGCAAGGTAATTCCTAATCTTCCTTCTAATTGATTGTTAGAGTGGTATAAGTCCATAGAATCTAGGATCGGCCTAGAGCCTCTCCAAATCATGGAGACGGTCTCGAAGCAATCGATTCTATATTCCGTTTGACCTCGTCAAATGGACCTTTATTTGTAGTATTTAGATTCGTTTTTTACTTCTTATTTTGAAAAACCTCTCTTTTCTTTAGCAAGACCGATCTCCGGATTGGGTGAAATGGATGCCTTCTAAACCTACCCATTTCATAACCTAAGCCCCGAACTCAAATCTCTTTCAAATGGTTTTTCTATTTTTCCAATCAAATAATATAGGTGGCGACTCATAAAAAAATAAAAGGAATCAGAATTTCTTTCTCGCAACGCTACAAATACAAATCAATCTCCGGCTCAGTATTCAGTTCCAAGTGGTGTAACTAGTAGAGCCCTAGTTGATGACTCATTCTTCCCTCAATCGGTTAGAAATTCTAGCCCTCATAATCCCTTAACCAATTCAATATCGGCTAGCCCCTCTACTACTGTTCCTTTTACACCACCTGAATCTGAACCAGTTTCAAACATTAACTTATCGTTTCCATCACCACTATCTGATTGGTCTGCCTCACCTCTCCCTAACCGATCTCCCCAACCGACCTCTCCTCCCTCAAACGATTCTTCTCCTCCCTTAGAAACTTTAAGACAGGAATCAGTCAGGCAAGAACTCCGTAAGGAAGTGAGATCAGTTAGAGATCACCCAATAGAAAATGTGATTGGTGATGCCTTTGGTCCAAGAATGACTAGAGGCCAATTAAGATGTTTGAAGGAACAACATGGATTATTTTCCTTCCCTATGGTCTCAAATATATAACCAAAGAAGACTGAAGAAGCCCTGAATGGCCCTAGCTGGGTAGAAGCTATGCAAGAAGAGCTTAACCAATTTAATAGATGCAAAGTATGGAAATTAGTGCCTAGACCTAGTGATCAGATAGTGATCAGGAAAAATAACAAGGAACAAAGCAAGACTAGTGGCAAAAGGGTACAGACAAGAAGAAGGGATAGATTATGATGAGACTTTTGCCCCCATAGCTAGACTAGAAGCCAGTAGGTTATTTCTTGCCTATGCAACCTACAAGGAATTTAACTTATACCAAATGGACGAGAAATGTGCCTTTCTTAATGGAGAACTTCAAGAGCTAGTATATGTAGATCAACCTCCGGGATTTGAGGACTCCAAGAAGCCTAATCATGTCTACAGGTTAAACAAAGCTTAGTATGGCCTCAAGCAAGCACCCCGAGCATGGTATGAAACTCTCTCCAAATTCCTACTTAGTGAGAAGTTCGAACGAGGTAAAATTGATACCACCTTATTTATTGCTAAGCATAATGGACATTCATTGTTAGTTCAAATATATGTTGATGACATTATTTTTTGATCTACTAACGAAAAATTATGCAAGAGATTTGAGAAACTTATGCAGAGAAAATTTGAGATGAGCATGATGGGAGAGCTAACCTTTTTCCTTGGACTTCAAGTTTGTAAGTACGCCAATCCAATTCGTAACCTTTTTTTGGACGCATTTTAATGTAATAAAATTGCATTAAGGGGTGTTTTGGTAAATTTCCGGTCGATCCCGAGACTTTCGGAAACGTCTCATGAGTTTCCCGCGAAGGAAGTACCTTTTGGTACATTATTCATGCCAAAGGACCTCTTGGGAATAAAACCTGTTGGACCTTTTGGGTATTTTCCCGGTATGTTCCAGAAACTGGTTTTGGTGCCAAAAGCGGTTGAACCACCTTGTGTCACGCGACAGCTTGAGGCATGGAAAGTGGACGCGTGAAGTCGTGTGACACACTGTGGTCACTAAATGCATCCTATAAATAAGACCCTCTGCCTCTCATTTCGGGATCCCTTTTCGACACCCTAAAGTCACTCTACCAAATTCGCACCAGAAACCAATCTCTCTCCTCCTTACACCTAAACTTACCCCAATTCCCTTCCAATTCAATCTCCCTACTACAAAAACTACCCAATTGCCTTCATACAACCCATACAAACTGAGGATCCGAAGCCAAGCACCCCATCTGTGCTCAACTCCACATCCAGAAGCTGAATCGAAGGCCAATACACCTAACTTGGTGTATTGGTTGTGGACTACAAGGGTAACGTCTTCTCTACCTCTCTCTCCCTTATTAACTTGCTTAATTGCGATCCCTCCCTTCCACCTAGTAATTGAGCTCCATCCGCTTCAATTATCAGGTGGCAACTGCCATATCTCTGTTTAACTTGAATAATTCGTGCAAGTGAGCTTCTATTGTTGAATATTTGATTGAACTTGGTGTTTGAACCCCAAGGGGTGTGGATCTACCCATATCCACACTCCCGGGGTCGATTTGGTGTTGTTTCTGTATTTCATTCGTAAATTTGGTTAATCAATTAGATCTGTATCATTTTCTGTTGATTCTGTGTTCATCCTGTAAGTTTCTGCAGATGGCTTACGTATGTCACGCGACATCTTCGTCCCTAAGTGATCCTGTGTCACGCGACATATGTGGTCACTGGTGCGTTGTGTCATGCGACATCCATGACCTGTCTGCAGAGACCTCTTTCCCTTGTAATCTGTTTTAGATCATTTGTAGTAGGGATGTGGCCTCCCTTGTTAATTGGCTTACAAGTTGTATTTCCCCTTGTTGAGAAATAAAATGAAGCACGTTTATGCATTTTATACATATATATTGTCATACACACTTTGCACACACATTTGGATGATTGGATTGTTGAACATTGAAAGACTCGTCTACGGACGAGGCGTGTTGGGTGAACTCTCGGTTCTTCCCAACACGTAACTTGACCCCCGAACACATTTTCTCAAACAAAAAGGTTTTCAATGTTTCCTCTTAAAAACGGCGTGGCGACTCCTTTATTTATTTTTTTTCGGCGAGCGCACATTCAGTGGTGACTCCGTTGGGGACATTTGAAACTTGTTTTTCAAAAGTGGGTCAGACTTTCGTGATTGTTCAACATTTATTTAATTCACTTGTGTGTGCATTGTTTGTGACATCATATGTGTTTAAATGCATTTTACGTGCTTTGCTTTATTCCTTTCCCCCCTTGTGTCCCATCTTTGTTGTCTGTTTTGCTGGGGCTTGGGGCTGAGTTATTGCATTTACTTGGAGGTTGGGGCTGATTTGGTTCTTTTTCAGAATTCTGGAAGGGGATCCTTGTACCTTTGATGTCCTGTGTAGCGCGACAGAAGGTGGCCACTTTGCAGGATTTGATTTCCATTGTGCAGGTTGTGATTGTGGGGCGATCCCCCGTGATCAATATTTCTGATCCTTGACTATTGTACTTTGTGAGGGCGTGTGTGTGTTGTTTTTTCTTTATCACCCCTTTTCAAAAAAAAAAATAAATAAAAAAATAAATAAAAAAAAATAATAAATAAAAAATAAAAAAAAATCATTTTTGCAAAATAAAGGAATCTAGCCATCCCGCACACTACATCACGTAGATCTAGAACCCTCGGGTGCGATTGACGGCATCGCGGATGGCCATAAAATTCGCCTACGCTTGAGCGCCTAATGTCAAACCCATACCCCTAGTGCATTATAGGTGGCGCCACACTTTTAAATCTCACCCAAACGGTTGGTTTTTTTACACGACATTTTCAAACACACTAAAATGAGTTGTTTCAAAATTCTTAATAGACTTTCGTACCTACCCCAAAACCCTAGCACGTGTGGGCATGTTGCCCACGCAACATGGTTTCACGAGAGGACATGTCGTTCCCACGACATGTTATAACGAGAGATCATGTCGCTTTGTCAACGTGCACCGACGAGAGGTCATGCCGGATTTTTCCTTGAAATTCTTCAGGAATACCCGTTATGCTGCCCAAATTTCTCCAGAAATTGGGGCTGCTCGTCCGTCCCAAAATGCTTCGATTTTGATTAGGTACCATTGCCTATTCTTAATTTTGACTCAACACATTGGTGTATTTGTGGATGATTTGTCCATAGGTTCCCCCGAGGTCTAGATTGCGTGAAATAAAGGATTAGCCTTTCCCAACCGTCTCTAGGACTTAAAACACCAATTTCTACTTGAAGATTAATAAGTGTTGCATGAGTCCATCTCCTTCCGTACTCTCCCCTCTCCCGTACCTTCTCAAAGATTCTCTATCCTCCGCCTTATACAACCTCTCTATCCCTGCAGCTACGACAAGTTGGGTTCATGGGTCTCGTTTGGTGTGCATTCCCGAAGCAGTCACAGTTTCCGAGATGTCTGGTGCAGAGAATATGTCGCCCGCCCAGTCTGGAGAGTCATCCGCTATGAGTCAGCCGGGGTCGAATGATTTGTCGATGGAAGAAATGAGGGTTGCCCTTGAAGCCGCCATGGCTCATGAGCGTGAAGCTCAATTGCTCGCCCAAACTGCACTGGCTCAAGGACAAGCTGCTAAGGCTAGAGAGGACGAAACACATGCTAGGTATGTGGAAGCAATGCGTGTTCAAGGGATAGCTGTGATTCGTCGGGCAGATGGATCGTATGAAGAGGTTACTGAGGCTTATGACACTGATCTAGGAGTCGGGGATGTGTCCCTCCCTTTTCAACCTCAGAGTCAGGGTGCACAGTTCAGTTATGCCCAGTATCAGGGGCTGCCAGTGAACTCTCAAGTTGGTTTTTGTGGACCATAGTCGGTTTGCTATGATTTGACCTCCTCGCCAATCCCCAATGCTTCCGTGCACCTAGACCAATTTAGATCCCAGCTGCCGAACAGTCAAGGCTTATTATTTCGAGGCTCTCAGTATCAGCAGGGTCCGTTTCATGATCACCATTTCCAGGGTCACGCTCCATATCAAAATCAGCGCCTTTACTCCCAGAATCAGTTCAACCAAAGTGGATTTCTGCAGCCTCCTGTTAGCCAGCCTCAACCTCAAGGATATCAGTCTCAGCCTTTGATGAGTTCAGCTTTTGAGTTTGGCTCCTCACCTCTGCAATATTCGGGGTCAGCTCCTTATTTGCCCACTAGTGCTTCCCTGCAGAATCAGAATTCTCCAACCGGTCAGCTTAACTATTTGTCAGCTCCAGCACCCTTCAGTCTACCACCAGTTTTTGGAACAACTCAGCCATCTCTTTTCCAACCAGCCAATTTTGAGCCTTCTTCAAATATTGCTCCCGCTCTTCCCCGGCTTCCCGGGATGACTCCGGAGGTAACTGCGCTGTTGAAGCAGATGCAACAGCAGATTGACCAGTTGACTGTAGGATCAAATGGACTCAAAGTGGTCAATCCAGAACAAGTGAAGCCTCTTCCATACAAGTTCAAGATGCCCAAAATACAGTTTGATGGCTCAGCATGTCCGAAAACTCATGTGGACACATACGTGATGACTATGGGAGCTATGGGTTGTACTCCCGAGTTTATGGCCCAGCACTTTCATCTCACACTCAAAGGACCTGCCCTGACATGGTTTCTAGCTCTTAAGTAGGAAGCTCGAACTACTTGGAGTCAAATCACTGAAGCCTTTCTTGAAAAGTATCGTGGGAACCTCGAATGGTGCACAACTAGAGACGACTTGATCGGTACAATTCAGAAACAAGATGAGTCAATCACCGAGTTCTATAAGAGGTGGAACGCTAAATTAAATGAGCTTTTCGAGCCAATCTCTCTGCAGGACCAAAAAGACATCTTTCTGTCATGTGTAAAGCCGGTTCTTCGGGAAGCTATTGGAAAGAATTGGTACCCCGATTTGCGAGAAATGGTGGGAATGGGAGCCAGCAGCGAAAATAGACTCTTTAACACTGTCTCGAACACCAATGCTGGTAATGATGGTGGTTATCACTACAGGTCAGCAAATCCAGTTTACATGGACCCAAGAGGAAAAGAGGTAGCCAAGGACAATAGTTTCAACAGCCTTTAGGGAGGAAGATTTGGTCAAAGCACCGGGAGGTTTCCACCTCGCCAAAAGATGAAGTATGATAATCTTCGTATGACTACTGAGGAGGCATTCAATGGTTTGGTTAAGGCCGGGATGATCAAGCCCCTCGAGAACTACAACTCTGTCAAACCCAATCCAGATTTGGATCACAGCAAGTATTGCCAATATCACCAGTATCCAGGCCATGACACCAATGATTGCACTCCCCTGAAAGTGCTCATTCAGAAGCTTGTCGATGAGGGTAAGATTAAGAAGACTCGCCCCAACGTGATTACCAATCCTCTTCCATGATGCCAGCAGAATCCAGAAGACATCCCATCCGAAGAAGTCAATCAGTCAGCGTCGTAGGTTCTAGAGTGTCTTTTATGTGGTCATTAGTCTGTCAAGTCCATGTTATGAGTCTTTTTATTGCAATAAATAAAAGATTTATTTCTCTTTTTGCTAGACTCGAGACATTACTTGCACACCCACGTTACACTAAATTGAAATGATCTTATTCTAAGTGATCACTTGTGCTGCTCACCGACCAACGCTTTGAAATGACTAATGTTTAATTTGATCGGAGCGAGAAAATCGACTGATATCCTTCCCAAAGTGGGGCTTACCAATTTCCCACCTCGATTCCCATATGCTCACGTACTTTCCTTCATCTTCGCTATCTCGTTGCTCGATGAATTTGCACGGATCTTCCGCGAAGTAAGCTTAAGAAGCAATGAAGACTCAATCTCGTTCGGATCATCAGGTAGAGACTGCGGTTGAAACCTTTCACCCATAGGGAAAACCATTACCTCACCCTCACCAAATAATACCCCTTCTTTCAAGATCGACACGTTTTTGAAACCCATTTAACCATCTTCAGAAGAAAAGGGACTATCCTTGAGACTCCCGTGATTCAAAGTAAGATCGACCATCTCCAAGTTCAAAAGAATGGGGGAAAGCAATGACCCATCATGGGGACTAGCTGGAATGTTCCTCTCAAAGACAAAATTGAAAAAAAAAAGAGAGGCACAAAAATACAAAAAAAAAAAAAGAGAAAAAAAAGAAAAGAAAGAGAGCCTAGTCCCCAGCGATTCTCTCAGAAGCTAAAGTCCAAAGATTCGGTCATTACTCAAAGAGGAGTCTCAGAGTGAATAAAGAGACAGCATGGATGTCCCCTCACCATTACCTCTAACGGATCCCAAGCCGTCCTCCCGACATTAGAGGACACTCCCATTCTCATTACCCTTACCTTTGCCCTTAGCCAAAGCCAAAAGATTGACCTCTCATTCTTAGAGGCTGCAAAGATGCAACACAAATTTCCCTCACCTTAGAAATCCCAAACACATACCCAAGAGCCAACCTCTCATCTTTAGGTGTTCAGCCAGCAAAAAGCCCAGCCGACCTCTCATTTTAAAAGGTCATGATATCCCTAAATCACCCAAAGACCGATCGAAACCCCAAAACCCCGTCGCAGTTCCTACCAAATAACAGTTTCAACCCAATATCAACGAGATCTAAAACAGATTATTGCTTAAAGCAGAGCCAAGTCTATCCCGGCTCAAAGGACCGTCAAGTGAAGATTGTGCAAATTCCCTCCGTTTATTCGACATTGTATGTAAGCATAATTCACTTCTCCTCTGCAAACACCTGTCGTGAATGTCCCACTCGGGCTTCGCATCTGTGTCTCCCATCAACACTCCAAGAGGACACGTTCTTTCGATTCTCAAAATTTCTCGAAGGTCCTCACATTCCCGAACTTCATCGTTCATTCTTTTCATTCGGGATAAGCCCGAACTATGGCGACCTGAGCTCCTCCTATGGAGGGGAACGTAGGCAACCACTTGTGGTCCGGTCAAAATCGCAAACAAATCTCAGAAAATCCGGTCTCCTCAAGGACCATGCCCATACACTGTCTATCTTTTCGAGTTTGATTCTCGATATCAGTGGGCTTTCTCCTCAGGATTGTTAAAAATATTTGCTCATATCGGCTTTGGCAGTTGACTAACCCGAACATCAATAAAGGGTTTTAAGCAGCTTTGTGATCATCACGAATAAGACAAGTTTTCAAGTGTCTCGATAAATCTTCTCTTTCTACATAATAGGAAGATAGAGCTAAACACCGTTTCGGTCAGCAGGGGCTTCCATACACCTTTCCCCACCTTGTGATGCTTATACTCTCTCAAAAGAGTCAAACCTAAAGAGAGAGTGTCATACAGAACTCGGGATTCATTCCCACCCTCGAAAAATATGCCCCTGCACGTAAACACTACCGAGTCTTGTCCAGCAATTGATTGACTACGATTTGAAATGATGGGTTGCCTCTGTGGCCACAAGATGACTTTGCATGTGATGAAGCTGCATGGAATGTCCTCAAGCTGGGGCTTTGGTTAAAGCATCCCTCCGGCTCTCCTTACCAGATTCCCTCCAGGTTTGCTTTGCACTACCAACTGGGGCTTCGCCAAGCTGGGAACGTCCTCTGCACATTCTCTACTGCTGGCTATCTCAGATGTGTGATGTACTCTGCCCTCACCAGCAATGGACCTGCTACAATCTGTACTCCAGAGAGCGCCCCCGACTTGCCTAGCTGCGCCATGTCAGTTCTCCACCTCGTGGGAGAGGGTCCACCCCATTGTAAACACTTTTGTCCTATATATGACCCCTCATAGAGCAACTGATACAGACATATCTGCTTGTCAAGCCGTGCCAAATCCCTACTTCCTATTCTCCCCAACTGAGATGGACTTGTGCAACAAAAGATTAATAATGCATAAAGCAAAAAGTCAAATAAAAATGCAAAGTGCCTAGAGTGTTGTGTTCCCCCCGCAGGGTACAATAATCAAAGTGATCACAATCTGATTATGGGAGTTGTTCCTCAATCACAATCTGGACAAGGATTCCAAATCCTGCAAGTGGCCTACCCCCGCCTTTGTCATTGTCGTCAGCATCGTCGAAAAGAGCCTCAGCTGCCCAGTCTCCAAGCATTGCTCGTCAAAAGGAGTTTCAGATGCCCATTAGCTTCGGCAAATTGCCCGTGTTGGACGGAAGGATCACCATTCCCCATGTCGGACGGAGGTTCATCATCGATTGCCTGTGTTGGACAGAAGCTTATTCTCAGATTCCCGTGTTGGACAGAGAGTATTCCTCAGATTACCCGTGTTGGACGGAGGCTTATTAGCAATCCCCGTGTTGGATGGAGGATTATAATTGCCCGTGTTGGACGGAGGTTTCATTACCATTCCCCGTGTCGGACGGAGGTTTATCATCGATTGCCCGTGTTGGATGGAAGCTTATTCTCAGATTCCCGTGTTGAACAGAAGCTTATTCTCAGATTCCTGTGTTGGACAGAAGCTTATTCTCAGATTCCCGTGTTGGATGGAGAGTATTCCTCAGATTACCCGTGTTGGATGGAGGCTTATCAGCAATCCCCGTGTTGGACGGAGGATTATAATTGCCCGTGTTGGACAGAGGTTTCATTACCATTCTCCGTGTCGGACGGAGGTTCGTCATCGATTGCCCATGTTGGACGGAAGCTTATTCTCAGATTCCTGTGTTAGACGGAAGCTTATTCCCATATTCCCGTGTCGGACGGAGATTCTGCATCAATTGCCCGTGTTGGACGAAGAATCAGTATTAGAAGTCCGTGTTGGACGGAAAGTATTCATCATCAATTGCCCGTGTTGGATGAAGAATCATTATCAGAAGTCCATGATTAGACGGAGAATATTCCTCAGAGTGCCCGTGTTGGACGTTGAATCACCATCAAATCCCGTGTTGGACGGAGGCTCCCTATCAAGCGCATGTGTTAGATGGGAGATCATCACCAAAGGCCCGTGTTGGACAGAAGACCATCTGGAACCCGTGTTGGACGGAGATTGATCATCAACAAATGCCCTTGTCAGACAGCAGTAGCATCAGGTTCCCTGGCAGCTACAGGTAAGCACAACAAAGGTATGAAGATACGTCTCTACCCTTTCCTTGCTTATGATTTTGATTTTGGTAATTCCGAACTACGATTTGGCTTAATTCCCTTGTTTAAGGGATACGTAGGAATCCTTTCTCATAGAGGTCCAGCCATCATTTCCCCTTTTCACCCTTCTAGCCCTTCACCTTATCCCTTGATTCTCATTGAGATTGGGTCTTATTTTATCGACAACCCCACTTTTTCCAAAAGTGACGTTGCCGAGGGGCTCTGTAAGTACGCCAATCCCATTCGCAACCTTTTTTAGATGCATTTTAATGTAATAAAATTGCATTAAGGGGCATTTTGGTAAATTCTCGGCCGATCCCGAGACTTCCGGAAACGTTTCATGAGTTTCCCGCGAAAGAAGTACCTTTTGGTACATTATTCATGCCAAAGGACCTCTTGGGAATAAAACCTGTTGGACCTTTTGGGTATTTTCCCGGAATGTTCCAGAAACTGGTTTTGGCGCCAAAAGCGGTTGAACCACCTTGTGTCACGCGACAGCTTGAGGCATGGAAAGTGGACGCGTGAAGTCGTGCGACACGGTGTGGTCACTAACTGCAGCCTATAAATTAGACCCTCTGCCTCTCATTACGGGATCCCTTTTCGACACCCTAAAGTCACTCTGCCAAATTCGCACCAGAAACCAATCTCTCTTCTCCTTACACCTAAACTTACCCCAATTCCCTTCCAATTCAATCTCCCTACTACACAAACTACCCAATTGCCTTCATACAACCCTTACCAACTGAGGATCTGAAGCCAAGCACCCCATCTGTGCTCAACTCCACATCCAGAAGCTGAATCGAAGGCCAATACACCTAACTTGGTGTATTGGTAGTGGACTACAAGGGTAACGACTTCTCTACCTCTCTCTCTCCCTTATTCACTTGCTTAATTGCGATCCCCCCCCTTCCACCTGGTAATTGATCTCCATCCGCTTCAATTTTCAGGTGGCAACTGCCATATCTCTGTTTAACTTGAATAATTCATGCAAGTGAGCTTCTATTGTTGAATATTTGATTGAACTTGGTGTTTGAACCCCAAGGGGGTGTGGATCTACCCATATCCACAATCCCGGGGTCGATTTGGTGTTGTTTCTGTATTTTGTTCGTAAATTTGGTTAATCAGTTAGATCTGTATCATTTTCTGTTGATTCTGTGTTCATCCTGTAAGTTTCTGCAGATGGCTTACGTATGTCACGCGACATCTTCGTCCCTAAGTGATCCTGTGTCACGCGACATATGTGGTCACTGGTGCGATGTGTCATGCGACATACATGACCTGTCTGCAGAGACCTCTTTCCCTTATAATCTGTTTTAGATCATTTGTAGTAGGGATGTGGCCTCCCTTGTTAATTGGCTTACAAGTTGTATTTCCCCCTTGTTGAGAAATAAAATGAAGCACATTTATGCATTTTATACATATATATTGTCATACACACTTTGCACACACATTTGGATGATTGGATTGTTGAACATTGAAAGACTCGTCTACGGACGAGGCATGTTGGGTGAACTCTCGGTTCTTCCCAACACGTAACTTGACCCCCGAACCCATTTTCTCAAACAAAAAGGTTTTCAATGTTTCCTCTTAAAAACGGCGTGGCGACTCCTTTATTTATTTTTTTTGGCGAGCGCACATTCAAAGTTAAACAAACTCAAGAAGTAATCTTCATCAATCAAGCCAAATACACCAATGATCTTATCAAGAAATTTAGTCTTGACTCAGCTCATCCCCAAAGCACTCCGATGGCTACCAATGTACACCTTGACAAATATGAGTCCGGTAAGAAAGTAGATATGACGCTCTACCGAGGTATGATAGGATATCTAATTTACTTAACCGCTAGTCGGCCAGTTATCATGTTTGTCGTATGTGTATGTGCTAGGTTTCAAGCCGATCCTAGAGAATCTCACCTGCAAGCTGTTAAGAGAATAATTAGATATCTTGTGGAACTACTAACCTAGGTTTGTGATACCCAAAAGATTTATCCTTTACACTAATTGGCTATTCAGATGCTGATTATGCAGCTTGCAGGGGTCACAAGGAAAAGTACTAGTGGAACTTGTCAATTTTTAGGTAACCGATTGGTTTATTACATCTATTTTATTGATGTACCTTTGCTGTGTTTACCTGCAGGTGGAGGCGCCTTTGTGAGGAGGAAGTTGAAATATTGAGGACGTGGGGCACCTCTGACCGAGATGATGAGGACGTGGTGGCGCCTCTGGCTGAATTGCTGAAGTGTTTTGAGGACGTGTGGTGCCTCTGACCGAGTTGCTAAAATGTTGAGGACGTGTGGCACCTCTGATCGAGTAGAGGAGGGATGGTTCGTCTTCTTTTTCCTTCTTCGTTCTGACTTCTGCGGACGCCTTGGAGTATCCGGTCGAGGAAGGTGCTGAGTTCACGAGGATGATGAGGTGGCTGGCGGAGGCACCGAGATGTGGGAGTCTTTACCAGGCGGTGGTGTCGATGACTCAGAGTAGGACTCTTTTTTTCTTTTCTGTGCATGTTAGTGAGGAGAGCAATAAAATATTTGTAATTATATGCACAATGTATTCACATGTAATGAACTCTTTTATTTTTGCTTTAGGGGTTGTTTCTACTCCCTTTTTTTATGTTCTGTGCATGTCACACGAGCTTGAAATGTTTGTGGTTAGTGTATGGTGGCCGAAAATGGCTTTGGTAAGGCTTTTGAGCAGTTGGGGGCTGAAGCAGCTTTGACAGTTTCATGAGCAACGGCAGGAGTGATGTCTCCTGGGACGTGTTTATTGGATGTGGTAGGCCATTGCCAGGTCGGTGAGGACATCGTTCCCTTAGTTTTGGGGGAGACTTTCCACGGCATAGATCGCTTGGCGATGAGGGACGGGTTCATGCGTGGGGGAAGTGTTGGTGTTATGCCCTAGGCCTATGATTCATAGACTTATGTGTTGACATTATTTATTATTATATGAGATGTTTATCATTTGATTATTATATGTTTTTGTATATTTGTTTATAATAATCTGCGTCCCTAATTATTAAGAGAATAATTAGTATAATTGTCAATGGATAATCATGTGATGATTATATGCATAGAGATGCACATTGAAATTATGAGTACTTGTTAGAGAACAAGTGACTGGACATGACCCGCATGAGATTTATGACATGGTCAAGTGTCATAAGTAAATCTCATAAGGTTACTTCATTTAGTCCCTAGACCTGAGATTATCATGACCTTACATATGATGAAAAATCATGTTTGATTTTAGTCAAACAATATCTTAACACGATATCCATAAAGGCTATCTTTGGCATGAACGGATTCATGATGGGAAGGATGATAAATCAAGATGGAATTTGTCCCTCGAAAGAGAGATGTTTTGCTTGGGCCCCTTGATGAGTGATAATGATGAAAGTGTATGGCCATACCCCAATATGATTGGAATTATCATTATACTCAAAGAATCGAGAAAGCATTGAACAAAGACAAGTTGACAATGACCATGACTTGTGTTCAATAAAACATCGTGAGACAAAGGGAGAAATGGAAGTACACCATTGGAAACGTGAACTCTTACGTTACATTATTTGGGTAGACATAATGGCTTGCTAGAGTCCGGTTATGTTTTATGAGGTTCGATATGATCGAACTCATTGCCAACATAATGTAATCCTATTGGGTCACACACAACTAGAATGAATTGGTTAAACCGGAGGAAGAATGATTGAGAGTTTTCAGTATCTGGCTACATATGTCACGCGACATATTAAGTCAATGGCTTAATATACCGCGCGACATAACTAGCCCGTACGCGTTTTTGACAGCCTGTCTCTCCTAATACGATTAGGAGATGTATTCTTACTATTGTAGTATAAATACAAGGGGTCTGTCAAAATTCTCAATCAAATACTCTCAATATTCATCAAGGTTTTAGATCTAGCAATCATCAAGAAGTTGTTCTTGAATTCATTCAAAGGTGTGGATACCGAAAGAGGGTCTTCGCTCGTTCATCGATCAAGGCCTAGAGTTCAATCAAGTTGAAGAACGAAGTTTGTGATTCGATATCACATAATCAAATCGTTCGATAGCTCAAGAACGGAAAACGTTCGAGGTTGGTTTAATTCTATCTCATAAGAATTTAAATTAATTGTATAGAACAGATCCTAGGGCTTCTTGGGTTTTATGTTTTTAATGCTTAATTTCGCTGCGCATGGACCCGTAAAACCCAACAGTGGTATCAGAGCCCCGTTCGTATGATTAAGTTTGAATTAACATGCTAGATTTAAGACATAAATTGTTTATATGCTTATTGCATGTTTTGTATGCGATAGAATTTTAAATTGTTTATGTGAAACAATGTGAAAATCGTTTTCGAATTATGCTAAATTAAATCTGTAAAAAGGATGTTTTACGTGATTTAATTACATGTAATCTGTATTGGTTCGAATCTGGAAATCATGTTACTTGGCTGCTTAAGTCGCGCGACATGATGAGCCATGAGGAATTCAGGTTATCTGGCCTGTTAGGTCGCGCGACATATCAAGCCTCTGGCTGATATTGTCACGCGACATAATAAGCCAAAACTGGGCAGAAACAGTTTGTTCAATTTTTCTGCTATTTTTTGATTGTGTTTACAATCTGATATGTTCATATGAAAATCTGGATGTTATAAAATTAATTTTATAAGGCCATGCTAGATTGATTCATTGATGTGCATGATTAATTGATTAAAATGTGATTTTAATAATTATTGCGATGCATGTTTTAATTGTTCTTACATGCTAAGAATTTTTTTTAATTAGATGTTTAGTTGAAACATGATATTTAGTTTCCTAATATGTTTAGATTTAGACATTGTAAATTTTGGATCTTATGATTGTTTATGGAAACAAGTCATAAATACGCGAAATTTAAAAGGAAATTGATTGTTTATAAAAGGTAGGGATTATGTTGCCTAATCAGAGTTGATTTCTAATTATGCATGTCTAGGAGAGTTCTGTCAAAGGAAGAGTTGGTACTTAAGAAGTCCTTGTGGCTCACCTATCTTCCTGGGAACTTACCTGGTGCATAATTTTGACTATCTTTCTGATATGCTTATAATCTACCTTTAAAGAACCTTCATTTAACTTTTAAGTTCTTTATGCCAATTCATGATTAAACACTTGAGACCATTCGGATAGTTTTGGGTAGGCTTGCCATAGCAAGGTGCTTTGAATCTATTCGAATGCGAGCAAGATGAGGAAATGGTGGTTCCTATAAGTTTAAAATGAATGAACTTAATTGGGTTATCAAAATGGTTTTGGACCCAAGGCATAAGATGAGATTAAAATATGCCTAGACATATGATGTCTTGAATGAATCTCATAAAAGATCTAAGAGTCATATATGTGATATGATTGATGTTTTCTACCTAATTAATTTAATTTTGAGCGGTTTGCCATAGCAAACTTGAAATTGAATTAAAGTTGGATCTTAGCCCATTAAATGTATATTATGCTTATTTGCATTTGAAGGTGTATAATGTGGGAGCATTTATTTAAATGCATTATACTTCTCATATAATATGTTTACTTATATGTGTTCATATTTTATGTATATCTTTTCGTAGAATAAATGGCATCAAACAATAATCACTTTTCACTGGGATCTGTCCTTGAGAAGGAAAAGTTGGAAGAGAATGGTACAAACTATATGGATTGGATCCGTAGTTTGAGAATTGTTCTCAAACAAGAGGAGAAAGCTATGCGTTCTCGATGAACCTATTCCACACGAACCTGCTTTGCCAATGCTTTGCTAGGGCAATAAGGGAACAATATCTGAAGCACAAGCGTGACTCTACAGATGTTGGTTGCCTTATGCTCTCCGCCATGTGCAAGAACCTTCAGAAGGATCTTGAGCACTTGGGGACAGTCGAATTAAACAATCGGCTGATGGAAATGTTCCAAGTTCAAGCTAGGCAAGAAAGGTACAACACAGTTGCAGCCTTGACCTCATGCAAGATGAGTGAAGGACAAGTTGTTGGTCCCCATGCTCTCAAGTTTTAGGGCCACATTGAGCATCTTGAAAGGCTCGGTTTTCCAATTAGCCAAGAGTTGGCTACCGACATAATATTGAATTCATTACCTAAAAGTTTTAGTCATTTCATAATGCACTATAACATGGGTGGAATAAATAGAAATCTTTCCGAGTTAGTTCAAATGTTGACTACTGCGGAAACCAATATTGTCGAGAAGAAAACCGATCAAGTGCTAATGGTTAACAAGGGGAAAGTGTTCAAGGGTAAAGGAAAAGCAAAGGTTGCTAATCCTAAGGCAAAGGTTGCCAAACCCAAAGAGGCTTCCAAGCCTAAAGAGGCTAAGCCTAAGTCCCAAGAGGACGCGATGCTGCTTCCATTGCAATGAGATTGGACATTGGAGGAGAAACTGCGCAAAATACAAGGAAGCACTGAAGAAGAGAAAAGGAGTTGCTTCAACTTCAGGTATCTTTGTTATAGATATATTCCTATCTACTTCTAGTTCTTGGGTATTGGATACCGGATGTGGAACTCACATTTGTCTAAATGTGCAGGGTCTAAAGAACAGAAGGATGCTTAAGGAAGACAAAGTGGACCTACGTGTGGGGAATGGAGCAAGAGTTCTTTGCATTAGTCGTAGGAACTTATGAAGTTACTTTACCTAGTGGACTAATACTTGTTTTGAACAATTGTTATTACGTTCCAGCTTTAAGTAGGAATATTATTTCGATTTCAGCTTTGGATGATGAAGGTTTTAATTTTCTTATACGTGATAAGAAATTTTCTATTTACAAGAGTGATATGCATTATTGTACTGCCGTTTCATTCAATGGCCTTTATATTCTTGAAGTTGAAAGTCAAGATAATGATATCTATAACATTAACAAGAAATCTAAACCCAATGATGTAAACCACACTTACTTATGGCATTGTCGTCTTGGCCATATAAACGAGAAACGCATTTCTAAACTCCACAAAGATGGATTTTTGGACTCACATGATTATGAATCATATGAGACATGCGAGTCTTGTTTACTTGGCAAGATGACCATGGACCCATTTACCAAAACCGGTGAAAGGGCGGGCGACTTACTAGGACTCATACATACCGATGTATGTGGTCCTATGAGTAGCGATGCTAGGGGAGGATTTCGGTACTTCATAACATTCACTGATGATTATAGTAGATTTGGATATGTTTATCTAATGAAACATAAAAGTGAATCGTTTGAGATATTTCGAATATTTCAAAATGAGGTGCAAAATCAACTTGGCAAAACTATTAAGGTACTTCGATCCGATCGAGGTGGTGAATATTTGAGCCAAGAATTTGACAATCATCTTAAGAGTTGTGGAATCGTTTGAACTCTCTCCACCCGGAACACCACAATGGAATGGTGTGTCACGAAAGGAGGAATAGAACTTTGTTGGACATGGTTCGTTCTATGATGAGTCAAGTTGAGCTTCCTTTATCCTTTTGGGGACATGCACTAGAAACTGCTGCTTTCACTATAAACAGAGTTCCTACCAAATCAGTTCAAAAAACCCCATATGAGATGTGGCATGGAAGAAAACCTAATTTGTCTTTCATGAAGATTTGGGGTTGCGATGCATATGTCAAGAAGTTAACTTCCGACAAGCTAGCACCTAAATCTGATAAATGTGTTTTCGTGGGATATCCTAAGGAAACCAAAGGATACTATTTCTACAACCGAAACGAGAACAAAGTGTTTGTTGCTCGAAATGGTACTTTCTTAGAAAAGGAGTTTCTTCGCAAAGGAACCAGTGGGAGTAAAATAGATCTCGAAGAAATTCGAGAACCCGAAAACAACATTGAACCAATGGTAGAAACTGAACCAAGTTCACAAACCGTTGTGGAACCGGTTCAAGATGCACAAGTTCTTCGCCGAAGTGGTAGGTCACGATCCGAACCCGAGAGATATGGATTTCTCGTTACGGAAAATAATGAAGTGGAGTTAATCGAAAACGATGAACCCACTTGCTATCAAGAAGCGATAACCGCTCTTGATTCGGAAAAATGGCAAGAGGCCATGAAATTCGAATTACAATCCATGGCTGATAATCAAGTTTGTAGCTTGATTGATCCACCTGAAGGTGTAAAAACCATAGGGTGCAAATGGGTCTTCAAGAAGAAGACCGACATGGATGGGAAGGTGCACACCTATAAGGCTAGGCTAGTAGCTAAGGGATATAGGCAGATTCATGGCATAGACTATGATGAAACTTTTTTGCCTGTAGCTATATTTAAGTCTATTAGAATTTTACTTGCCATAGCCGCATATTATGACTATGAGATATGGCAAATGGATGTCAAAACGGCTTTCCTTAATGGGAAGTTACTTGAGGATGTATACATGATACAACCTGAAGGTTTTGTCAATCCAGAAAATTCTAACAAGGTGTGTAAGTTGCAGAAATCCATTTATGGATTGAAGCAAGCTTCTAGGAGTTGGAATCTACATTTTGATGAAGCAATCAAGGAGTTTGGCTTTATCAAAAATGAAGATGAACCTTGTGTATACAAGAAAATTAGTGGGAGCGTAGCACTATTTTTAGTGTTGTATGTCGACGATATCTTACTCATTGGAAACGACGTTTCTGCACTACAGACTGTTAAGTCTTGGTTAGGGAAGTGTTTTTCAATGAAAGATATGGGCGAAGCCGCATATATCCTTAGTATCAAGATCTATAGAGATAGATCCAAGAGGATGATTGGTTTAAGTCAAAGTACTTACATTGACAAAGTCCTTAGAAGATTCCAAATGGAAAATTCTAAAAGAGGGAATTTGCCAATGTTGCATGGTATATCTCTTAGCAAGAATCAAAGTCCTAAGACTAATGATGAGCAAAAGAGAATGAATGGTATTCCATATGCTTCGGCAATTGGGTCTATCATGTATGCTATGTTATGTACTAGACCCGATGTCTCGTGTGCTCTAAGCATGACGAGTAGGTACCAATCGGATCCCGGCAAACCACATTGGATAGCAGTCAAGAATATCCTTAAGTACTTACGAAGAACTAAGGATGTATTCTTGGTCTTTGGAGGAATGGAAGAAGATCTTGTAGTCAAAGGCTACACAGATGCTAGCTTCCAAACCGACAAAGATAATTTCAGATCGCAGTCTGGATTTTTGTTTACGCTTAATGGAGGCACTGTGAGTTGGAAAATTCCAAGAAAAGTACCATCGCTGATTCTACAACCGAAGCTGAGTACATAGCGGCATCCGATGCAGCTAAGGAAGCAGTTTGGATCAAGAAGTTCATTAGTGATTTGGAAGTCGTTCCAAGCATCAGAGACCCTATTGAACTTTACTGTGATAACAATGGTGCCATTGCACAAGCAAAGGAACCAAGATCACACCAGAGATCCAAACACATACTTCGACGTTTCCACATTATCCGTGAGATATGTGAAAGGGAAGACGTTAAGATATGCAGAGTAGACACTGATGACAACGTGGCGGACCCATTAACTAAGGCTCTTCCGCAAGCTAAACATGATGGTCATGTTAGGTCCATGGGTATTCGATACATGGTAGATTGGGCCTAGTGCAAGTGGGAGACTGTTGGTGTTATGCCCTAGGCCTATGATTCATAGACTTATGTGTTGACATTATTTATTATTATATGAGATGTTTATCATTTGATTATTATATGTTTTTGTATATTTGTTTATAATAATCTGTGTCCCTAATTATTAAGAGAATAATTAGTATAATTGTCAATGGATAATCATGTGATGATTATATGCATAGAGATGCACATTGAAATTATGAGTACTTGTTAGAGAACAAGTGACTGGACATGACCCGCATGAGATTTATGACATGGTCAAGTGTCATAAGTAAATCTCATAAGGTTACTTCATTTAGTCCCTAGACCTGAGATTATCATGACCTTACATATGATGAAAAATCATGTTTTATTTTAGTCAAACGATATCTTAACACGATATCCATAAAGGCTATCTTTGGCATGATCGGATTCATGATGGGAAGGATGATAAATCAAGATGGAATTTGTCCCTCGAAAGAGAGATGTTTTGCTTGGGCCCCTCGATGAGTGATAATGATGAAAGTGTATGGCCATACCCCAATATGATTGGAATTATCATTATACTCAAAGAATCGAGAAAGCATTGAACAAAGACAAGTTGACAATGACCATGACTTGTGTTCAATACAACATCGTGAGACAAAGGGAGAAATGGAAGTACACCATTGGAAACGTGAACTCTTAAGTTACATTATTTGGGTAGACATAATGGCTTGCTAGAGTCCGGTTATGTTTTATGAGGTTCGATATGATCGAACTCATTGCCAACATAATGTAATCCTATTGGGTCACACACAACTAGAATGAATTGGTTAAACCGGAGGAAGAATGATTGAGAGTTTTCAGTATCTGGCTACATATGTCACGCGACATATTAAGTCAATGGCTTAATATACCGCGCGACATAACTAGCCCGTACGCGTTTTTGACAGCCTGTCTCTCCTAATACGATTAGGAGATGTATTCTTACTATTGTAGTATAAATACAAGGGGTCTGTCAGACCTAATTCCCTATCCGAAATTTTCAAGCAAAATTCTCAATCAAATACTCTCAATATTCTTCAAGGTTTTAGATCTAGCAATCATCAAGAAGTTGTTCTTGAATTCATTCAAAGGTGTGGATACCGAAAGAGGGTCTTCGCTCGTTCATCGATCAAGGCCTAGAGTTCAATCAAGTTGAAGAACGAAGTTTGTGATTCGATATCACATAATCAAATCGTTCGATAGCTCAAGAACGGAAAACGTTCGAGGTTGGTTTAATTCTATCTCATAAGAATTTAAATTAATTGTATAGAACGGATCCTAGGGCTTCTTGGGTTTTATGTTTTTAATGCTTAATTCCGCTGCGCATGGACCCGTAAAACCAAACAGGAAGCCCCTGCTTTGGTCACTTTGTGGTTGCGAGAGAGGCTTCCAGCAATGCCTGTGCTTCTGACATCTTTTAGTACGTGGAAGTTTGCTCAGCTACCTCTTGTCTTGGAAATAGATCAGTCCGCTTGGGAGAGGTGGATGATTCGACTTGGCATGCATCAGATCCACTGGTGGGTTTCTTATTGGGGCGTTGAGACTAGGAGGGCCTTTTAGGAAGGTTCCTATGTTGTCAGAGATCTGGGTTTGTTTTGGTCCTCTTTTTATGTTCCGTCGCTTGTTTCCAAGCAGTTCGGGATGAGGCAGGAGCCTTTGCTGGGCTGGGATGACATCGCCAATGTGGAGGTGGCTTCATTTTGCATGGCAGCTTCAGATGCTATTCTGTATTTTCTGAGGGTATGGAAGTATTTCGCTTTCCCTCCTGTAGTGGTCCTTCGACGTCGGGAGAGTGTTGTGTTGACCATCGAGTACCTGGATTGGTACAAGCAGCATATCGGGCAGACCCAAGTGGTTTTGGGGAGCAGGCGTGAAGTGATTCGGGGGGAAGGTTTCCGTCTCAGCTATAGCCTTAGAAGTGCAGAAGCCTGGTCTAACCCTCAGGATGTCACGAGAGACACTTTGTTTGACTATGAGATCATAGTTGACCGACTAACTAGGAGGGGTCCCCTTTCGCAGGCTCGCAGGGAGGAGATTTGAGCCGAGGCACGGGCGAATGAAGCTCAGTGAGCTACTGGATTGTTTGACCCGACGGGGAGGACTCCTGAACTAGGAAGGAGGGAGACAAAGTTGGCTCACGTGGAGCGATGAAAGACTCGCCGGGGATGAGGGAAGAAAGGAAAGAATGGCGAGGGGACAAGCGCGAGTGGCGCGGAATGACCTTCTGAAACTCTAAGTATCCATTCATTGTCGTTTGTAGACACATTAATTGTTAAATGATTTACGTTGTCTTTTGGCATGTTGTGAGTTTGAGAGTAGACTGTGCTTGAACTCATCAAGAAGTGTTTTAACTGTGATGATTTGTGATTTAATTTTAAAGCTTTGTCGAGATGAAAAATCTCTTGCTTGCTTCTTATCTGAGCCTTGGTGGTGTCAATTTTTGGTATTTTGTGTATTCCTTAGACTGAACCAATGAAGGCTGCCTACGTTCCACTTGGGGGGCTCAGATCTACGTATTTCGACCCTCTTTTTGTGAGAGAAATGACTTGTAATGTACACTCGCAAGGGCATTTTTATTTTTGAAAAGGCGGGAACGGGTCCCCTTTTGTGTGAATGCCTTTTTTTACGTAGGCACAAAAAACATGCTTTTGGGTTTGACTCTTTTGAGAGAGTATGGTGTGAAAATACAGTTGCATGATACTTTAACTTACTCTTTGAAAATCCTACTGCCTAATTGAAATTATCCGGATCCAGCTCGCGCGCGGGCCCTGGTATTTCACGGTGTCGGTCGAGGAGGTGTCTCACTGCGTTTTCGTTTGTAGAGTCGCCACGCCGTTTTGATTTAGCCCAAAACATTGAAAAAAGGCTTAGTTTAAAAACTGTTGTTGTGTGAGTTCGGAGGTCAGATTACTCCTCGTACGCTATGTATTGAAATGAAAGGAAGCCTTACCAATGATGGTTCGTGTCTGTCTTCCGCTGGGGAATAGTGTTTGAGTTTTGAATAGTGTTTCGGGACGGACCGGAATTGCTTCGGGACGTGTCGGTGTCTGCAGACAGAGCTTCGGTGTGCCTCAGGATTGTCAGGTGTATACTCGGGCAGAGTTTCGTTGTGCGTTGGGATCGCAAGGATAGTTGACTGGACTTAGGCAGAGGTTCGTCGTGCGTCGGGATTGTCGGTTGCGCTCGGGCAGAGTTCCGGCGTGCGTTGGGATCGTCGGTTTGCTCGGAAAGGGCCGGGACACCTCGGGATGGACCGAAATGCCTCGGGATGGATTGGCCGGGCTTCGGGATGGATTGGCAAGGCTTCAGAATGCCTCTGGAGTTCCTCAGGATAGCTCGGGAGCGTGCCGGGAGCGCTCGGCAGTGTTAGTCAGTGCTTCGGAGTACCACGAGGGGCCTCGGAATGTCCCGGAGGGAACCGAAAGGGACCGGGATTGCCCCGAGGGGTCATAGAGGGGCTGCCTGAAGGCTGGGAGAGAGAGGAGAAGAGGGTGGTGTGTGAATTATGAGGGGGGAGCCCACTATTTATAGGGTCCAGATTCTTGCAAGGTTGTTGCACGGCACTGTCAGCCATTACCAGTGTTTTGAGCTTCCTGGATTTAATGGAATATTGTGGACTTTAAGGGGATTTTGTAATTATGATGTCTGGATGCAAAGTGGTCCGCACAAACAGTCATTGCTTTTCCAAATTTTCCGAAATTCCCAAAAAGTCCTTTTGTACTTTTTTATCCCAGAAAGGCCTCCCCTTGGTTGGGTTGGTGGTTTTTGGGCTTTTTGAAGGCTACGCGTGTTCTAGATCACATTTGTGTGAGTCTGTGGTGTTTCCTGTGTGTCGGATGGGGAGTGATCCAGATTGGGGTACTTACACTAACTGATTTGAGATAGCCTCCAAACTGGTATCCTATATCCGCTGTGCAAACTGGTCCCATCGGTTGGCATCTGAGATAAGGTACTTGACATTTTCAAAAGTTTCAAAAGAGTTTAAGAAAATGTTTTTACAGGCTATTCACCCCCCTCTAGCCTGTTTCCTACCAATTGAGCCTAACAATTTGTATCAGAGCATACAACTTTTGAAAAATGAATTTCCAGTGTGGAAAAATAGAATTATGCGGTACATGGACTCAATAGATGACAGATTAATGACTGTAGTCAGAGATGGTCCAATGATTCCCATCAAAATCAACACCACACCTAGAGCACCCAAAACTCCTCTCATGGATCACGTTGATAGATCTTCTGAACAAGATTTCGAGGTTTATGAAACTTATGTTCCAAAGCCCCGAGATGAATGGACTGAGGAGAATAAGATCTGTGTAGCCCTAGACAAAAAGGCTATGCACATTCTAACCTCCGGTCTTGATGATAGACTATACAAACAAGTACAATGCTATGAGACGGCTCAACACTTGTGGCAAAGTCCTCGCAGATATTTCGAAGGAGATCAAGTGGCTAAGGACAATCGGCTTTACAAAAGCGTAGCCGAGTTCGAGTCCTTCAAGAAGAACCCAAATGAGACGCTTAAAGAAACATACGACCATTTCTGTGAGGTAAGAAACTCTTGCACTTCTCTAGGAAGAATTTATACTATGAAAGACCTTAACATGAGGTTCTTCAATTCTCTTGGATATTTGTGGCATGTCAAGGTTGCGATTTTAAAAGAATGTCGAGACTTGAATAATACTCACATTCAAAACATTGTGTTAACATTGTTTCTGTATGAGGAAGAACTCAACGGGCTGGGTGGAGTTCAAAAACAATTTAAAAACTTATCTCTGCCAGCTCTGACTGAGATCTTCCCTGGTTCTTCCATGCTTAATAGCCAACCTGCCAATGACTATCCCTCAACTTCTCAGTCTCAACAAACCCAAACCAATACCAATCATGGTATGCCTTTTGAGGAAGAAGATGAATTTGTTGCCTTTGTATAAATTATAGAAAATTTAAGGAATTTAAGAGATCCTTGCAACATGGCAACAAAACTTCCCATTGCAAACCCTCACCATTCCAAAGATTCACGAGTTTCCAAAGGAAAGGCCAAACCTCAACCTCAACCTCAACAGATGGCAAAAATGCTCAAGGTGAGCTTGTTTGCTACAACTGTAAAAAACTCGACCATTTTGCGTCAAAATGCCCTCAACCTAAGTATGAATTTCTTAGGAAGAAACCTTTTAAGACAAACCCTAGATCCAAGAGCCTAGTAGCTGAGGAAGAACTGAAAATGCTATGCCAGTTTGGTTTGAGACTGAATTTGAAAATGAGAATGCTGACTCAGATGATGATGCTGATGTTAGCTTTGTTGCTATTGATGGAACCGATGATGGATATATTTCCTTGCAGTCACCAATCTTTTGACACCAAAAATCCATTGACCAATCAACATTTAATGACACAACCATACCAGTGAGATCTCCTTTGTCATATTTTGACGAACCTATACCTAGGGCAGATAACCCTTATAACTTCAAAATTCAGAGTATAGGTGGGGCTCTCTACGGTCAATGCAAAACAGCTCCCACTCTCAGACATCTGATGCAACCGACTCAATAGAATGTTCAAACCCAGGTCTAACCGGTCTCTACCTATTAACCTGCGTTCGAACCCCGACCGATTCAATTCAAGAAGACTCTAACCGATCTAAGCCTCCAACTGACATCCTCATAACCAAATTTTGATCCTAACTTTGAACCATCATCCTCAACCTCTCAGCCTACCATTGACCCAATTCCAAACATGTCAAATTTTGAAATGGCAGAGGTGATGAATGAACTCTTCACTAATTTTGAAAAATTAAATGATGTTCACAAAGTTATGGCTGTTGATCTTAAAAGGATCACAACTGAGAATGACTCCATGAAAGCTAAAATAAAAGTTTTGAAAGAAAGTAAGCTAAAGTTTGATCTGTTAAGAAAAGAAAATCAAGAACTTACTGAGAGACTAAATATCTGTCTTTGACAAATTGCTGATTTGGTTTCAAGAGACAATTCTCTCTCCAAGACAATTGATTCTTATTCCAAATCCCGAGCTGCTGTAGAAACTATCCTACAAGACCAAATGTCTTCTAGAGATTTATCTGGTATAGGATTTAACTCCAGCAGCAATGAAAACAAGGACAGGCCAGATATTGAGTCTGCGACTGAAAACTTGATGGATAAGTTTGATGATACTCAATCTTACAAGCCAAAGATAAGTATTCCTTGTACTTTTGGTGCTGTCCCACACACCTATCCCAAGGTGAAGAACAGACCAAGGTCAAGAAGGTTGAAAAGAAAAAAACTCAATGGGCTAAGGTAGCTGATCCTAAGCTGGGACCATATATCCCACTTGGTGATGGTGACAGCAAATTTGGAGTTAAACTTGTTGGCCAAGCTGTAGGGCTAGAAACCTCAACCGATAATGCAACCTCAACCGGTCAGTCATCAGTCACCGGCTGCACTGCTCCAACCGGTAAGGGCTCCTCAACCGGTAAATGGACTTTCAAACCCATGCAACCGGCCAACAAAGGTAAATCAAACACCTTTATACCCAAGGTTTTTGGACTCACTGAGACCCTAAGCTCAAGTGATGGCCAGGTATGGCTGCCAAAGAGGAACTAACTCTTTGGACCCAAAAGAATAAGGGGGACCATAAGCTTATTGTCTTATTTCAGGAATGCCTTATGGCCTCAACCGATGCTAGTAAGGATCTTTGGATTTTGGACAGTGGATGCTCTAGGCATATGACTGGACATGCTGATCTCCTTACTGATCTTGAAGAAGCATCTGGTCCTCCAGTTGTCTTTGGTGACAACGCAAAGGGTAAAATTATTGGTCGCGGATCCATCAAAAGAGGTACAATTACTGTACAGAAGGTATCTTTGGTGGACGGTCTGAAACATAACCTTCTCTCCATATCACATTTTTGTGATAAAGGTATGCATTGTATTTTCAATTCTTCCAGCTGTTATGTGAAAGACAATGCTACAGGAGAAACCTTACTCACTGGACAAAGAAAAGGTAACATTTATGCTTTAGATTTAAATATTGTTTCTTGTGTTACTAATGTTTGTTTTGTTGCAAAGAACATCAGTGAGAATTCATGGCTATGGCACAAGACACTTAGTCACTTGAATTTTAAATACCTATCCAAGCTGGCAAATGCAAATTTGGTCACCGGCTTACCTCAAGTGTCTGCTGAACATGGAAGGAAATGCAGAGCCTGCCAGTTAGGAAAGCAGCATAAAGAATCATTCCATAGCAAGCCCTGCATGTCCACATCTAAGTACCTCCAACTACTATATTTGGATCTGTTTGGCCCCATAACAACTGCCAGTTTAGGGGGAAGCATATATGCCTTGGTAGTTGTAGATGACTATTCAAGATATACTTGGGTGGAAACCTTTGCCTCAAAAGATGATACTTATGAAGTTGCCACCAAGCTGTTTCGTGTACTTCAAACCCAAAAGGAGTGTGACATCATCAGTATGAGATCAGATAATGGAATGAAGTTCAAGAATAATGGGATTGCTTAGTACTGTGATGATCACGGGATCGACCATAATTTCTTAGCCGCTGGAACACCACAACAAAATGGTGTTGTTGAGAGAAAGAACATAACTTTGATCGAAGCTGGAAAAACAATGATATCCGAAGCAAGGCTACCTAAGTACTTTTGGGCTATAGCTATCCATACAGGATGCTTCACTCAAAATCGGTCATTGGTCAACAAAATTCATAACAAGACCCCTTATGAGCTTTGGCGTGGCAGAATTCCCAACGTTGGTTTCTTCAAGATTTTCGGCTGCAAGTGTTATGTTCTTTACAACAGTAAAGTGCGTTGAGGTAAATTTGATGAAAAAGCCGATGAAGGCATCTTTGTTGGTTATGCCAAGCACAGTAAGGCATTTCGAGTTTTTAATAAACGTTTTTTGAAAATTGTTGAATATCTTCATGTTACATTTGATGAATTTGATTTGCTAGAGTCTGACAAGACTCCAAATAGTACTGATAATTCTGGTGTTTTTGAGACAGGTGAATCCAGAAACTCTAACTCCAATCAAGCCTCCAGTAATAATGCAAATCAATCTCCAGCTCAGTATTCAGTTCCAAGTGGTGTAACTAGTAGAGCCCTAGTTGATGACTTATTCTTCCCTCAATCGGTTAGAAATTCTAGCCCTCATAATCCCTTAACCAATTCACTATCGGCTAGCCCCTCTACTACTATTCCTTTTACACCACCTGAATCTGAACCAGTTTCAAACATTAACTTATCGTTTCCTTCACCACTATCTGATCGATCTGCCTCACCTCTCCCTAACCGATCTCCCCAACCGACCTCTCCTCCCTCAACCGATTCTTCTCCTCCCTTAGAAACTTTAAGACAGGAATCAGTCAGGCAAGAACTCCCTAAGGAAGTGAGATCAGTTAGAGATCACCCAATAGAAAATGTGATTGGTGATGCCTTTGGTCCAAGAATGACTAGAGGCCAATTAAGATGATTGAAGGAACAACATGGATTATTTTCCTTCGCTATGGTCTCAAATATAGAACCAAAGAAGACTGAAGAAGCCCTGAATGGCCCCAGCTGGGTAGAAGCTATGCAAGAATAGCTTAACCAGTTTAATAGATGCAAAGTATGGAAATTAGTGCCTAGACCTAGTGATCAGACAGTGATCAGGAAAAATAACAAGGAACAAAGCAAGACTAGTGGCAAAAGGGTACAGACAAGAAGAAGAGATAGATTATGATGAGACTTTTGCCCCCATAGCTAGACTAGAAGCCATTAGGTTATTTCTTGCCTATGCAACCTCCAAGGAATTTAACTTATACCAAATGGACGAGAAAAGTGCCTTTCCTAATGGAGAACTTCAAGAGCTAGTTTATGTAGATCAACCTCCGGGATTTGAGGACTCCAAGAAGCCTAATCATATCTACCGGTTAAACAAATCTTAGTATGGCCTCAAGCAAGCACCCCGAGCATGGTATGAAACTCTCTCAAAATTCCTACTTAGTGAGAAGTTCGAACGAAGTAAAATCGATACCACCTTATTTATTGGTAAGCATAATGGACATTCATTGTTAGTTCAAATATATGTTGATGACATTATTTTTTGATCTACTAACGAAAAATTATGCAAGAGATTTGAGAAACTTATGCAGAGAAAATTTGAGATGAGCATGATGGGAGAGCTAACCTTTTTCCTTGGACTTCAAGTTAAACAAACTCAAGAAGTAATCTTCATCAATCAAGCCAAATACACCAATGATCTTATCAAGAAATTTGGTCTTGACTCAGCTCATCCCCAAAGCACTCCAATGGCTACCAATGTACACCTTGACAAATATGAGTCCGGTAAGAAAGTAGATATGACGCTCTACCGAGATATGATAGGATATCTAATTTACTTAACCGCTAGTAGGCCAGTTATCATGATTGCCGTATGTGTATGTGCTAAGTTTCAAGCCGATCCTAGAGAATCTCACCTGCAAGCTGTTAAGAGAATAATTAGATATCTTGTGGAACTGCTAACCTAGGTTTGTGATACCCAAAAGATTTATCCTTTACACTAATTGGCTATTCAGATGCTGATTATGCAGCTTGTAGGGGTCACAAGGAAAAGTACTAGTGGAACTTGTCAATTTTTAGGTAACCGATTGGTTTCCTAGTCGTGCCAGAAGCAAGCCTCAATTTCCACTTCTATAACTGAGGCTGAGTAGATAGCTGCTAGGAGTTGCGGCTCACAAATCCTATGGATGAAGCAACAACTGGTGGACTATGAAATTCCCTAAGAAGTGTGTCCAATCTACTGTGACAACACCACAGCCATCTCAGTCTCCAACAATCCTGTGATGCATTCCAAGACAAAGCACATAGACATCAAATACCACTTCCTCAAGAATCATATTGAAAAGGGTAATATCGTTCTTTTAAAATTTCATACTGATTATCAGTTAGCTGATATTTTGACAAAACCCTTTGATATTAAAAGGTTTGAATTCCTTAGAGGAGAACTAGGCATGATTGATATGCGTTGATATAAATGTTCTAACTTTGTTACCTGTGTAAGTTCTCAACCGATCAAAAAGGATGGTGTACCTAATTTGCTCTCATTCTACCTGCTGATTCAACCCAACTGGTAGTCTAACCGGTGTCTCTAATCGGTTGTCCCCAACCGGTGGATGATGGCTCCCAACCGACGACAATTGTTCTCAATCGATCATTGCACTTGGCAATTCATAATTCTAACAGGTTACCTCTGTAATCGATCAAGCCCTCAAGCAGACGCGTCCAACCGGTCAGCTAGCCGAACCGGTCAATCTAAATGCCTAACCGACGAACTGCAGCCGGATCCAAACTCCTAATCCATTTTAACCGCCTTGTCTCTGTACCTTGCTGTCCTATCCGTCTTTTCAACCGCTTATCTCTGACAACTACAGTAAGCTGCTGTCAACTTTGTCCTTCTGGGTTGATCAAAATTTAAAATTTTGATAAAAAAAGGTAATCTCTCTATCACTCCAATTTATCAAAAGGTTATCTTTTTGTTCGTTATTATGTCATAATATAATAGCTGTACACACGTACCTATTTTTAATCCTCCATATTTAAGATTGTGTTTAAAATACATAGATATCTGTGCATACCTGTTGAAACGTTTTTAAACTTTGGTCTCTTCAGTACAAAACCCTTTCATCTTCTCTTTTTCTCTCTCCCTATAAAAGGAAATCAAAATCTTTCATTTAAACTTTTCAAACCCTAGAAATTTCAAACTCTCTTTGCAAGAATCAAAAACTTCAACCGGTTAACCGATCCTCCCTTCAATTCTTCATCGTTTCTTCATCAATCTTCAAGCTTTTTGGTAAAATTATTCAAAGCATTCAAAGTTTTCTAGGTTATGAATTGATGTTAGAACACTCAAAATATTTTCAAATTATGAACTTGATTTATTTGTCTATCTTATAAAATGTTCTAACTTAAAATGTTGGTTTTATTCTTGATTTTTACAGATGGCTCCCATATCTTCAAGTCCTAAGAAAGACATCTATGGAGGTTACATTCTCGCCAGTTTCTTTGAATCTGAAGAAGGAAATCTGCTACAAGCGTTGCAATCTGATGCTGGTCTCCTTTCGTTCTTGATGCCTAAAGGAAATGATGATATAATGTATGAGTTGGTGAATGAATTATTCAACAATGGTGATTTGGATGAAAATGTGAAGCCTGGAGAAACGTCTTCAATAACCTCAATCGTTGCCGATGTGCCAATTGACTTCTCACCGGCCTCTATAGTCGATCCCTTTCCCACCTTGGCCTCAACCGGTTCCTCATCTGTTGACATGAAAAGTATAGAGCTGGCCTAGGCTCAAGTTAGAGGAGCTGACCCATTCGTTACCGATGAAGGTAACAAGAAGGCTGACTTGGATGATGTTCATTATGCCTTGGCTGAAGTTGTTGACTGATGCATTATCTGCCGGTCAGGCTCTCATCACTGCATAATCATGATCCAGTAGGAAAGCCATTTCTGCTGTATTGCTCAAGAAAAGTTTCAATTGGTGCTCATTCATCTATAGAGTAATTTTGATTGCTTTTAAGAAATTTTAGAAGGAAAAGCCATTAACCAGGCCAAACAAAGCTAGGCCTTGCCATTACCTCCTCGTCAACAAAATTCTCAAAAGAATTCCTTCCATCTTTGCTATATCAGCTAGCCAGTCTTCCTATCCCAAAACCTTTTTCAAAGCATTTGACAAGGTTGATCAAGCTAGAATTCTAAGGGAAGCCAAACCGATAGCTGTTCCTGCTGCTGATGCCTCAACCATTCCAGCCCCTACCGATGCTGAACCGGTTAAGAAAAAGAAAACCTCCAAGCCAAAAGCCAAGAAGCCTGTAACCGATGCTCCCAAGCCTGTAACTGATGCTCCAAAGCCTACTCAACCGATCACATCCTCACCAGTTAAGAGAAAATCTCCAGAAGATGATCAACCGATCTCTAGATGGCCAAGAAAGACTCCTAGAAAATCATCCAAGCCTTCAACTCCTCCACCCTCCTCAAAATCAAAACCAATCTCAAAAACCCCTTTCCAACTGGCCAAAGAAAATTCAGAAAGAAGAAGGAGAATTGAAACCGACCTCACCACCTTCATCCCATTCATACCAAAAAGATTACTCAGACATGACACCCTAACCGATGACATCCCTATAGCCGGTCATGCCTCCAACCCTTCTTAGCGACGATGCCAACCGATCAGAATCCCACCTTCCACATTTTTCACAACAACCCTTGGGCCGTCAAACCCAATCTGCTCCATCACCCAAATGGGTCTATCCTATTGACCATTTGCCTCCCTTCATCAGGAAGTTGCTGCAATTTCATGAAATTAATAAAGCTTCAGTTCCTGTAGGAAATATCCATGACTATATTGACTATGACAATAGTCATGAGAAAAAGGGTATTTATTTCAGCATACCTGCACACTAAGGGAATTTGATGCCTCTCTTTCCAGGCTCCAGCTCATCAAGCTGTACAATCGTTTCTTTGATCAACTTCCTCTCCAATAGAATTTTGTATATTTGCCTCAGGACAGGTTAAGGCAAGATATGATGGTCTAATCAATTTGGGCAGATTTTGCTATTCTTTATGGAGCAAGAGATACCTTGATAGAATCTGACCCTTATCAGTTGGGCAGATATGAGCTTGATGAAGACTCTTTGCCAAACTTTGATTCTGAACCAGTTGCTCTTGGGCCTAGGAAGAACCAGTTAATGAGGAATGTGATGGATGTGTTAGAAAATATGGTGGAAATGGACAATGAACTCAAGGTTGCTGGGATTATAGCCTTAGCCGATTTCTTCTCCTCGGTCAAGTCAAACAAGACAAAGTGGACATCGGTTACTGATGAGTTGTTTAAAGATGATGGTGAAGAAGGTGAGGAAGAGCAAACCGATGATAGTGATCAGTCAAGCTCGAGCACCAGTTCTAGCTCTAGGTCTGATGATGACCAGTCAAGAAGAATAGTTTTTACAACTCATATATCTAAGCCAATTGTTAGAAGCCTAGGAGGAGGCTTAACCGATACATCACCGGATACTACATTGGGAGGAGGCAATGTTGCTAAAACCGACCCCTCAACCGTTGGATCTGCTGAACCGATTGAGGAGGAGAAACCGATTGAAAAAGAGAAATACTTGCAAATCGATGTTGCTATTGATCAAGATTTACAGACCGCTATGGCAGCTAGCCTAGCCGATGCTGAGTTGGACCGACAATGGTCAAGAGCTGAAGAAATGGCTACTGCTCAAACCATTCAAGCATCAATTTTGGAGAGCCAGGCAAGTGCACTCCAAGCCTCTATTCAAACCCGTAAGCCACCAGTTGAGGAGGAGCAGCTATATCATTCTAAGTATGACTTGCCTGAATCAAATTTCTTTGAGGATGAAGAAGAATTAGAGTTCACTGCAGCTAAATCTTTTGACTTTGACCCTTTTGATCCTGCTTATCCACCTGCTGGTTTTAACTCTGCTCAAGATCAAAATGCTCAGAAAGACTTAATGTCTTCTCTCAACTATTTCACTTCTAAAGCTTCTATCCCTCGGTTACCAAATGGGATGCTTTTCTTTGAGCCTCATGAAAAGGTTGTTTGCCGATCAAGCCTTCATACGATTCATGTACCTGATCCCTTACCCAAAGTCGATCCTACTTGTGAATACAGTATGGATGTTACTCCTATCATTCTTTATTTGAAAAGGAGATTACCACCGGTCAAAGATGCACCAATCAAGCCAAGCAAAGCTGACCAGCAACTGATTTCTTCCTTCCCGATTAAACAAAAACCCATTTTCAACCCACTGAAAGTGAAAAGGCACCAGCAAAGAGCTCTACACATTGGCAGTCAGCCCATCAACCGATTGCCCAGACCGGTTGAGTGCTCTTTATCAACCGACGGCCTCTTTATCAAATATTTGGCCTTGAACAACTGGATGACAAAGGTTTTAGAAATGAGATATTCAAATGGTCTTTTGAGGTGACCAGGATGGTAGGCTTTATGCCTCAAGTGCCAAGGTTATCAGTTAGGAAAATGATGGGATAGTCAAACCCCAAAGCAACATTATTCATACCTCCCTTCTCATAAACCTGTTGAAGATGATTCATCTGATCAAGCAAAGGAAGAAAGCCATATCTGATGCTCCACTTGCTGCTGAATTCCTTGTGTTAGCCTTTGAAGAAGCCCCTAATATTGAATGTGCCTCGGAGTTGAGCCTTGAAAACAATGGATTTGTATCCTTAGTCTCCTATGACTCCTCATCAACAGATGAAGAAGCTGCAACTCATTCAACAAGTCAAGCTAGCCCTCCAGCCGATCCTTCATCTACTATTCCTATTCAATCTCAACCTCAAACCGATCCTTCACTTCATGTTCAAGTCCAGACCGATCCAATTCAGACTGATGCTCCTATTCCAGTTCAAGCTCAGATCGATTAAGTGTCAACCGTTGTTCCTGTTGCTGCTCCATCAACTGATGCCCCTGCTGTTCTCTTAACCGACCATTCTGTTATTACCATCGGCTCATTCCAACCAGGAGTTGTTAAATCATGTTTCTTCTGTTCAAACCGATCTTAAGCTAGCAATCGATGAACTAAAGAAGACAAATCTCAAGCTTAAGGAAACAGAGCAAAAGCCAGCCGATCAAGCTACTCAGCTTAGAAAGTGAAACACTGAGAGGCTTACGCTTAAATCTGAAAATTAGCTTTTGAAGAAGATGCTAGCTGATCACTAGTCTGAGAAGTCAGAGAACAGGAAGAGAAAGTGAGAGGACAAGAAAGAGAAGAAAGCAGCCAAGAAATCAAAGTCTGAATCGGCAATCTCATCGGCTACTCCAGCAGACTCCAAAGACAAACCCTCAACCGATGATCCTGCTGCTGCTCAAGAATAGAATGTAACCGATGATGTTTTTATCTTTCACTCCACTCCCAACCGGCTGCAGCCCTTATCAATGAGATTTCTTTGACCCTCAACTTGTCAATTTAAATGTTTTGCTTTTTGTATTTCTTTTATATTTTTAATGTCTTCACTGCTACTAACCGTTTCACTTTGCAGGTTGTATCATTCAAGATTTCTTTCCCTTTATTTTCTTAAGCTTTCATTTATTGTAAACTATACTTAGGTTGCATCAAGTTGTCACTTGACTTAGGGAATGACATAATTAAAAGATAAACTTGTAGTCATTCTTTTACTGAGTTAAGATAGATGTTAACCTATGGTGGGTGATTGGACATAAGAAATTAGGAGGAGATTGTTAGTCAAATATATGTATAGCTTTAGAATTACTTAATCCCAATCATAATAAGCATTATTGAGGATCCCTAAGTTTAACTAGACCAATTAGAATTTTTCTATGTATGTTAGGTTCCCTTAGTGCTAGTGTCAGTGTTTTTGAAATGTAATTTTCTCAAAATTTGAAGACTTGAAGACCCTGAAGATTTTCCAAAGTTGTATCTGGTTACTTGTTTGAGAAGTCTGTCTAATCGGTTGACAGCTTCAACCGATCACTTCTCTAACCGATGAATCCATCAACTGGCTGAGACAGTCAACCGGTCAGAGCCTTCCATTTGACATTGATCATTCAAGTTTATTCAACAAGCTTCTCTCAGCTAGCTGATACATTTATTGCTCCCAACTACACAGCCCCCAATTTAGTTGAAGTTGGTAAAATAAAATGCTGAAAAGACATTCCTACAACATGTCAGTAACTCAAAAGAGGATGTCAAAGTTACCAGTACTCACAACAACTTCAACTACTCAATGGAAAATATCTTCATCAAATCTCAGGCATTGAATGCAAAAGATACTCTCATTAAATGCCCGTTAGTCCAGGTCATCCCTTCAACCTCTTCAGAGACAACAACTCTATTTTGAAGACCAGTATAAATAGCTTCTCCAGCTGTAAGTACCCCAATCTGGATCACTCCCCATCCGACACATGGGAAACACCGCAGACTCACAAAAACGTGATCTCGAACACTCGTAGCCTTCAAAAACCCCAAAAACCACCAACCAAACTAAGGGGGGCCCTTTCTGGGATAAAAAAGCATAAAAGGACTTTTTGGGAATTTTGAAAAATTTGGAAAAGCAATGACTGTCCGTGCGGACCACTTTGTATCCAGACATCATAATTACAAAATCCCCTTAAAGTCCACAATATTCCCTTAAATCCAGGAAAACCAAAATACTGGTAATGGCTGACAGTGCCGTGCGACAAACCTTGTCAGAATCTGGACCCTATAAATAGAGGGCTCCCCCCTCATAATATATACACCTCCCTCTTCTCCTCTCTCTCCCAGCCTTCAGGCAGCCCCTCTTAGACCCCTTGGGGCAATCCCGATCCCTTTCGGTTCCCTCCGGGGCATTCCGAGGCCCCTCGTGGTACTTCGAAGCCCTGTCGAGCATTGCTGAGCGCTCTCGAGATGCTCCCGAGCTGCCCCGAGGCACTCCCGAGGCATTATGAAGCCTTGCCGATCCATCCCGAAGCCCTGCCAATCAATCCCAAGGCATTTCGGTCCATCTCGAGGTGTCCCGGCCCTTTTCGAGCACAGCCGACGATCCCGACGCATGCCGAAACTCTTCCCAAGCGCAACCGACAATCCCGACGCATGACGAACCTCTGCCTGAGTCCATTCAATGATCCTTGCGATCCCAACACACAACGAAACTCTGCCCGAGTACACACCTGACAATCCCGAGGCACGCCGAAGCTCTGTCTACAGACACCGGCACGTCCCGAAGCAATCCCGGTCTATCCCGGAACACTATTCAACACTCAAACACTATTCCCCAGTGGAAGACAGACACGAACAAACATTGGTAAGGCTTCCTTCCATTTCAATACATAGTGTACAATGTAGACATTATATACAGCATGCATTTTTAAAAGCACATACACACACACACAAAATTTTTAAAGAAAGAAGGGGTACTGAAAGACTCGTTTTTATGAGGCGACTCGGGTGCGCATTTACTATGCCCTTCCCGAGGAGTAATCTGACCTCCAAACTCAAAAATCTCATCACACAACAACAGTTTTTAAACTAAGCCTTTTTTCAATATTTTGGGCTAAATCAAAATGGCGTGGCGACTCTACGAACAAAACGCAGCGAGACACCTCCAACCTCCTCGACTAAAAACGAGAGCGATGCGAGATGCCGGGGCCCGCGCGCGAGCCGGATACGGGTAATTTCAGTTGGCGATCTGCTGGGGATATTTTGTTTTAAAAACTTTTAAACAAAAAACAAAAGATTTTTAAAACGATGATGAGGGTCAAACTTTCATTTTACCCCTTTCTTTAACTGTTGTGTGTTTGTGCATGTGCTATACTTTTTATTTACAAAAAAATAAAAATACAAAAAATACATCAATATACATCTGTGTACATACAAAATTCTTCAAAAAAAAAAAACTTCTGTTTTACTCAGAAAAAGAATTTTAGTGACCGCACACTACTCGCATCGCTGCCTCGGTACACCGCACACTACGCGCACTTGCTGCCTCAGATATACTGCGCACTACAACCCTTAACTCGAGGTGGTCTCAGTTTCAGTTCGTTTGGCCTTCCTACGCCTCTCAGACGTGCACGGGATCATTCCAAACATCCCATCCTAGCCAGTGTCAACCCTGGACGCTTGCGTCACACTCTGCCCAGACTCGGTTGGTTTTTACCCAGTCCGTGTCATACAGCCTGGATACATATCCCATGCCGGCCATTTTTCAGGGCTGAAGCTCGGAACTCAAGATCCCTTGTGCAAGCAAAGTGATGAAAGGTCATGCTAAAAACTTGACCCGATCTTGATTTCCGAAGCTACACCCAGACGATGTTCCGTCCCGGATATACATCCATGCCCACATGACACCATGTCATCAAGCCTTTAATACATCAGCCATGACAATATGACCTAGCCAATGCCTAATGCCACAGATCCCTTGCGCAAGCAAGGTAAAGAGAGGTCATGCCAAACTATCGACCAGATCTTGACTCAGGTGCTGGCTCGGCTCACTATTCACATGGCCAACGCATTAAAATGAACATGACAGGCTCAGTCCTTAGGTTCGATTTTTCTTTTAGGCCGGTGGAAACCGCTTGCCCTATAGGACCCTTGCCCCGGGCTGTCCACCCCGGGATGTCGAAATACAGGTGCAAAATGAGGGGCTTATAGCCGCACAGATGGTCTCCACTGACCCAGGATCTAGCATAGTTGCGAAAAAGAAGAGCAATCTTTTCCAACAAACTTAGGATTCTGAGAAAACACTGTTTTAAGTAAATTAAAACAACAAAAAATAAGAAAAAAAATAGGAAACTGCATGTCACATGAGCTTTCCCCCTTTTTCCAAAAAAGGCCTTCCCATGTCTAAACCTTACCCGTCACCCCCTCCAGCAATCCGAGAGTGGTTGAGAGTACCCGAAAGCTGCCTTTTCAGTATCGAAGTTACAAGATCCGACAGCCCTTCCGGTTCAGCGGTCCGAACAGTCCGCTATTCTCCCATGGCGGGATCAACGGATAACAGTGAGGGAAACGGAACCCCGCCACTGAGAAACCTCCAGACAATGGAGGAGGTGATGCGAGCCTTTGAAACTCTCAAGAAGCGCCAGGAAGAGCAGCAAGCCTTGATCGTAGACACCATGAGCCGCCACGGAGCCGTGGTCTTTCACCAAACAGATGGGACTTTCATTTGCATAGAAGACGAAGAAATACCGGCTCCCCTGGTCTCTCAAAGCTATCAGCAGGTCCTGCCTCTATCAAGCTACGAGATCCCAGCAACGCAAAGCAGCTCTCGCTCAAAGCTTCACTCGGGCATCAGTCAAGCAGCTCCGATCTGCCCGCCTCAGCACAACCAATTTCCCGGCCCTGCACCCCAAGCTCAATATCAACAACACACATACATGCCCGCTCCGCTAGATCCCAATGCATCTCAGTAGCCCCCAGGATTCAATCACCTGCCTCTATACGAGTCTCGCAGCCATTACCAAAAATCCCAATGTTTACCCGGGACAGACATCCCAAGCGGATATCCCAACATTTCAAACCTACCACCCGTCGCTGGTCTGCCACTTAGGGCTAATGAAACATTTCCCCAATTCCCAAACACAACCCTTAGCTGCCCAGGCAATCATGCCCTTGGCCCCAATTGCAACAATCCAGGATACGGGATGATATATAGTCAACTACCTCCCCAAGACTCTCGAATGGCGATCCCATCAGTCAATCCACCTCCATCCTTAGTTTCTATCCCAAAAAATGGCAGCCTGCCTCTGCCCGCTGACCCTCACATAGCTTGGTTGGTCGAACAAATGAATGATATCCAAGGCAAACTAGTCAATTCTCGGAAGGGCTCCCTTATGCCCACAGATCCGAGCAAGGTGGTTTCACTCACTCCAAAATTCAGGATGCCAGAAATGGAAAAGTTTGACCAGGCAGAATGCCCGAAGACCCACTTCGACACCTATGTCTTGGGTATGAGAGCCAAAGTGGTAACCCCACAACAAATGGCGAATCACTTCCAGCATTCCCTCAAATCCACAGCTGTAAGTACCCAAATCTGGATTATCAAAATCCGTTAAAAGTTAACCGGAACCCGTTAAGCTCCCCGTTCTCGAGTCAACGAGACATCCCCGGTCTACCCCGTGCATCTCGACGCCAAAGCATACTCAACACATGTTATCACACGTAAAAGTACAGCTTTCCCCGAAAATGCACTTTTCGGGGTCTTTCGGGATTCGATTTGCTGTTTTTGAGCGTCCCGACATTCTGGAGGTCATAACTCCCTCATACGAAGTCCATTTTGGGCCCACCACATATCAAATCGAACGCGAGAACAAGATCTACGCATATGGCTAGTTCAATCAGGAAAAATAGCTAATTTCAGGAACTATCCGGACGGACTCTTTTGCAGGTTAAATTAATACGTGTCCAAAACGTGTCAAACTCAAGGCCAAATGACCAAAATGTCCCCAAATTCAAGTATAGTCCGTCCGGACTGTTTTACCGGGGAAAATCACCAGGCTAAGCAAAGTAACCCACCAGGCTAAGGAAATTTTCGTAACCCCCAAGTCTTTCCCCCCTCCTCCAAGGTTTTTTACCCTATAAATACTCCCCCTCCTTCTCATTTCACACACCAATTCACTCCCTCTTCACCCCAAGCCAACAAGGCTTGTCTTTCTTCCGCTCTTCGGGGGCCCTCGTGCTACTCATCGGCGGAATTCTCTACTCTTCGGGGGCCCTCATGCTACTCGTTGGTAGATTCTGATCGTAGGCTAAACCGACACAAGTCGAAACGCTGCCCAAATCTCTAGGTTTCTAAGCACCAAATAAAAGGGGAAACTCTGCCCAAACACTTCCGAAACACCTTTCAAACACCTTTTCGTATCCCGTATATGTCCTCCCGAGCCAAAGAGTCAACACCAAATTCGGTAAACTCTCACTCTAAAAATGTATACGTCACCGTCTAACGGGGTCCGATACGTTTTAGTCCTTGATCCTCTTCTCTTTCCGTAAGAGAAGTAATCTCGGGTTAAAACGGCGTTCCGGCCCCATTCCGTTACTTTTCATGTCATTTACAATTCCGGATCGTTTGATCCGTCGATCGTCATTTACTTGCATGTCATTTACAATTCCGGATCGTTTGATCCATCGATCGTCATTTACTTTCATGTCATTTACAATTCCGGATCGTTTGATCCGTCAATCGTACTTTACAATTCCGAGCTGTTTGGCTCGTCGATTGTACTTTACAATTCCGGGTCATTTGATTTCGTCGATATTGCACTTTAAATATTGTCATTTACAAGTCTGAACCATTTGGCTCGTGATGGTATTTACTTTTCAAAGTCCGAGTCGCAAAAAAATGTTTCGTTGATCGCATATCATTTAATGCTTTTTTTCCGTAAAATCACTAACAATGTAATGCCCGGTTCAAAACAAAAAGTTCGTCATTCGAACTCCTTTTCAAACTCAAAACTGACTTTTGACATTCAAACGCTCATTTCCGTCTCAAAACGACGTTTGACATTCAAACGCTCATTTCCGTCTCAAAACAGACATTTGCCACGCAAACGCTCATTTCCGTCTCAAAACCGACGTTTGCCACGTAAACGCTCATTTTCGTCTCAAAATCGACGTTTGCCACGCAAACGCTCATTTCCGTCTCAAAACCGACGTTTGACATTCAAACAATCTTTTCCATCTCAAAACCGACGTTTGTCATTCAAACGCTCGCCTTTTCTAAAAAGAATCACATAATCAAAGTTCGACATTCAAACCAAGATTAAGCTTGTCATTCAAGCCCCCATTTTCAAAATACAAACACATACACACACACACACACGATTTCGAGAAAGGTAGAAAGACTCGTCATACGAGGCATTTCGGGTGATCTCAACATACTCTTCCCGAAATGTAACGTGACCTCCGAACCTAACAATTTCTTGTACTAAAAAAGCTTTTTACTCGTTTTTGATACCAATAAAAATGACACCCACTTTTCAAAGCCTTTTCCTAAGTTTTTGCTACCAATAAAAACGATACCTTTTTCAACTAATAGCCGTTTCTCAACGTTTGGGCTCAAAATACAAAAACCGCATGGCGACTCCTTTCCTTCCCGAAAGCGAGGTCTCAGACACCAACCCCGCGAAAGATAACCGCTTTTGATCGCGCAAAATCCGGGTAATTTCAGTTGGCGACTCCGCTGGGGACTTGGATACTTTTTTCAAAACTACCGTTGTATTCAAAAAAGCCTTCCGTAGGTCAAACTTTCATTTACCCTTCCTCGATTTTCTGTGCGTGTGTTACTTTAAACCTCGAATGGTTTTTTTCAGGGTCTTACATTATCGTCTTTTTCAAAATCATAACATGTTCATGCATTCCCGTTCATAATTGATTTTCATGCTATATTTTGAACTGCGCATAAAATTCTTTAAGACACATTCTGAAAAATCTTTGTTTTACTCAGAAAAAGAATTTCAGTGACCGCACACTACTCGCACTTGCTGCCTCGATACACCGCACTTCACGTGCACTTGCTGCCTCGGTGCACTACATACTACGACCCGTAACCTGGGATGACCGTTCAGTTGCAACTCGGTTGGTCTGCCAGACACCTTTCGAGCGCGCACGGGGTCGTCTGAAACAGCCCATCCTAGCCCGTGTAAGCCATGTACTCTTTGTGTCACACTTCCTCCAAGACCCCGGTTGGTTTTTGGCTTAGTACGTGTCATAAAGCCTAAGTGTATGTTTTTTACGCCGGGTTCCGCCACGAGTCAAGCTCGAGAGATTTAGACTAAAGGTCATTCCCGACCCGAAGTCTTGAGCTTTTCAGCCTTGACTTTGATGTGGAGCTCTGCCGAAAAATATACCCGAAGGTTCAATGTGACACAGTATCACCAAACCCTCACCGTATGCACCGTGCCAGCCACAACTTGGCCAACGCCAAAAGCTAAGGCCCCTCGCGCAAGCGAGTCAGGAGAGGTCATGCCGAAATTTTGGCACGATCCCCGCCTTAACTTAAGGACGTTGACTTCGATCGTGGCCCGTGTGTCACATAGGTTGGAAGTTTGCGTGATCAGCTAGCCTTAAGTTCACTTTTTCTTTTGTCGGTGGAACTCGCTTGCCTTATAGGACCCTCGCTCGGGATTGTCCGTCCTGAGAAGATGATCTACAAATGGAAACGAGGGGCTTATAAATGTAGTGACGAGATCCACTGATTAGAGCCTTAGGTTAGTTGCGAAAAAGAAGACGTGATCTTTTCCAACCATTTAGGACTCTGAGGAAAACGCGTTTTCAGTAAACTTAAACATTTAATAGAATAACAATTGCATGGTCCCATCTCGGGAATCTTTCAAATTGCGACCTTCGCGGTCCAACCCTCAATCGAGACAGACCCTCGCGGTCCGATTTCAAATCTCAAATCTTGACCTTCGCAGTCCAATCCTTATTCGCGACCTTTCTCGGTCCGATTCTCAAGACCTAACCTTAGCGGTCCAATCCTCAAGACATGACTTTAGCGGTCCAATACTCAATCGAGACCCCTACGGTCCGATTTCAAATCTCAAGTCGCGACCCTCACTGTCCTATTTTGAATCTCAAATCTCGACCTTAGCGGTCCAATCCTCAAATTGCGACCTTAGCGGTCCAATCCTCAATCGAGACCCTCACGGTCCGATTTCAAATCTCAAATCAAGACCTTCGCGGTCCAATCCTCAATTGAGACCCTCACGATCCGATTTCAAATCTCAAATCCAGACCTTCGCGGTCCAATCCTCAATCGAGACCCTCACGGTCCGATTTCAAATCTCAAATCAAGACCTTTGCGGTCCAATCCTCAATCGAGACCCTCACGGTTCGATTTCAAATCTCAAATCAAGACCTTCGCGGTCCAATCCTCAATCGCTGTCCGATTTCAAATCTCAAATCTCGACCTTCGCGATCCAATCCTCAATCGAGACCCTCACGGTCCGATTTCAAATATCAAATCAAGACCTTCGCGGTCCAATCCTCAATCGAGACTCTCACGGTCCGATTTCAAATCTCAAATCAAGACCTTCTAGGTCCAATCCTCAATCGAAACCCTCACGATTTGATTTCAAATCTCAAATAAAGACCTTCGCGGTCCAATCCTCAATCGAGACCCTCACGGTCCGATTTCAAATCTCAAATCAAGACCTTCGCGGACCAATCCTCAATCGCGACCCTCACGGTTCGATTTCAAGTCTCAAATCTCGACCTTTGCGGTCCAACCCTCAATCGAGACCCTCACGGTCTGATTTCAAATCTCAAATCTCGACCTTTGCGGTCCAATCCTTATTCGCGACCTTCTCGGTCCGATTCTCAAGACCTGACCTTAGCGGTCCAATCCTCAAGACGTGACCTTATCGATCCAATTCTCAAGACCTGACCTTAGCGGTCCAATCTTCAAATCGCGACCTTTCTCGGTCCGATTCGCAAGTCGTGACCTTAGAGGTCCAATCCTCAAATCGCGACCTTCGTGGTCCGATCTCTGATCTCCAATCGAGACCTTCGCGGTTCGATCTGAAATAGTCAATCCCGACCTTCGCTGTCCGATCTCCACTCTCCTATCAAGACCTTCGCGGTCCGATCTCAAAAAGTCTATCCCGACCTACGTGGTCCGTTCTCCACTCTCCTATCAAGACCTTCGCAGTCCGATCTCAAAAGGTCGATCCCGACCTTCGTGGTCCGTTCTCCACTCTCCAATAGAGACCTTCGCGGTCCAATCTCAAATAGTCGATCCCGACCTTCGCGGTCCGATCTCCAATCGAGACCTTCGCGATCCGATCTCAAAAAGTACATCCCGACCTTCGCGGTTCGATCTCCGACCTCCAATCGAGACCTTCGCGGTCCGATGTCAAAGGTTAATCCGGACCTTCGCGGTCTGATCTCCACTCTCCTATCGAGACCTTCGCGGTCCGATCTCAAAAGTCGATCCCGACCTTCGCGGTCCAATCCCCACTCTCCTATCAAGACCTTCGCGGTCCGATCTCAAACAGTCAATCCCGAACATGGCGGTTTGATCTCCGATCTCCATTTGAGACCCTCGCGGTCCGATCTCAAACAGTCAATCGAGACCTTCACGGTCCGATCTCAAATAGCCAATCCCGACCTTCGCGGTCCGATCTCCGATCTCCAATCGAGACCTTCGCGGTCCGATCTCAAAAGTTAATCCCGACCTTCGTGGTCCTATCTCCAATCGAGACCTTCGCGGTCTGATCTCAAGTAGTCGAACCCGACCTTCGCGGTCCGATCTCTGATCTCCAATTGAGACCTTCGCAGTCCGATCTCAAATAGTCGATCCCGACCTTCGCAGTCCGATCTCCGATCTCCAATCGAGACCTTCGCGGTTCGATCTCAAATAGTCAATCTCGACCTTCGCGGTCTGATCTCCGATCTCCAATCGAGGCCTTCGCGGTCTGATCTCAAGTAGTCAATCGAGACCTTTGCGGTCCGGTCTCAAATAGTCAATCCCGACCTTCACGGTCCGATCTCAAGTAGTCAATTGAGATCTTCGCGGTCCAATCTCAAATAGTCGATCCCGACCTTCGCGGTCTGATCTCTGATCTCCAATCGAGACCCTCACAGTCCGATCTCAAGTAACCAATCCCGACCTTCACGGTCCGATCTCCGATCTACGATCTCCAATCGAGAACTTCGCGGTCCGATCTCAAATATTCAATCACGACCTTTCACGGTCAAAACTTTAAATCTTGACCTTGCACGGTCCAATTTTCGATCTCAACCTTTCAAAGTCCAATCTTTTCCGACCAGCGAGGATCATTAGAAAGCGTGTTTTAAAGTGGTAAATGCACGTTGCACGAGCCTAAAAGTCTTGAGCCAAATATCCCTTCCGAAACCTAAACCCTACCTTTCATTCCCTGCAGTGAAAAGAGAGTGGTTCAGAATTTCGGGTCAGTGCCTCACCAGAATTACAGTTACGGCAGCATCAGACTGTTCCTCAGTTCCCTCAATTCCCTCAGCGAGACTCTCCGACATGTCAAACTCACCGAGAAATCGCGACGGGAACGGAACCCCGCCACGGTAACAGATATGACACTGGAAGAATCCATCCGGGCCTTTGAGGTTCACAAAAGGCAGAAAGAAGATCAGCAGAATTTCGTGGTACAGCTTCTGAATGAGTGAGGTATAGCAGCTATCTCCCAGCCAGACGGTACTTTTGTTTTGATCGAGGACGACGAGCCCTCCCAATAAACTCCTCAAACCTTCAACCAGGTTCCTCCCCCGCCAACTTACGGGATTCCTTCGAACCAAGGAAACAGCCGACCAAGGCTTCATGTTGCCACCTCCCAAGGCACCCCTATCATATACGACCAAGCCAGTTCTACCCCTTTCACTCACTACAACCAGCGCAGCGCTGGACCATCTAAAACAGATCCCAATATTCCTCAAAATCCTCCCGTGTTCACTTCCTTCTCTCAATATGCCCAGAATTTACAAGGTTTCCCCCACATAACCTTTTCGACCCATTACTTCGGACAACCTATAGCTGCTTCATGGCCTCAATTCCCTCAGTTTCCATAGTATCCACTAAATTATACTCCATTCCCTCAAAACCCGTTTGTTCAACCCCATATCATGGTTCCCTCCAACAGTGGACCTTTGGTTATAGGTTCCAGCAGCCCAGAGGTTTCTATCGACCCGCATGTGGTTATGCCGGCAGAACAGAAGGCAGACGAAACTACGAAAGAATTTTACAAGGCACAGAGCCAGAAGCTTTCTGAAATCCTAAAGTCACTGCCCGAGGATGAGCAAATATGAGCCTTCAAGTCATGTTGGAGCCATCAGTAAAAGCATTAGTCGGCCATCGCTTCTGCCTTGATCTCCGGTCCATGGTCAATACGGGTCCCCCATCCGAGAAAGACCCGAAGGAAAAGCATGCCCCAAGCACAGATCCATCTTACCAGTATAGAGAAGCAACTGCATTCAACCCTGCACCGGCCCTCGGCAAAGGATAAGACACCACTGTTAGCCACCTCCAGCAAGGACATCAGTCAAGCAATGGGGACACGGCCCTACAAAGCAACGACTCTTCCAAGAGACGACCCTCCCGTAGCTTCGACAAACTAGACATGCCTCTAAGCAAGATGTTAGAGGAACTGATCAAAGAAGACCTACTCAAACCTGTGGAGGACTACAAGCCAAAGAATCCCACAGCCAACCTTGACAGGAGCAAATACTGCGCCTTCCACCAGTACCACAGGCACGCAACTGATAACTGCCTCGGTCTGCGATATGAAATTCAGAAGTTAGTAGATGACGGAAAGCTCAAGCATCCTGGAAGTTCAACAACAAAAGAGTAGCTAGAGTAGGGGCTACCTATCCTTGAGATCTGTCAATTGTCTTTTGGTCAACCTTCGTAGGTTCTAGTACTTTCCTTGTTCAATCAAGTCCGCCTCGAACATTGTAGTTAATCTTAAATTTTCTATAAATAAGTGTCTTTTTCTCTTCTTGCTAGACTTGAGACATTATTTGCACACTTACATTACATCTAATGAAATGGTTATATCCTAAATGATCACTTGCATTGCTCAACAAAAAATCTCTGGAAATAACTAATGTTCTGAATAATCGGTGTGAGAAATTCAATTGGTGCCCTCCCCATACACTTTCCTCACCTCACAAAGGCCTCCCTCAAGCCATACACTTCCCAAAACACGTCCCTACTATCACCTTGACTAAGTCAACGACGGCGGCAACATCAAGGAACAACAAAAGGCCACTCAACCTTGAAAGATTGACCCCATGTCGACAACAACCTCGAAGCTCGCCTTCGCCCTCGTGCGCATCGAGAATGTTCAAGCAGGCGCTTGCCTTCGTCCACAAGAACTTCAAAAAAAAAGAAAAAAGAGAGAAAAGTTCAAACAAGAACTTCACAAAAAAAAAGAAAAAAAAGAGAGAAAAGTTCAAACAAGAACAAAAAAGAAAAAAAAAGAGAGAGAAAAGTTCAAACAAGAACTTCAAAAAAAGAGTGAGGCCAAGGACCCAGCACCGCCAATCAAAAGCTTGACAGCTGGGCAAACAAAATTAAAGCTCGAAGAACGGAGGTTGTCAATGACAATGGAGCGGTCAAAGCAAAGGCAAAAACACATCATAATCCATTACGCTACATTCGAATTCTTTGTCCCCCGGTGAAAGACGCTGATCAAGAAGCAATGGAATCACGGAAGAAGCCGTCAACAACGACTTGTCAAGGAATCACCTCGAGGCCCGTACCTCATCATCCAAACTTCCTATCCGAACCTTTGCACCAAAGGACCACAAATGTTCATACCCTATTCCCAAAGCCAAAACACAGTTCAGTTAGAACTACGGCAACCTGAGCTCCTTACACTGAGGGGAACGTAGGCAACCAGAAATGGTTCGGTCATAAACATATACAAATCCCATAAACCCGGTCTCATCAACGACCTCCCCTATACACAGACCTTTCTTTCACACACAGACAACTTTGATCCGCGACATCAGTTTACTTTCTTCTCACGGTTAATCAAGACATTTGTACATATCGGGATTAATGGTTGAACAACCTGAACATTAACAAAGGGTTTAAAGCAATCTTGTGATCATTATGGATAAAACATGTTTTCAGATGTCTTGATAAGTCTTCTTTTTTCTACGATAATAGGAAAAATAGAGCTAAACACTGTCTTTCTGTCAGCAAGAGCTTCCATACACTTCTCCAAACCTCTCTACGCTCATACTCTCCCAAAAGAGTAAAACCCAAAGCGAATTTTGGTGCCTGCATTGAACTAGGCATCCACATAAAATCGGGATTCATTCCCACTTCTCTAAAATACGTCCTTGCGCGTATACATTACATGTCATTCCTCTTATACACTTTGGTTGACCAAAAAAAAATCAAGGACGATCGCCTCATCGGGCCACATAAAGTTCAACTCAGATTGGGGCTGCATTAGATTCACTCTAGAATCCCCACAGATGACCAGCAATTCCTTCAAACTGGGACTTCACCAAGTCATTTCTTCAGACCGGGGCTTTGCCTTGCAAAGAGAGTTTTTTTCATCCCAAGGGTCTTCCTTGAGTTTCGATTACTGGGGCTTGTCAAAAGCATCTTTCGGCATTATGGTCTAAATCAGAATTGGGGCTTCTCAGATACAGCCTCGATAGATTAGAATCTGAATCCTCATGACACCTCTGGGCAACAGTAGCATTGAAGGACAATTTTCTCCAGCAAGTCTTCCCTTCCTTCAAATAGCACAGCTTCAGAACCTACAGGGGTGGGAAAGCGAAAATATCCTGCTGACACCACAGTTCAGGCATCAGGACACAAGAAAGTCTCCAATCTCGACAACCTTTCTGCCAACAAGAAGCATAATCCCAGAAGGATAAGCAAAAGTTAAACTCATCAAACCTCAAAGCAATCTGAAATTACCACTCTCCTATCAAACCTCAAATAGTCAATCCCGACCTTCGCTGTCCGATCTCCACTCTCCTATCAAGACCTTCGCGGTCCGATCTCAAAAAGTCTATCCCGACCTACGTGGTCCGTTCTCCACTCACCTATCAAGACCTTCGCAGTTGATCTCAAAAGGTCGATCCTGACCTTCGTGGTCCATTCTCTACTCTCCAATCGAGACCTTCGCGGTCCAATCTCAAATAGTCGATCCCGACCTTCGCGGTCCGATCTCCAATCGAGACCTTCGCGATTCGATCTCAAAAAGTCGATCCCGACCTTCGCGGTTCGATCTCCGACCTCCAATCGAGACCTTCGCGGTCCGATGTCAAAGGTTAATCCGGACCTTCGCGGTCTGATCTCCACTCTTCTATCGAGACCTTCGCGATCCGATCTCAAAAGTCGATCCCGACCTTCGCGGTCCGATCTCCACTCTCCTATCGAGACCTTCGCGGTCCGATCTCAAACAGTCAATCCCAACCTTCGCGGTCCGATCTCCGATCTCCAATCGAGACCCTCGCGGTCCGATCTCAAACAGTCAATCGAGACCTTCGCGGTCCGATCTCAAATAGCCAATCCCGACCTTTGCGGTCCGATCTTCGATCTCCAATCGAGACCTTCGCGGTTCGATCTCAAAAGTTAATCCTTACATTCATGGTCCGATCTCCGATCTCCAATCGAGATCTTCGCGGTCCGATCTCAAGTAGTCGATCCCGACCTTCGCGGTCCGATCTCCGATCTCCAATTGAGACCTTCGCAGTCCGATCTCAAATAGCTGATCCCGACCTTCGCGATCCGATCTCCGATCTCCAATTGAGACCTTCGCAGTCCGATCTCAAATAGCTGATCCCGACCTTCGCGATCCGATCTCCGATCTCCAATCGAGACCTTCGCGGTCCGATCTCAAACAGTCAATCCCAACCTTCGCGGTCCGATCTCCGATCTCCAATCGAGACCCTCGCGGTCCGATCTCAAACAGTCAATCGAGACCTTCGCGGTCCGATCTCAAATAGTCAATCCCGACCTTCGCGGTCCGATCTCAAGTAGTCAATCGAGACCTTCGCGGTCCGATCTCAAATAGTCAATCCCGACCTTCGCGGTCCGATCTCTGATCTCCAATCGAGACCCTCACGGTCCGATCTCAAGTAGCCGATCCCGACCTTCGCGGTCCGATCTCCGTTCACCCATCTCCAATCGAGACCTTCGCGGTCCGATCTCAAATATTCAATCCCGACCTTTCACGGTCAAAACTTTAAATCTTGACCTTGCACGGTCCAGTTTTCGATCTCAACCTTTCAAAGTCCAATCTTTTCCGACCAGTGAGGATCATTAGAAAGCGTGTTTTAAAGTGGTAAATGCACGTTGCACGAGCCTAAAAGCCTTGAGCCAAATATCCCTTCCGAAACCTAAGCCCTACCTCTCATTCCCTGCAGTGAAGAGAGAGTGGTTCAGAATTCCGGGTTAGCGCCTCACCAGAATTACAGTTACGGCAGCATCAGACTGTTCCTCAGTTCCCTCAATTCCCTTAGCCAGACTCTCCGACATGTCAAACTAACCGAGAAATCGCGACGGGAACGGAACCCCGCCACCGGTAACAGATATGACACTGGAAGAAGCCATCCGGGCCTTTGAGGTTCACAAAAGGCAGAAAGAAGATCAGCAAAATTTCGTGGTACAGCTTCTGAATGAGCGAGGTATAGCAGCTATCCCCCAGCCAGACGGTACTTTTGTTTTGATCGAGGACGATGAGCCCTCCCGATCAACTCCTCAGACCTTCAACCAGGTTCCTCCCCCGCCAACTTACGGGATTCCTTCGAACCAAGGAAACAGCCGACCAAGGCTTCATGTTGCCATCTCCCAAGGCACCCCTATCATATACGGCCAAGCCAATTCTACCCCTTCCACTCACTACAACCAGTGCAGCGCTGGACCATCTAAAACAGATCCCAATATTCCTCAAAATCCTCCCGTGTTCACTTCCTTCTCTCAATATGCCCAGAATTCACCAGGTTACCCCCATATAACCTTTCCGACCCATTACTTCGGACAACCTGTAGCTGCTTCATGGCCTCAATTCCCTCAGTTTCCATAGTATCCACTAAATTATACTCCATTCCCTCAAAACCCGTTTATCCAACCCCATATCATAGTTCCCTCCAACAGTGGACCTTTGGTTACAGGTTCCAGCAGCCCAGAGGTTTCTATCGACCCGCATGTGGTTATACCGGCAGAACAGAAGACAGACAAAACTACGAAAGAATTTTACAAGTCACAGAGCCAGAAGCTTTCTGAAATCCTAAAGTCACTGCCTGAGGATGAGCAAATGAGAGCCTTCGAGTCATGTTAGAGCCATCAGTAAAAGCATTAGTCGGCCATTGCTTCTGCCTTGATCTCCGGTCCATGGTCAATACGGGTCCCCCATCCAAGAAAGACCCAAAGGAAAAGCATGCCCCAAGCACAGAGCCATTTTACCAGTATAGAGCATCAACTGCATTCAACCATGCACTGGCCCCCGGCAAAGGAAAAGACACCACTGTTAGCCACCTCCAGCAAGGACATCAGTCAAGCAATGGGGACACGGCCCTACAAAGCAACGACTCTTCCAAGAGATGGCCCTCCCGTCGCTTCGACAAACTAGACATGCCTCTAAGCAAGATGTTAGAGGAACTGATCAAAGAAGACCTACTCAACCCTGTGGAGGACTACAAGCCAAAGAATCCACCCAACCTTGACGACAGAGCAAATATCGCGCCTTCCACCGATTCACGGGCACGCAATCGATAAGCTGCCTCGTCGCGATATGAAATTCAGAAGTTAGTAGATGACGGAAAGCTCAAGCATCCTGGAAGTTCAACAACAAAAGAGCAGCTAGAGTAGGGGCTACCTATCCTCGAGGTCTGTCAATTGTCTTTTGGTCAACCTTCATAGGTTCTAGTACTTTCCTTGTTCAATCAAGTCCGCCTCGGACATTGTAGTTAATCATAAATTTTCTATAAATAAGTGTCTTTTTCTCTTCTTGCTAGACTTGAGACATTATTTGCACACTTACATTACATCTAACGAAATGGTTATATCCTAAATGATCAGTTGCATTGCTCATCAAATAATCTCTGGAAATAACTAATGTTCTAAATAATCGATGTGAGAAATTCAATTGGTGCCCTCCCCATACACTTTCCTCACCTCACAAAGGCCTCCCTCAAGCCATACACTTCCCAAAACACGTCCCTACCATCACCTTGACCAAGTCAACGACGGCGGCAACATCAAGGAATAACAAAAGGTCACTCAACCTCGAAAGATTGACCCCATGTCGACAACAACCTCGGAGCACGCCTTCGCCCTCGTGCGCATCGAGAAAGTTCAAGCAGGCGCTTGCCTTCGTCCTTAAGAACTTAAAAAAAAAAAAAAAAAAGAGAGAAAAGTTCTAACAAGAACTTCAAAAAAAAAAAAAAAAAGAGAGAAAAGTTCAAACAAAAACTTCAAAAGAACAAAAAAGAAAAAAAAAGAGAGAGAAAAGTTCAAACAAGAACTTCAAAAAAAAAGTGAGGCCAAGGACCCAGCACCGCCAATCAAAAGCTTGACAGGTGGGCAAACAAAATTAAAGCTCGAAGAACGGAGGTTGTCAATGACAATGGAGCGGTCAAAGCAAAGGCAAAAACACATCATAAGCCCTTACGCTACATTTAAATTCTTTCTCCCCCGGTGAAAGACGCTGATCAAGAAGCAATGGAATCACGGAAGAAGCCGTCAATAACCACTTGTCAAGGAATCACCTCGAGGCCCGTACCTCATCATCCAAACATCCTATCCGAACCTTTGCACCAAAGGACCATAAATGTTCATACCCTATTCCCAAAGCCAAAACACAGTTCAGCCAGAACTACGGCGACCTGAGCTCCTTACACTGAGGGGAACGTAGGCAACCAGAAATGGTTCGGTCATAAACACATATAAATCCCATAAACCCGGTCTCATCAATGACCTCCCCTATACACAGACCTTTCTTTCACACACAGCCAACTTTGATCCGCGACATCAGTTTACTTTATTCTCACGGTTAATCAAGACATTTGTACATATCGGGATTAATGGTTGAACAACCTGAACATTAACAAAGGGTTTAAAGCAATCTAGTGATCATTATGGATAAAACATGTTTTCAGATGTCTTGAAAAGTCTTCTTTTTTCTACGATAATAGGAAAAATAGAGCTAAACACTGTCTTTCTGTCAGCAAGAGCTTCCATACACTTCTCCAAACCTCTCTACGCTCATACTCTCCCAAAAGAGTAAAACCCAAAGCGAGTTTTGGTGCCTGCATTGAACTAGGCATCCACATAAACTTGGGATTCGTTCCCACTTCTCTAAAATACGTCCTTGCGCGTATACATTACAAGCCATTATTCTTATACACTTTGGTTGACAAAAAAAATCAAGGACGGTCGCCTCATCGGGCCACATAAAGTTCAACTCAGATTGGGACTGCATCAGATTCACTCTAGAATCCCCATAGATGCCTAGCAATTCCTTCAAACTGGGACTTCACCAAGTCATTTCTTCAGACCGGGGCTTTGCCATGCAAAGAGAGTTTTTTTCATCCCAAGGGTCTACCTTGAGTTTCGATTACTGGGGCTTGTCAAAAGCATCTTTCGTCATTATGGTCTTAATCAGAATTGGGGCTTCTCAGATACAGCCTCAACATATTAGAATCTGAATCCTCATGACACCTCCGGGCAACAGTAGCATTGACGGACAGTTTTCTCCAGCAAGTCTTCCCTTCCTTCAAACAGCACAACTTTAGAACCTACAGGGGTGGGAAAGCGAAAATATCCTGCTGACACCACAGTTCAGGCATCAGGACACAAGAAAGTCTCCAATCTCGGCAACCTTACTTCCAACAAGAAGCATAATCCCCAGAAGGATAGGCAAAAGTTCAACTCATCAAACCTCAAAGCAATCTGGAGGCACCACCAAAACCTCTACCTCTCAAATGTTGGAGGACCCGATCCTCACTCAGCTCAAGCAGACTCAGGAAAACATTTCCCTTTAGTCTCTGCTCACCTCTTCATACCCTCACAAGCTCAAGCTAGAGGAAAGTTTGGCCCGCACCATGGTCCCCATGGATGCAACTCCAGAAGAAGTAATCCAGATGATCGACAACATCATCATCACCCTCACATATTTGGATCTGCCAAGATTTGGAGCTGACCACAATGAGCCGCTTTGCATCACTGTTCAGACTCCGGGATGAATGTCTTACCCGCCAAGATGATGGACCTGCTTGACATCAAGCCCACAGATTTGAAGCCTTTAGTCCATACTATCAAGGCCTACGATTCTACTTCCCGCAAAGTTCTTGGGGTCGCTACTCTAAATATCTGGTTCGATAAGCGGATGATCCCCACCGAATTCCAAGTGTTGGACATTCCAATCACTTTCACAGCTATCCTGGGGTGACCCTGGCTGCATCAAATAAATGGGGTGGCATCCACCCTTCATCAATGTATCAAGTTCATGCAAGGTAACGAGCTAACCACAGTCTACGGCGACAGCGTCACCACCGAGGGGACCAGCACCAATGGCATTCCAGTGTTAGAGATCAAGCATGATGATGATATGGCATTAACTGGATTCACCTTGGAGACCTCCAAGATCTAAATATGCAGCGTGGACCTTCCACTGTTTTGGGACAAAATCCCTCCTGCCATGAAGATAATGAAACTCATGAACTTCATCCCAGGACTGGGGCTCGGCAAAAGGTTACAAGGCCAACACCAAGTCATCAAAGTCAAGGATTACACTACAGTCCAAAGGCTCGGTTATATGCCAACACCAGCTGACATCAGGACCCGAAACCTTCAAAAGCATCTCCGTCGAACCCAAAACCTTCAAAAGCATTTTCGTCAAACCTGGAACCTTCAAAAGCATTTCCGTCGAACCCGGAACCTTCAAAAGCATTTCCGTCGAACCTGGAACATTCAAAAGAATTTTCGTCGAACCCAAAACCTTCAAAAGCATTTCCTTCGAACCCTGAACTTTCAAAACCATCTCCCTCGACAGATTCAACCATCTTTTCATAAGATTACCCATTTTTTCGTAAGATTACCCATCTTTTCATAAGATTACCAATCTCTTAGAGAGATTACCCATCTTTTCGTGAGATTACCCATTTCCTAGAGAGATTACCCATCTTTTCGTGAGATTACCCATCTCTTAGAGAGATTACCCATCTTTTCGTAAGATTACCCATCTCCTAGAGAGATAACCCATCTTTTCGTGAGATTACCCATCTCTTAGAGATATTACCCATCTTTTCTTGAGAGTACCCATCTCCTCGTGAGATTGTTTCTCGTTGCCTCCTCGTTAGGTCTATCCCATCATCTCCCTGCGAGATCCTTCCCCGAGATCTTGCATCTCGTTATCTCCTCGTGAGATCCTTTTCTATTATTCCTCCTCGTGAGATCTTTTTGTCATCTCCCTGAGAGATCCTTCCTCGAGATCTTGCATCTCGTTATCTCCTCGTGAGATCCTTTTCTATAATTCCTCCTCATGAGATCTTTCCGTCATCTCCCTGCGAGATCCTTCCCCGAGATTTTGCATCTTGTTATCTGGTCGTGAGATACTTTTCTATTATTCCTCCTCGTGAGAACTTTCCGTCATCTCCCTGCAAGATCCTTCCCCGAGATTTTGCATCTCATTATCTCCTCGTGAGATCCTTTCCTATTATTCTCCCTCATGAGATTCACCCATCTCCCTCATGAGATTCACCCATCTCCCTCGTGAGATTCACCTGTCTCCATCATGAGATTCACCCATCTCCCTCGTGAGATTCACTCGTCTCCCTCATGAGATTCACCCATCTCCCTCATGAGATTCACCCATCTCCCTCGTGAGATTCACCCGTCTCCCTCGTGAGATTCACCCGTCTCCCTCGTGAGATTCACCCGTCTCCCTCGTGAGATTCACCCATCTCCCTCGTGAGATCCACCCATCTCCCTCGTGAGATTCACCCATCTCCCTCGTGAGATCCACCCATCTCCCTCGTGAGATCCAACCATCTCCCTCGTGAGATTCACCCATCTCCCTCGTAAGATTACCCATCTTTTCATAAGATTACCCATCTTTTCGTAAGATTAACCATCTTTTCGTAAGATTAACCATCTTTTCGTGAGATTACCCATCTCTTAGAGAGATTACCCATATTTTCGCAAGATTATCCATCTTTTAATTAAGGTCGACAGCCAAATACCTCCAAACACCCTATCCCCAGCAGACAAAAGACAAACGGCAATCACTGTAAGCCCGTACAATGAATCTTCTCCCCGGCCGTCAATCATAAGCCCGACCATCTCATTTCAGCGGCCATCAAGGTAAGCCAGCACAACAATCCCTCTTCGGTCGCCATAGTAAATTCGAATACCTTTTCACTCCAGCAAGTGAACGTTCACTTCCCCCGCAGGCATCGTAAGCCCGACCATCCCAATTCAGCGGCCATCAAGGTAAGCCCGCATAACAATCCCTCTTCGGCCATCATCGTAAGCCCGAACATTCCTCCCCAGCAGGATCCTAAGACCATCCTTCTAAAAAGAAACTCCAATCAATCCTCTCAGTTCCTAACTGACTTTGTTAGAACTCTGGATGCTTTTCCCCAGCAATGTGTCAGTCTCTCCCTAGACCACATCCCGTTCCTAACCCTGTCGTTAGAATGTCAATTCTTCTGTGTCATTAAGAACGCGAGTTCAACGCAACCATTCCCATCATTGCCACCCTATCCCCAGCGGATAAAACCTGGCCGTCATCATAAGTCTAGCACCCAAGGCATGAACGCCTTACAAAGTCAATCTCATGGCATGAATGCCTTTATTTCAGGACCATCACACCCTCGTAACTTCGGTCTGAGGCACCACACGCCCTCAAAAGTTTCAGTATTCTTGGTCTGAGGCACCACACGCCCTCACAAGTTTCAAGTGATCTCGGTCTGAGGTGCCGTACACCTTCGCAAATTTCAGTAAAATCGGTCTGAGGCACCACATGCCCTCGAATATTTCAGTAATCTCGGTTTGAGGCACCACACGCCCTCAAAAGTTTCAAACACTCGGCCAGAGATGCCTTTAAATAGTCTCCCTCAGGTTTAGACGCCTTCGAATAGTCTCCCTCAGGTTTAGACGCCTTCAAATAGTCTCCCTCAGGTTTAGACGCCTCCAAAAAAAGTCTCTCTCAGGACGAACTCCTCCTAATAATTCCCCACAGGTCGAGGCCCCTGCCAATTGCCCTCACACCCGTGAACTATGATCGGCTTGATTCCTGCTCGGGATACGTAGGAATCCTTTCGCTAAGGGTCCATCCATTGACCGCCCAGGTCTCTCCATGAGGCATCCCCCGATTTGGATCCTTATCTTTTTGGACGACCCCACTTCCTTCAAAAGTGATTTCTTCGAGGGGCTAACTATAAGTACCCAAATCTGGATCGTCAAAATCTGTTAAAAGTTAACCGGAACCCGTTAAGCTCCCCGTTCTCGAGCCAACGAGACATCCCGGGTCTGCCCCGTGCATCCCGACATCAAAGCATACTAAACACACATTATCACACGTAAAAGTACAGCTTTCCCCGAAAATGCACTTTTCGGGGTCTTCCGGGATTCGATTTGCTGTTTTCGAGCATCCCGACCTTCTGGAGGTCATAACTCCCTCATACGAACTCCATTTTGGGCCCACCACATATCAAATCAAATGCGAGAACAATATCTACACATATAAAAGGTTCAATTAGGAAAATAGCCAATTTCAGGAACTGTCCGGACTGACTCTTTTGCAGGTTAAATTAATACGTGTCCAAAACGTGTCAAACTCAAGGCCAAATGACCAAAATGTCCCCAAATTCAAGTATAGTCCATCCGGACTGTTTTACCGGGGAAAATCACCAGGCTAAGGAAAGTAACCCACCAGGCTAAGGAAATTTTCTTAACCCCCAAGTCTTTCCCCCCCTCCTCCAAGGCTTTTTACCATATAAATACTCCCCCTGCTTCTCATTTCACACACCAATTCACTCCCTCTTCACCCCAAGTAAACAAGGCTTGTCTTTCTTTCGCTCTTCGAGGGCCCTCGTGCTACTCGTTGGCTTAATTCTCTACTCTTCGGGGGCCCTCGTGCTACTCTTCGGTAGATTCTGATCGTAGGCTAAACCGACACAAGTCGAAATGCTGCCCAAATCCCTAGGTTTCTAAGCACCAAATAAAAGGGGAAACTCTGCCCAAACACTTCCGAAACACCTTTCAAACACCTTTTCGTATCCCGTATACGTCCTCCCGAGCCAAAGAGTCAACACCAAATTTGGTAAACTCTCACTCTCAAAATGTAGACGTCACCGTCTAACGGGGTCCGATACGTTTTAGTCCTTGATCCTCTTCTCTTCCCGTAAGAGAAGTAATCTCGGGTTAAAACGGCGTTCCGGCCCCGTTCTGTTACTTTTCATGTCATTTACAATTCCGAATCATTTGATCTGTCGATCGTCATTTACTTTCATGTCATTTACAATTTCGGATCATTTGATCCGTCGATCGTCATTTACTTTCAGGTCATTTACAATTCCAGATCGTTTGATCTGTCGATCGTACTTTACAATTTCGAGTTGTTCGGCTCGTCGATCGCACTTTACAATTCTGGGTCATTTGATTCCGTCGACATCGCACTTTAAATACTGTCATTTACAAGTCCGAACCGTTTGGCTCGTGATAGTATTTACTTTTCAAAGTCCGTGTCGCAAAAAAACGATTCGTTGATCGCATATCATTTAATGCTTTTTTTCCGTAAAATCGCTAACAATGTAATGCCCGGTTTAAAACCAAAAGTTCATCATTCGAACTCCTTTTCAAACTCAAAACTGACGTTTGACATTCAAACGCTCATTTCCATCTCAAAACCGACGTTTGACATTCAAGCGCTCATTTCCGTCTCAAAACCGACGTTTGCCACGCAAACCCTCATTTCCATCTCAAAACCGACGTTTGCCACGCAAACGCTCATTTCCATCTCAAAACTGACGTTTGACATTCAAACACTCTTTTCCATCTCAAAATCGTCGTTTGTTATTCAAACGCTCGCCTTTTCCAAAAAGAATCACATAATCAAAGTTTGACATTCAAACCAAGATTAAGCTTGTCATTCAAGCCCCCATTTTCAAAATGCCAACACACACACACATGCACACGATTTCGAGAAAGGCAGAAAGACTCGTCATACAAGGCATTTCGGGTGATCTCAACATACTCTTCCCGAAACGTAACGTGACTTCTGAACCTAACAATCTCTGGTACTAAAAAAGCTTTTTACTCGTTTTTGCTACCAATAAAAATGACACCCCATTTTCAAAGCCTTTTCCTAAGTTTTTTCTACCAATAAAAAGGATACCTTTTTCAACTAATAGCCATTTCTCAACGTTTGGGCTCAAAATACAAAAACCGCATGGCGACTCCTCTCCTTCCCGAAAGCGAGGTCTCAGACACCAACCCCACGAAAGACAATCGCTTTCGCTCACGCGAAATCCAGGTAATTTCAACAGCATTAAGATGGTTCCTCAACGTGAAAGCGGAAAATCGCTCCACCTGGGATCAAATCAGGGAAATCTTCCTGGCAAAGTACCATGACAACCTCGAATGGGAAACCAACCGCCACGACCTGTAGGCCACCGTACAAAAGGATGACGAGCCCGTAGGAGAATTTTACAAAAGGTGGAACTGGAAATTGAGCGAGATAATGGACCCGCTTTCCAAAGAAGAGCAAATGGACATCTTCCATTCCTGCCTCAAACCATCTCTGAGGACCTTGATTAGCCACCACTTCTATCCCGACCTTCGTGCCATGGTCAATGCCGGGACAAAGTTCGAAAAGACGCTGATGTAAGTACCCCAATCCAATTCGTGACCCTTTATAAGTTCATTTTAATATAATAAAATTGCACTAAGGGGCATTTTGGTAAATCTCCGGTCCATTTTGAGACTTTCGGGAGCTTTTTATAAGATTCTTGCTAAGTTAGTGCCTTTCATTCCTTTTTACATACAGAAGGACCTATGAAGTATTACACAGGTTGGACCTATAAGGAATTATCAAAGAAAGGTCCAGAATACGCCAACTTGCATGCTTCCAGAAGGAAATGGTTGTGCTTCCTTAAGTCGTGCGACACAACAAGCCATGTCAATCATTCCAGGCTGCCACCTTGCATGTTCTAGAAGGAAAACGGTTACCTTCGTTCAGTCGTGCGACACAAGTTGCCACTTCCCATACAACTATAAATAAGACCCTTCCCCTCTCATTTCTAGATCACTTCCAGCCTCCTTAAGGTTACTCTGCAAAAATCTCTCCAGAACCTCAACTCTCTCCTCATTCCTACTTAAAATACACCCCAATCCTCTCAATTCTCTCTCTCATATTCAATCCAACACATACTTCACATACACCTTGAAGATCTGAGTCCAGCACCCCATTTATGTTTGAATCCTCATCCTGAAGCTGATTGAAGGTTCCCTATACCGACTTGGTATAGTGGAAGTGGACTACAAGGGTAACGATCTCTATCCCTCTCTCTATCTCTCTTTTCTCTCCATGATTTCATGTACAAGCTGCTAATAATAATCTGACTGCAATCTCTCTGTTTAAAGTCTCTAATGCTGTAGATTATTCCATGTTGTTTGTTTGGTTTATGAGATAAGTTTGGTATAATTGTGCTTGTTCACCAAGAGAGTGTGGATCTCTCATATCCACACCCTCTTGGATGTTGTTTGTTAATTCTGTGTTCTCTGAGATCCATTCATGGTGTATTTTGATATTATAGATGCTTGATGTTTCAGTAAATTGAGCCTTGTAAAACCTCTGCAAGGTGGCCATTAGTGTCACGCGACACAACTGGACATGTGGTGTCATGGGTCGTGCGACATAAGTAGCCCCTTGCAGAAGGTCCAATTCAGTTGTAAGCTCTGTTCATATCTCCATTGTAATTGGGATGTGGCCTCCCGTATCAAGTGGTTCACAAGTTGTAGTTCCTCAGTTTATCAATAAAAGCACAACATATTTACCATAATTTGTCTCACACATTTGCACACACTTATGAATGATTTGGATATTATTTTTGTAGAAAGGCTCATTTATGAGGCATGTTGGGTGAACTCTCGGTTCTTCCCAAAATGTAACCTGACCCCTGAACCCTTTATCTATTTTCAAAAGGGTTTTCAAAGTGTACCTCTTAAACATGGCATGGCGACTCCTTTTCAATGCACTTTTACATATCTCCCGTCCCATTTTCCTAAAACCATTTTTTCATAATGGGGAATGTTCAGTGGCGACTCCGCTGGGGACATTTGAAAACTTGTTTTCAAAATAAGAGGGTCAAGCTTTCATTCTAATTTAACATCCTTATCATTCATTTGTCGTGTTCTTTGTTGTGTGAATTTTATGTGTACATGTGCTTTGCTTGCATTGTTTGCTTTGTTCTATGTTCTGGTTCTTGCCTTGATGTTCTGAGGGGGGCCATAGTCCTGATGTTTGCATTGCTTGGAGGCTGAGGATTGCTCTGTTTTTGGTTCTGAAAACTTGCCTACCTAGTCGTGCAACACAATCAGCCAAGTCTGTCCTGTGTCACGCGACAGAACTGGCCAGTTTGCAGAATTGTTCAAGTTTGATTGAGGACTGTCCTTTGATCGATTTGTGACTATTGCTTATTGTACCCAGTTGGATTCTAGGGTGTGAGTGGTGTTTTCCTTTTTAGTCTAACTCAAAATAAAAAAAAATCTTTTTCGCAAATAACGGAATATAGTCACCCACACACTACGTCACTAGATCTAGAACCCATTCAGTGTGATTGACGGCATTGCGGACGGTGATGTATGTCGCCTACGCTTGAGCGCCTAAAATCAAACCTTTCCCCCTAGCGCGTCATAGGTGGAACCACACTTTTTCAGCTTACCCAATGGTTGATTTTTGACACAACATTTTCAAAATGCACTAAAATGAGTTGTATCAAAATTAGTCAAAAGCTTTCGTACCTATCCCAAAACCTAGCACGTATGGGCATGTTGCCAACGCAACATGGTTTCACGTATGGACATGTCGCTCCCACGACATGTTCTAACGAGAGATCATGCTGCATTGTCAACGTACACCGACGAGAGGTCATGCCAGATTTTTTCTTGAAATTCTTCAGGAATACCCATCATGCTGTCCAAATTTCTCCAGAAATTTGGACCGCTTGTCCGTCTCATAAATGCTCGGGTTTTATTTGGGTATTATTGCCTATTATTAATTTTTAACCAATGCATTTGGTATATTTTTGAATGGTGTGTCCCTAGGTTCCCCCGTGGTTTAGATTGCCAAAATAAAGGTTTATCCTTTTCCAACCATTCCTAGGATTTAAAATACATTGATTTCTACTTGAACATTAATAAGATGTTGCATGAGTCCATCTCCTTCCATATTCTTCCATCTCCCATACCTTCTCAAGGTTCTTTCCTCTATGACCTTATCGACCTCTTCACCTCAACAGGCTACGGCAAGTTGGGTGCAGGCTTCTGTTCCCGGCGCTCATTTGGTCTGCATTCCCGAGAAGGAGACGGTTATAGTATTCGAGCGGTATTCTTCTAATTCAGATTCAAAAATGTTTGGTGCAGAGAAGATTATGGCCCACCAGTCTGGAAGTTCGTATCCCATGGGTCAGCAGAGTGCAAATGGTGTGTCCATTGAAAAGTTGCGGACTACCGTTGAAGCCATTTTTCCTCGTGAGCGGGAGGCTCAGTTGCTTGCTCAAATTGCTGAAGCTAGAGAAGACGACTTGTGAATGACAAAAAGATTGAGAAGGGTCCTCGCCCCATCATTATCAATGATGCTCTTTCCCCCTATCCAATGTTGAAGAAGTCAATCAGTCATTATAGGGTCTAGACTGTCTTTCATGTTATTAGTGAATGTCCGTTGTTGGGCACGAGTCTGTTAAATCCAAGTTGGACTAGTCTTTTTCTTTCAAATAATAAAAATCTTTTTTTCTCTTCTTGCTAGACTCAATACATCACTTGCACACCCAAATTACACTTAATTGAAATGGTTTTATCCTAAATGATCACTTGTGCTGCTCAGCTACTAATGCATTGAAATGATTAATATTTAATTTAGCCAGAGGGAGAAAATCAATTGATATCCTTCTAAAATTGGGGCTCATCAATTCCCCATCTCGCATCTCATATGCTCACATCTCTTTCACCATACTCAGCGTTCCGTTGCTCAATGAATTTGCATGAATCTTTCTCAAATAAGTTTAAGCAAGCAATGAAGATTTAATTTTGTTTAGGTCATCCAATAGGGATTGCAGCTGAAGCCTTTCACCCTAGGGAAGCCATTATCTCACCCTCACCAAACAATACCCTTTCATTTCAAGATCGGCATGTTTTGAAACCCCGTTTAACCATCTCCAAAAGAAAGAGGGACTATGTCACGACCCTAGGTTCGGGTACTAATTTGGCCACATGTTGAGCACGTGAGGGTCGGTATGCATTGCATTTCCTCTTATTTATTATGTGATTTACCGAATGACTATGTGTTCATTTTGGTATTTGAATTGAAAATTGGATTTTGGTTATGTATTATTTTCCAAGTTGATAACTTATTTGATTTTAGATATTAAAATATCAATATGGATTATACAATGTCTAAAAGAGATAAAAGGGAAATTGTGTAGTATAGTGATGATATGTGAAATTTGAAATGAAAGTGTTATAAAAGTATGAGGTGCTTATGTGTAATTGTAAGTTTAAGGTGGTGGTTTGTAGGAGATTAGAACCTAGAGGAGCTTGGTTGTAAATTGGTTTATATAAATCTCTTCAAAGATATTTCAAGAAGCATTTTTCATTCCTCAGCTTTCTCTCTTCTTCTCCTACGTTCCAGAAAACTCTTAACCCCTAGAGATCTTCGTAAAATCCCAGAAATTCACTCTATGCTTGGTTGTTGATTCTGACTTCAAATTAATGCTAAGGGAGTTGAGTAGAGCAAGAAGAGCCGATCATATCCTTCTTTTATTTTGATTAAATTTGGTAAGTTGTTATGGCTATTTCAAATAATTGTTCATAACATGTATTGTGATTTTATTATGGTGTTTTGAATCCGTTTTGTACAAGTTGGAATCATGTTCTTGGGGTTTAAAATGAAAAGAACTAGGTGGTTGAAGAACATGTTGAAAGGTGGTATAATATGGGTTGAATTGAATTGGTAAGTTGTTATAGATGTGTTATGGAGTATGAAGGGAGTTTATTATGGTATATAGCCTGTCTATAGACTGTTGTTTGATGTCTTGTATGAGTTGAATGAAAACAGGGTGTATTATTGTGTTGTTGCTGAAGTTGCAGCAATTCAGAGGCAGTTTTTGGGCTTGGGCACGACTCGTGCCCTGAAGCACGAGTCATGACCTTGCACTTTGAAGTCATGCGACATAGTTGGTCTGATGGAGCAGTCGTGACTAATCCCTGCACGACTGTATCTGGTGGGGTGTAATAGGGCACGAGTCGTGCCCTAGGGCATGAGTCATGCCCTACCCTGCAGACCTTGAATAGTTTTTGAAGCATTGAAAACCTAGTTTAATGGGTATGAATTAAGTCACTCTTTAACTAGGATTCAAGTACAACTTTAGTACAATAATGTGGAACTGTAAGTGGTTCAATTGGATAAGGGGAAGGACTTTAAATAATGTCTTGAAAATGCTTGAGAGGCAATTGTGAAACTTAAACCAAAGTTTGTAAAACTTGGTATTCGAACTTGGAACCTTAAGAGAATGTGTTTAATGTTGTACGTTGAAAGTGTAGGAATACTTAGATGATATTGTACTCCTACGTGGTGACCTGTATAGGGTTATTTGCTTAAATAGTGCCTAAAATGTATAGTGTACTGATTCATTGATTGGGACAGGAAGGGTAATACCATGTTAAGGAATTATACTTGGTGTATTGAGTATGTAGGCCTCCCATGTGAATACATGGTTCCTTACTTGATATGTTTACGGGGTTATTGGAACAAACCGTGTGTAGAAGGTATGACACCCTAAGTGCTGGGTTGGAACCATTATAGAAGGTATTCCACAATATGATATGAGTGCGTAGAATTACTTATATTATATTATACCTCTACGTGGTTACCTATATGTGGTTATAGGTTTAGATAGTGCGTGAAATATATGTTGCACTGCATTATGGGATTGATCATGGATATGTAAGATTTATGTAGTATACGTTGTGCCATAAGTGGCTACATGTTCATAGGTGATTGTGCACATAGTATTTTTATATGTGTTATATTGCTGCAATTGTTGAGCTTGAGTATTCCTGCCATGTCATTACATTATTGTTATTCAATAGTGTTGAAAGATATGTGCACTATTTTGATTGGTTTAATAGGAGTTATAGTTCCATGTTATGTATATTGATGTCCCCTGGGGTAGACTTACTTTCAAGTATCTGTTATGTGCTTGAATATAGTTGTATCATCTGAGACTCGGGGGTATAGGGACTACCATCACTTATGAGAAAATATTTCATAAGGTGCTTGGGTTGCCTTATACTTGTTACCCTTTACTCCCTTCTGTGGCCACGGAAAGGGGGTTCAGCTTCTGTGGATATGTGCAGTCATGCCACAAGAATGTGAGGAAGCTTATATGGATCTCTGTTCGGGGTCATATAAGATGTGAATAATCACTAGCATTTCACGAGAGAGGAGTATCCCTCCCACGATAGTACTACATATGATTCAGATTGGAAAGGTAAAGGGAAAGGTATCGTAAAGTATTTACTGTTTTCCCAATGTGATAATTGAGCAACCTGTGTGTGTTGTATATTATATGAGCAACCAGTTTGGTGTTGCATACTTGATATTGATCAACCTGTGTGTTGAATATTATATGAGCAACCTGGTTATGTGGTGCTTATTGTAGGACTTGCGGGGCAGGAGGAAAAGGTAACGTAAAGTGATTACTGTTTTCCAATGTGATTGTGAGCAACCTGTTATGTGTTGCATATTGTTGCATACATAATAACTTGCTAAGATTTTATCTCACCCTTTCTCCCTTTACTGTTTTAGATTTAGCTGAGACAGGGGGACCATACCGGTGAGGCCGGGAAGGAGTTTGGATCGTATTTTGGTTGTCAGGATATGTAATTATTTGTGTGGGAATTGGGAGTAGTTGTGGCTATTTTATGCTAGGAAACTGTTATAAAACATTTTCAGTATGTAATGTTGTAATTAAGTATGGGGATTCGTTTGTTTTAAGGTTGGCTTGTATAAGCAGTTGATGTTGTAGTAATTGTAAATTATTCAGGTTATAACTGGTAGGAACAGGGTTGTATTTTACCTCTAAGTAGAGAGGTTATTTTTAAATTGTTTTGAAAAGGGGTGGTTATACTTTTCAAGATAAGTTAAGAAAAGAAAAGTTTTTGAGAAAGGTATGTTTTGGGACCCTCCATCCTGGGACGCGGGTTTTAGGTTCCGGGAGTTGAGAGGCGCTCACAGTTGGTATCAGAGCTCAGGTTAGAAGTCAAGGGTAGATGTCTAGCCTAAGGAGGAGTGTGTGATATCTGACACCGAGTGATGAATGCAGGAAGTTGTTCAATGGCGGTAAATGATGATGATCAACAAAGGGATCACGAAAATGGGAACAAAAGGAGACCAGAATGTAGATATGATGAAGATGTTCATGATCTTTCTACAGCATATAGCAGCTCAGGGGCAAGCTCCACAGCAACCTGAGGTACGACCAAAACCTGGAATAGAGGATTTAGTAAGGATGAATCCGCCAAGTTTTAATGGAAATCCGAATCCGGGGATGACAGCAAAGTGGTTAGAAGCAATGAATAAAATTTTTAAGGCTATAAGCATTCCTGATGAAGAAAAGGTTAGGTGTGCTATTTTCAAGCTGGAAGGTCTAGTGAATCATTGGTGGCAATGTTTGCATGAATATTGGGAGCGGGCTCATACACCCCAAAATTAGAATAATTTCGTTAGGAATTTTGAGGACTATTTTGTTACCATGGTTACCCGAGATAAGTTAGAGGTGGAGTTCTTACATCTAAAATCGGGATTTATGACGTTAGCTCAGTATTCGGCAAGGTTTACGGAATTGGCTCAATATTGTCCTCACTTGGTAACCCATGAAGGGAAGAGAGTTTATCATTTTGTAATCGACTTATGCCTTTGCCGATTATCAGACGACTTGGGGTAGGGCGTTTCAGATTGAGAATGACCTTGAGAACCACCAAGGGGAATTGAAAAGGGATGGAAGCAAGTTAAAGTATCAGGAATAAGGCTCCAGACTGATCAGAGGACAGCCCAGTTCTTCAGTTTTTGGAAGGGTTCGAGGAATACAGATTGCAGCTTCGATAGTTCAGCCAGTATCTGGACAGCATAGTAAGGTTTGTAAATTTTGTCAGCGGATTGGACATACAGAAGGCACATGTTGGAGAAAACAAGGAAAGTGTATGAATTATGGGGAAATGGGGCACTTCAGAAAAGATTGTCCTAAACCTAGATTTTGACAAGGACAGACCTCAGGCAGTGGCCAGCAAAGAGATCAATAAAGTGGTGGTACAAAGAGAGATACTGAAGGGAAAGCAAAAGAGAAAAAATCTAAGGCCGAGTCTTGGCTTGGGATTATGGAGAGGTAGATTCCTCTGCAGTTATTAGAGGTATCTTACCTGTCTCAGGAAGTAGGGGTCATATTATTTTTATAGATCCCAGTTTATTCCGTTCATAGGTGGCATTTCATTTGTTTTATTTGCATAAATGGCCTAAGAGTTGTCTTATGTGCTAGAGGTTTCAACTCCTGAGGGAGAGTACCTCGAATTTTCTTTGATTATCATGGTTGGGACATGATTATTTGTGGGCATAGATTGCCAGTAGAGTTGGTAGACTTACCAATTCGTGATATTGTTGTTATACTTGGCCTGCAGTGGTTAAGTAGTTGTTGTATTTGGGTAGACTGTCGCAAGTAGCATGTCTCCTTTTCTATGTTTGACTTTCCTCTGTTTGTGATTGAGGCGGATAAGTCATTATTTGATATTGTGTTATATATGCATTAAGGGCCTAAATGTTTGGTCCTAAGAATGTGAATGTTATACAATTCTGTGTTAGACTTGAATATAAAGGTCACCTGAAATATTTTAATTACCAGTGGTAAGTGATTTGGTGAGGCGTTTCCTCAGAGTGGTTCATGCTACCAGTTAGGGCAGTAGAACCCCATATTTATTAATGTCAGGTTAGTGCCATATCTAAAAGCACCTTATAGGAGGGTACTGGAGGTATTTGTAAATATGATGAGTTGGTTTTTTTTTTAAAACTTGATCTTGATAGACTTTCGAGGGGGATTTACTCGAAATTAGATATTATTGAGATGGAGTGAAAAATGGGTGAAACCAGTTTTGCAGAGTTAGAGGATAGATTGACTACAGTTCAATCCTTTCCTTAATTGAAGGATGTGAGAACTTTGTGTTTCTGTTGTGTTACCTAAGTGGAACATTATCTATAGGAAGTTAAAATTGAGAATTTTATCAACCAGAAGAGTAGCAGTACCTGGTTACTCAAAAGGAATTGAACAACAGGTAGAGAAAGGGCTAGAAGTGCTATAAGACTTTGATTGTAGTATTTTATATCATCTGGGAAAGATAGGGTGGTTGCAGATGCTATTAGCCAAAAGGCTTCACTGTCAATATTTTGGTTTTGGGAATTGCAAGATAAGACATAAATTGTGAGTTTGAATATCCGTACAGTTTATGGAAGCTTATGGAGGTTCCTCTAATTGATTCTGAATTGAAGAAGATGGATGTGTTTGAGTAATAGTGGATAGATTGACCAGGTTGGTTCCTTCTACCCAGATTACTGAAGGATTAAATGGAAAAGTTAGTGTAACCATAGAGGCGTGAGATTGATTGATTTTACGGAGTACCAATCCATATTTTGTATCAGATGGGGATCCGAGATTCCTATTATGATTTGGGAATATTTTGTATGAGGCTTGGGCTCCGAGCTGAGTTCAGTTCTGCTTTTCATCCTCTGGTTTATTTGAATTGAGTGGAAGAATCATGTCATTGAGAAAGCCATTTGGTTTGAGAATTGAGATGCTTGAGTGGTATGTGTGATTATTTGAGCACTCAGGTAAGTATGCCTAAAATTCGGGACGAATTTTATTTAAAGGGGAGTAAGTGTCACGACCCTAGGTCCGGGCACTAATTTGGCCACGTGTTGAGCACGTGAGGGTTGGGATGCATTGCATCTCCTCTTATTCATTATGTGATTTACGGAATGACTATGTGTTCATTCTGGTATTTGAATTTGGAATTTGATTTGGCTATGTGTTATTTTCCAAGTTGATAACTTATTTGATTTTAGATATTAAAATATCAATATGGATTATACAATGTCTAAAAGAGATAAAAGGGAAATTGTGTAGTATAGTGATGATATGTGAAATTTTAAATGAAAGTGTTATAAAAGTCTGAGGTGCTTATGTGTAATTATAAGTTTAAGGTGGTGGTTTGTAGGAGATTAGAACCTGGAGAAGCTTGGTTGTAAATTGGTTTATATAAACCTCTTCAAAGATATTTCAAGAAGCATTTTTCATTCCTCAGCTTTCTCTCTTCTTCTCCTACGTTCCAGAAAACTCTTAACCCCTAGAGATCTTCGTAAAATCCCATAAATTCACTCTATGCTTGGTTGTTGATTCTGACTTCAAATTAATGCTTAGGGAGTTGAGTAGAGCAAGAAGAGCCGATCATATCCTTCTTTTATTTTGATTAAATTTGGTAAGTTGTTATGGTTCTTTCAAATAATTGTTCATAACATGTATTTTGATGTTATTATGGTGTTTTGAATCCGTTTTGTACAAGTTGGAATCATGTTCTTGGGGTTTAAAATGAAAAGAACTAGGTGGTTGAAGAACATGTTGAAAGGTGGTATAATATGGGTTGAATTGAATTGGTAAGTTGTTATAGATGTGTTATGGAGTATGAAGGGAGTTTATTATGGTATATAGCCTGTCTATAGACTGTTGTTTGATGTCTTGTATGAGCTGAATGAAAACTGGGTGTGTTCTTGTGTTGTTGCTGAAGTTGCAGCAATGCAGAGGCAGTTTCTGGGCTCAGGCACGACTCATGCCCTGAAGCACGAGTCGTGACCTTACACTTTGAATTCGTGCGACATAGTTGGTCTGATGGAGCAGTCGTGACTAATCCCTGCACGACTGTATCTGGTGTGGTGTAATAGGGCACGAGTCGTGCCCAAGGGCACGAGTCATGCCCTACCCTGCAGACCTTGAATAGTTTTTGAAGCATTGAGAACCTAGTTTAATGGGTATGAATTAAGTCACTCTTTAACTAGGATTCAAGTACAACTTTAGTACAATAATGTGGAACTGGAAGTGGTTCAATTGGATAAGGGGAAGGACTTTAAATAATGTCTTGAAAATGCTTGAGAGGAAATTGTGAAACTTAAACCAAAGTTTGTAAAACTAGGTATTCGAACTTCGAACCTTAAGAGAATGTGTTTAATGTTGTACGTTGAAAGCGTAGGAATACTTAGATGATATTGTACTCCTAGGTGGTGACGTGTATAGGGTTATTTGCTTAAATAGTGCCTAAAATGTACAGTGTACTGCTTCATTGATTGGGACAGGAAGGGTAACACCTTGTTACAGAATTATACTTGGTGTATTGAGTATGTAGGCCTCCCATGTGATACATGGTGCCTTACTTGATATGTTTACGGGGTTTTTGGAACAAACCGTGTGTAAAAGGTATGACACCCTAAGTGCTGGGTTGGAACCTTTATAGAAGGTGTTCCACAGTATGATATGAGTGCGTAGAATTACTTATATTATATTATTCCTCTATGTGGTTACCTATATGTGGTTATAGGTTTAGATAGTGTGTGAAATATATGTTGCACTACATTATGGGAATGATCATGGATATGTAGGACTTATGTAGTATACGTTGTGCCGTAAGTGGCTACATGTTCATAGTTGATTGTGCACATAGTATTTTCATATGTGTTATACTGTTGCAATTGTTGAGCATGAGTATTCCTACCATGTCATTACATTGTTGTTATTCAATAGTGTTGAAAGATATGTGCACTATTTTGATTGGTTTAACAGGAGTTATAGTTCCATGTTATGTATATTGATGTCCCCTGGGGTGGACTTACATTCAAGTATCTGTTATGTGCTTGAATATAGTTGTATCAGCTGAGACTCGGGGGTATAGGGAATACCATCACTTATGAGAAAATATTTCATAAGGTGCTTGGGTTGCCTTATACTTGTTACCCTTCACTCCCTTCTGTGGAAAGGGGGTTCAGCTTCTGTGGATATGTCCAGTCATGCCACAAGAATGCGAGGCAGCTTATATGGATCTCTGTTCAGGGTCGTATAAGATGTGAATAAGTACTAGCATTTCATGAGAGCGGAGTATCCCTCCCATCGTAGTGCTACATGTGATTCAGATGGGAAAGGTAAAGAGAAAGGTAACGTAAAGTGTTTACTGTTTTCCCAATGTGATAATTGAGCAACCTGTGTGTGTTGCATATTATAAGAGAAACCTGTTTGGTGTTGCATACTTGATATTGATCATCTTGTGTGTGTTGCATATTATATGAGCAACCTATTTATGTGGTGTTTATTGTAGGACTTTCGGGGCAGGAGGAAAAGGTAACGTAAAGTGATTACTATTTTCCAATGTGATTGTGAGCAACCTGTTTTGTGTTGCATATTGTATGGCATATTGTTGCATACATAATAACTTGCTGAGATTTTATCTCACCCTTTCTCCCTTTACTGTTTTAGATTCAGTTGAGACAGGGGGACCATACCGATGAGGCCAGGAAGGAGGTTGGATCGTATTTTGGTTATCAGGGTATGTAATTATTTGTGTGGGAATTGGGAGTAGTTGTGGCTATTTTATGCTGGGAAACTGTTATAAAACATTTTCAGTATGTAATGTTGCAATTAAGTATGGGGATTGGTTTGTTTTAAGGTTGGCTTGTATAAGCCGTTGAAGTTGTAGTAATTGTAAATTATTCAGGTTATAACTGGTAGAAACAGGGTTGTATTTTACCTCTAAGTAGAGAGGTTATTTTGAAATTGTTTTGAAAAGGGGTGGTTATACTTTTTAAGATAAGTTAAGAAAGGAAAAGTTTTTGAGAAAGGTATGTTTTGGGACCCTCCATCTTGGGATACGGGTTTTATATTTTGGGAGTTGGGAGGCACTCACAGTTGGTATCAGAGCTCAGGTTAGAAGTCAAGGGTAGATGTCTAGCCTAACGAGGAGTGTGTGATATCTGACGCCGAGTGTTGAATGCAGGAAGTTGTTCAATGGCGGGAAATGGTGATGATCAACAAAGGGATCACGAAAATGTGAACAAAATGGGAACAGAAGGAGACCAGAATATAGATATGATGAAGATGTTCAGGGTCTTTCTACAGCATATAGCAGCTCAGGGGCAAGCTCCACAGCAACCTGAGGTACGACCAAAACCTGGAATAGAGGATTTTGTAAGGATGAATCCGCCAAGTTTTAATGGAAATCCGAATCCGGGGAAGGCAGCAAAGTGGTTAGAAGCAATGAATAAAATTTTTGAGGCTATAAGAATTCCAGATGAAGAAAAGGTTAGGTGTGCTATTTTCAAGCTAGAAGGTCCAGCGAATCATTGGTGGCAATGTTTGCATGAATATTGGGAGCGGGCTCATACGCCCCAAACTTGGAATAATTTCATTCGGAATTTTGAGGATTATTTTGTTACCATTGTTACCCGAGATAAGTTAGAGGTGGAGTTCTTACGTCTAAAACAGGGATTAATGACGGTAGCTCAGTATTCGGCAAGGTTTGCGGAATTGGCTCAATATTATCCTCACTTGGTAACCCATGATGGGAGGAGAGTTTATCATTTTGTAATCAACTTATGCCTTTGCCGATTATCATACGTCTTGGGATAGGGCGTTTCAGATTGAGAATGACCTTGAGAAGTACCAAGGGGAATTGAAAAGGGATGGAAGCAAGTTAAAGTATCAGGAACAAGGCTCCAGACTGATCAGAGGACAGCCCAGTTCTTCAGTTTTTGGAAGGGTTCGAGGAGTACAGATTGCATCTTCTATAGTTCAGCTAGTATCTGGACAGCATAGTAAGGTTTGTAAATTTTGTCAGCGGATTGGACATACAGAAGGCACATGTTGGAGAAAATAAAGAAAGTGTGTGAATTGTGGGGAAATGGGGCATTTCAGAAAAAATTGTCCTAACCCTAGATTTTGACAAGGACAGACCTCAGGCAGTGGCCAGCAAAGAGATCAACAAAGTGGTGGTACAAAGAGATATACTAAATGGAAAGCAAAAGAGAAAATCTAAGGCCGAGTCTTAGCTTGGGATTATGGAGAGGTAGATTCCTCTGCAGTTATTAGAGGTATCTTATCTGTCTCAGGAAGTAGGGGTCATATTATTTTTATAGATTCCAGTTTATTCCGTTCTTAGGTGGCATTGCATTTATTTTATTTGCGTAAATGGCCTAAGAGTTGTCTTATGTGCTAGAGGTTTCAACTCCTGAGGGAGAGTAACTCAAATTTTCTTTGATTATCATGGTTGGGCATGATTATATGTCGGCATGGATTGCCAGTAGAGTTGGTAGACTTACCAATTCGTGATATTGTTGTTATACTTGGCCTGCAGTGGTTAAGTAGTTGTTGTATTTGGGTAGACTGTCGCAAGTAGCAAGTCTCCTTTTCTATGTTTGACTTGCCTCTGTTTGTGATTGAGGCGAATAAGTCATTATTTGATATTGTGTTTTATATGAGTTAAGGGCCTAAATGTTTGGTCCTAAGAATGTGAATGTTATATGATTCTGTGTTAGACTTGAATATAAAGGTCACCTGAAATATTTTAATTACCAGTGGTAAGTGATTTGGTGAGGCATTTCCTCAGAGTGGTTCATTTCCTCAGTAAAACCCCATATTTATTAATGTCAGGTTAGTGCCATATCCAAAAGCACCTTATAGGAGGGTACTGGAGGTATCTGTAAATATGATGAGTTGGTTTTTTTAAAAACTTGATCTTGATAGACTTTCGAGGGGGATTTACTCGAAAGGAGATATTATTTAGATGGAGTGCAAAAAGGGTGAAACCAGTTTTGCAGAGTTAGAGGATAGATTGACTACAGTTCAATCCTTTCCTTACTTGAAGGATGTGAGAACTTTATGTTTCTGTTGTGTTACCTAAGTGGAACATTATCTATAGGAAGTTAAAATTGAGAATTTTATCAACTAGAAGAGTTGCAGTACCTGGATACTCAAAAGGAATTGAACAACAGGTAGAGAAAGGGCTAGAAGTGCTATAAGACTTTGATTGCAGTATTTTATATCATCTGGGAAAGATAGGGTGGTTGCAGATGCGATTAGCCGAAAGGCTTCATTGTCAATATTTTGGTTTTTGGAATTGCAAGATAAGACATAAATTGTGAGTTTGAATATCCCTACAGTTTATGGAAGCTTAAGGAGGTTCCACAAATTAATCCTGAATTGAAGAAGATGGATGTGTTTGAGTAATAGTGGATAGATTGACCAGGTTGGTTCCTTCTACCCAGATTATTGAAGGATTAAATTGAAAAGTTAGCATAACCATAGAGGCGTGAGATTGATTGATTTCACGGAGTACCAATCCATATTTTGTATCAGATGGGGATCCGAGATTCCTATTATGATTTGGGAATATTTAGTATGATGCTTGGGCTCCGAGCTGAGTTCAGTTTTGCTTTTCATCCTCAGGTTGATTTGAATTGAGTGGAAGAATCATGTCATTGAGAAAGCCATTTGGTTTGAGAATTGAAATGCTTGAGTGGTATGTGTGATTATTTGAGCACTCAGGTAAGTATGTCTAAAATTCAGGACAAATTTTATTTAAAGGGGAGTAAGTCTCACTCTTAGAGACGTCGAAGAGACAATCAATTTCCTCGCCTTATAAATCCCAAACACATCCTTGAAAGCCAACCTCTCATCTTTAGAGGTTCATTCATCAAAAGGCCCAGCCAACCTCTCATCTTAAGAGGTCATGATGTTCCAAACCACCTGATGGCCGATCGAAACCTGAAACCCAGCTACAGTTCCTACCGGATAGCAGTTTCATTCTAATTTCATCAAGATCTAAATCAAATTAATGCTACATTTCTTGCTTAAATTTGGAACCTAATCCATCCCGGTTCAAAAGACCATCAATCAGAGATTATGCAAATACAGTTCACTTGACATTTCATATGAGCATATTTCATTTCTTCTCCACAAAACACTTCCCGTGAATGCCTCACTGGGGCTTTGCATCGTGTATTTCATTGACACTCCAAGGAGATATGTACTTTAACTCTCCAATTCTCAAAAGATCCTAGAATTTCCACATTCCTTCTCTTATTAATCGGGACTTGCCTGAACTACGGCGACCTGAGCTCCTCGCCATGAGGGGAACGTAGGCAACCAGAAATGGTCCGGTCAAAAATACATTCAAATCTCAGAAAATCCGGTCTCATCAAGGGTCCTCCCTATACACAAATCCTCTTTCCATCTTTCCAAATTGGATACGTGTTGTCAGTTGGTTTTCTCCTCATGATTAATCAAAATATTTGTTCACATCAGGATTAGTGATTGAATAACCTGAACATCAATAAAGGGTTTTAAGCAGCCTTGTGATCATCATGAATAAGACAAGTTTTCAAATGTCTCGACAGGTCTTCTTTTTCTACAATCTAGGAATATAGAGCCAAACACTGTCCTTTTGTCAGCTGGGGATTCCATACATTTTTCCACACCTTGTCATCCTTATACTCTCCCAAAAGAGTCAAACCTAAAGTGAGTGCGTTACACAAAATCGGGATTCATTCCCACTTTTCAAAAGATGTGCCCCTGCACGTATACATTTCTTAGTCTTGTCCAATGACTGATTGACTAAAGTCTGAAAGAGGGGTGCCTCCTTGACCACATGATGTTTCTGTCTGCAATGGGGCTGCATTGGAACTCTGTCAAACTGGGGCTGCACCAGACTTGGCCCATGGCTTACTCGGGAATCTGCTTCTTGAGTTCACGAATACCCCCGGGGATTTCATCAGAACAGGGGCTGCACCAGATCCAGTTCACAATAATTTCTCTAAACTGGGGCTTTGTCAGGCTGAAAAGGGATTGTGTGTACATAGGAGCTTTTGTGCAGATTCTGGGACTTGCCTTACAGTCTCGATCCTTGAGACTGGCTTTGCACTTGAGGTCTACTCCATGAGGGGCTGTTGTATTTCTTGCCCTAGGCAAAGGTGTTGTCTTGAGGCAAATTTGAAGCTTGGTTGGGAAAACCTGTCAGTGAGGCTACTTATGTCACGCGACAGAACTTGCCATCTGGTGTCCTGAGCCGTGCGACACTTCTGGCCCAACATCAGACACCAGTAAACCGCTACATTCAGTTCTTACCAGGGCAATCCCCGGCTTGTCAATCGCTGCAACCAACAAATACCACTTCGCAAGCACACGGGAGAGGGTTCATTCATCCCATATACACATTTACCATGTACATACACAATCAAGCCATCAAACCGTATACACACAATCAAACCATATAAACCATATACACACTCATCATAACCATCACCCCATCAACTTTCATTTCCTAAAGTGAGATGGACTCGTGCAATAATAAAAATAACAATGTAAATATCAAACTAAAAAATAACCAAGTTCAAATCTTGTTTAGAGTAGTGCATAGAAAATTAGCCCAGCCTAGAGTGTTTGATTCCCATGGGGTACAATAAGCAATAGGTCATAAATTTGATCTAGAGGCTACTCCGAATCATCCTCGTCATCCTCCTCCTCATCATCCTCCTCATCGTCATCCTCGACCTCCTCAGGCTCGTCATCAGGGTCATCAGAAGGAGCCTCGTACGCTACAGGCTCCATATTATAATAATCATCAGGCTCAGTGATAATAGCGGAGGCAAGCTCATAATCAGCAGCGGTCTCGTCATCATCATCATCACTATCATCACTGTCGTCATCATCATCATCACTCTTGCTGGGTCTAAGAAGGGGCACATTTGGATTATTTTTCCCAGGCTTCGGTCCACTGGAGCCCATATTGTTAAAGTAGCCTTTCTTCTTCCTTGGTTGACCGGGCGGGGAGATATTTATCGCATCCTGTGACCGGCACTGATTCTTCCAGTAGCTCACGCCTTTCTGGAGCTTGCGGATTATGCCCACAGCACCGGTGAAAGCCTGAGTCAGATGCCTATAAGCCTGGGCTGACACCTGGTACAAACAGACACAAGAAATTGTCAGGATACAATTCTTGATAACAGAAAGGAGCACAAGCAGTCTAAAAGAGGCAAGGGGCAGTACTTACTGATCTAGAACCCCGTGGAAGCTGTAGACGAGGATGAGTCTGTGTCATGTCAATGTGAGCTCGCCATGTGCGGCCGCCACCCTGATAATCAATGTAAGTCGGGGGCAGAGGAGGTCTAGCCACGTGTCCAGTTGAGGTCCCCGCACCCTGAACGTCATAACCTACTCTGACCTGGGGAGATTGCAGCCTCCTAGCCACATACAGGGTGTAATCTCCATCCCTGACAAAATGATGAGCCGCCACACCCACGATCAAAGCATCCACATTCTCCAGCTGGCAAGGCAACCACATCCTAGCTAGAGGATCATCGGGGACTCGAGCATTTATATGGGGCCCATGCTGTCTGAACACCCTCTCTGCTAAGTACAGGGCATCTCCAGTCAATCCCACCAAAAGCTTGCGGCACTCGGTCAAATAAGTCACATAATCCAGGTCCTCATCCTGATAACTCTCAGCCTATGGGAACAAGGAGAGGTTGTGGGGAGCTCCTCTCAGCAATGGCATCATGTTAGCATATGAAGCCGTCACCCTGCCCCTCGATCCGGATGCCCGAGTTAGCTTCCTGGCAACTTTAGTCCAGCGTTTGAGTGCAGGATAAGTATCGGCTGGAAACTCATCCCTGACTCTCCATGGATAGCGGCTGAACACCACATAAGCCCAAGCCTGCAAAAGACAAATCAGACAAAGTCAGAAATCAAAGATAATAGCTATGGATGCAGATGCGTGTGCAAATAAAAGTAAGGGTGAAAAGATACCTCAAAGGCCATCTGACAGCAATCAAACGACTTCGCCTCTCCCCGACTAATGTCATCTAGAGCCAAATACATCACAGCCAGCCCGGCATCTCCCCAAGACAAATTGCCTACATTCCCCCAATCCCTCAAAAGCTCCAGCAGGGCAGTCAGATCCATGGAAGCCCCATTGGGGAATAGCATGTCAGAAAAGCCTGCCCAGACAAAGGCCCTGGCCAGCCTCTCAGCCCTAAGAAGGCTATCATCGGAGCCATCAAAAATAGGAGGGTAGGCTCGGCTCTGAGCCTCATTCGCTCCATGAATCTCTCCCAGCTCGTACCCATTGCCCTTCCTATCTCGGAGAGCAAACCCAACCAACTCCAGCATCTCACCCTCATCCAGGGCTCGGGCTCAATGACAGGATCAACTGCAAAAATAGGCTGAGCGGTGAATGGCAACCCTGTAATGACTGCGAAGTCATAGGGGGTGAATGTGGCCTCGCCCCAAGTAAAGTGGAAAGAGTGGGTGGTCTCCCACCAAAACTCGCAGAAAGCCTTCATCAGCTCCACACTCCTCTTTGTGTCCCCAATGGCCTCTGGCATCTCAAAGAACTGACCAAATTCGGCTGCATAGACCAAGCCCTTGGGCGAATACGCCTCAGCTGCACTGCCAGGCAGGCTCCTCCAAAGCCATCCAATCACCTCAGACGATCCCCTAGTGCGTAGCCCCTGCAGGTAAACACATCACAAGTATCAAAATCATCTCAGTCAATTACATATCATCATGTTTTGAATGCAATCATTGTTCTCTCTGGGTCCATCTCAATCTTTACAAAAATCATGGGTCCGTCCCAACCTTTTTACAAAAATTGTTATCTTTGGGTCCGTCCCACGTTTTTCCACAAAATCATCATTATTGCTTTGGGTCCATCCCACTTTTCTTTACAAAATCAATGATTCTTGTCTCGGGTCCGTCCCGTTTTCTTTACAAAAATTAGTTTAAGTCTTAGATTCAATTTATGCATTTTATCATTACAGTCATTGCAATTTCATTTTTTCTAAGCCATTATCCCAAGCATGCAATTTTTTGAAAAATTCAAAATTTCAAAATCAATGAATATCAAGTTTTGCCAGTATCTTACCTCGGCTTTTCTACCGACCAAGGTATGTTTGTCCTCCTGTGGATAGAAATGTCCTCGCGGAGCTTGAGGAACAAAGGGCCGGTAATTCCTCTTTATTTTCTTCCCTTGATCCGCCAACTCTGCCTGATGTTCCACCTTCTTTGTCGGGCGTAGACGGGGAGGCATTGTTGCAAGATGATTTCAAGATGGTGGGAAGAAATCTCAATCGAAACCCTAGCTTTTCTCTCTCTCTCTCCTCTTTCTCTCGGCGTTGGCTACTCTGGTGTTGTATTTAAAAATGTCGACTGCTCATATTTAATTGAATCTGTCCGCCTGGCTGAGTAAGTCGTGCGACACAACCTGCCCCTGGGGCTGATTTTCCAATTTTGCCCCTGTGGCCTATTCACCCTTTCGCCCCTATGACCTGTGTTCCCATTTTACCCCTGTGGCCCGTTTTATTACTTTTGCCCCTGGCATTTCCAATTCTATTTTTCTCAATAATAAAAAAAATCCTCGGGTCCTGAAATTGCCCGGATCCGGCTCGCGCGTGGAGGGCCTGGCTTCTCGCGCTTTCGTCGCTTTTGGGAAATTGGCCGGATCCGAGAGGCAGCGCAATCGCACCCCGGCATCTGGCTATTTCATTTGCATTGCATGTTGGAAGGAGGTGTCTCGCTGTGTTTTTGCTTGTAGAGTTGCCACGCCGTTTTGATTAAGCCCAAAACATTGAGAAAAGGCATCAGTTTAAAAATAAATTGTTTTTGTGTGATGAGATTTTTGAGTTCGGAGGTCAGATTACTCCTCGGAAAGAGACTATTAGAATATTAGAGCTCACCCGAGTCGCCTCGTAAAAACGAGTCTTTAAATGTTGTGTGTGTGTGTGTTCGTGTTTTTAAAAATGCATGCTATTTCGGATGTCAACATTGTACACTGCATATTGAAATGTATTGAAATAGTGTAGGAAGGAAGCCTTACCAATATTGGTTCGTGTCAGTCTTCCGCTAGAGAATAGTGTTTGAGGATGGAATAGTATTTCGGGACGAACCTGGATTGCTTCGGGATGTGTCGGTTGTCTGCGGACAGAGCTTCGACGTGCCTCGGAATTGTCGAGTGTGCACTCGGGCAGAGTTCCGACGTGCATTGGGATCGTTGGCTGGATTCGGGCAGAGGTTCGGCGTGCGTTGGGATCGTTGGCTGGATTCGGGCAGAGGTTCGACGTGCGTCTGAATTGCCGGTTTGGCTCAGAAAGGGTCAAGACGCCTCAGGAAAGACCAGGCAAGGTGAAATTACCCGGATTCGCGCGAGCGAAGGCGGTTGTCTTTCGCGGGGGGTTGGTGTCTGAGACCTTGCTTCATAGGAAGGAAAAAATGAGGAGTCGCCACGCGGTTTTTGTATTTTGAGCCCAAACGTTGAGAAACGGCTTTTGAAAATGGTGTCGTTTTTATTGGTAGCAAAAACATAGGAAAAGGCTTTTGAAAACTGGGGATCATTTTTATTGGTAGCAAAAACGAGTAAAAAGCTTTTTTTTAGTACCAGAGATTGTTAGGTTCGGAGGTCATGTTACGTTTCGGGTAGAGTATTACGAGATCGCCCGAAATGCCTCGCATGACGAGTCTTTCTACCTTTCTCGAAAACGTGTGTGAGTGTGTGTGTGTGTTTTGAAATGGGGTCTTGAATGACAAGCTTAATCATGGTTTGAATGTCAAACGTTGATTAGGTGACTTTGTTTGAGAAGACGAGCGTTTGAATGACAAACGTCGGTTTGAGACGGAAATGAGCGTTTACGTGGCAAACGTCGATTTTGAGTTTGAAAAGAGCGTTTGCGTGGCAAACGTCGACTTTGAGTTTGAAAAGGAGTTCGAAGGTCGAACTCCGATTTTTTGAACCGGGCGTGTCATTGTTTACGATTTTTACGGGAAAAAGCGTATTAAATGATATTTAAGTGTCAAATGGCGACTTTTAGTTTGAAGATGAGCATTTGGGGGCCAAACGTCATTTTGCGCGTTTTGAAAGAGAGTTCGAAGGACGAACTCCGATTTTGAACCGGGCATTACATTGTTAACGTTTTTTACGAGAAAAATACGTATTAAATGATATGCGATCAACGAATTGGGTTGCGACTCGGACTTTGAAAAGTAAATACTATCACGATCCAAACGGGTTGGACTTTATAAATGACAGTATTTAAAGTGCGGTATCAACGGAATCGAACGATCCGGAATCGTAAATGACGATCGACGAGTCAAACAACTCGGAATTGTAAATGAAGATCGACGAGGTCAATCGGCTCGGAATTGTAAATGACAGAAATTAAATGACGATCAACGGATCGATCGATCCGGAATTGGTAAATTACGTAAAAGTAAACGGAACGGGGTCGGAACGTCGTTTTAACCCGTGATTACTTCTCTTACGGAAAGAGAAGAGGATCGAGGGGCTAAAACGTATCGAACCCCATTAGACGGAGGCGTCTACATTTCGATAATGTCGTTCAAAACGGTTGTAGCGACTGGCGCGTAAACCGAGACGAAACGAGAGATTTAGAGAGAAGGAGTTATACCTATGGCTAGGGTCGACTCCTTTGGCTCGGAAGGTGTGTACGGGACACGAAAAGTAGTTCAAAAGGTTGTTTCGAAGTGTTAAGGGGGTATTAGATCGAAATACGGAAGTTTCACGTGAATCGAGGCAAACGGGAGCTCGGGAAGGGGTGAAATCAGTTTGGGCCGTGAGGATGGTGATTTTTTGGGTAAAAAAGTTCCTTCTTTTGGCTTTGACAGACACTTCTATTTATAGGTGAAAATTGCAGTAGGAGTCTGGACGGACTTGGACTGTTTTTCAGGGTTTTGGGGTATTTTGGAATTCTGAGGGGCTTGCTGGCAATTTCAGGAAATTTGCACAGGGAGTCCGGCCGGACTTTGACTGAAATCCAGGGGTATTTTTATCTTTTCAGCTTGATTTGTGATTGAAAGGTGACGAGAGGGTTGTGGCATGCAGGACACGTGTCCTGTGACTCACCCTTTGCATGGGAGTTCATTCCCCGGTCCCGATTTTGTCCGTTTTTTATAATAACAGTCCAGAAAATGTCCGAAACGCCCTCGAAAAGTGCCGAAAAGTGCGTTTTTCAGGGAAAGCCATACTTTTACGTGAGATGACACGTGTTAAGTATGCTTCGACATTGGAATGCACTGGGCAGTCCCGGGACGTCTCGTTGGCATGGCAACGGGGAGTTTAACGAGTTCCGGTTAACCTGGAGCGGGCCAGTTAACGGATTTCGGTTAACTGACTAACGGATTTGGGCGATCCGGATTTGGGTACTTACAGTTAGCCCCTCAGCGACGTCTCCTCCAAAGGAGGTGGGGTCGTTGAAAAAGATAAGGGTCCAAATCGGGATGCCTTACTTTGAAAGACCTGGGCGGTCAGCTGGCTGGACCCTTGGCGAAAGGATTCCTACATATCCCGAGCGGGAATCAAGCCGATCGTAGTTTGAAGGTGCAAGGGCCGCGCGTGGGGACCATGACCTGAGCGAGACTGTTTGGAGGCGTCTGATCCTGAATGAGACCATTGCGAGGTACCGGAACCTGAATGGAGACTATTGTGAGGCGTCTGAACCTGGGACTTCTGAAACCTTTGAGGGCTTGTGGCGCCTCACACCGGAGTTGCTGATATTGAAGAGGGCGTGTGGCGCCTCAAACCGGAGTTGCGAGGATACGTTTATCCTGATATGAAGGCGTTCGTGCCTTGGGTACTGGGCTTATTGCTGCTGCCAGTTTTATCCTGCTGGGGATGAGCATTCGGGCTTACCTTGATGGCCGAAGAGAGATTGTTGTAAGGCGTTCGTGCCTTGGGGTTCGGGCTTATTGCAGCTGCCGGGGAGATGAATGTTGATGAAAACCAATAAAATTTAACGTCGGGAGACGGAATCATAACTGGAATGTCCGGAGACATGGTTGAGCGTTTGAACGTCAAACGTCAACTGGGAATCGAATTTAACATCTCGAGACGGGCATTAGTGAGAACTAACTGGGAATTTAACGTCTGGAGACGGGCGTTAGTGAAAACTAACTGGGAATTTAACGTCTGGAGACGGGCGTTAGTGAAAACTAACTGGGAATTTAACGTCTGGAGACGAGCGTTAGTGAAAACAAACTGGGAGAAATTTTACACTTTTGGGGGCCAAAAGGAGTAAAATTGGAACTGCCAAAAAATGAGGGACTAAAATGGAAGGAATCTTTTTAAATTGCAGTCGGAGTCCGGCCGGACTAGGACTAAATTTGACCAGATTCAAATCAGCTCCAAGTCCGACGCAAACCAAGCCATTTTCTCCATTTTTTTCGATGAGAGAGAGAGAGAGAGGAGAGAAAAAATTCCACCCAAATATCAAGGTTTGCTCGAATTTGTGAAGGAAAATTGCTATGGAAGGTGGATGGGAACCGATGGGTCATCAAGGAAGGACCGATGACGAAAGAACGCGGTTGGTTCGGACCATTCGAACCATTGTTCATCCATTGAATCCGACGGAGTTTTACCCGGCTAGGGATAGACCCAACTCCAAGGGAGGGATCGAAAGACAAGTAAGCTTCCTACAAATTCCATTAATTTAAGAATGTGCATTCTTTAAATGTTAGAAATTTGTTTAGAAATTTACTTAGGGATTTTGGTGCTTGAATTGGGGCTTTTGACTTTGCCATGAATCGTTGTCGAAATTGACTAGGATGTAGTTCAATTTACATCATGGGTAGATGACATAAAAATTTTGGTTGCAAAATTCTATGTCTAGATGCATTTTCCAAAATTAAAGTAGCTTTAATTCGGGACGGAGTAAATTTTCGAAATGTTCGAAAAGAATTTGAAAGTTCTGGTTTCGACGGATTTTTCGAAGGATTTTGAAAGTTCCGGATTCGACGGAGTTTTCGAAATGTTTTAAAAGTTCCGGATTCGACGGAGTTTTCGAAATGTTTTGAAAGTTCCGGATTCGACGGAGTTTTCGAAATGTTTTGAAAGTTCAGGATTCAACGGAGTTTTCGAAATGATGGAAACATATATAGGAAATGAATGAGAACCGTATCTGTATTGCATCCTTTTGACATGCGTTCTTGCATTTGTTGATGTTGCTTCTGTCTTGTTTGCCTGCAGGGGCGAGGGGAGGTTGATACTCACAACCAGAAGAGTCAGGGTGCCTTTGAGGCGGTGAGAGCATTGTGGGAGATCATCCCGGACGTGGCTCGAGAGGGAGAGAGGAGTCCGCGGCAGCTGGTGCTCGACTTCGGATTGGCTGGGTTCATCAGTGTGGTAGCTGCGATAGCCGATACGCCGAGGGCCAGGTCCATGTATGTCGCTCTGAGCGAGTACTGGTGGGATACAACCCACACTTTCCATTTCAGATGAGGGGAGGCGACGGTGACTCCCATGGATTTTGCCGCTATCAATGGGTTGCCGACTTATGGCAACACGCTGGTGTGGGTTGATGGTTATACCCCGAAGCAGTTGTCGGGGCTGCTGGGTTTTGATATCACTGATGCCAGGGGCTTGGGCATTCAGTACAGGCCGATGGAGAGGCATCTGGAGGCGGGTGTCACCGCTTATTTGGATGGATCACTGAGGATGACTGCGGAGCGCCTGGCTCGAGGGTTCCTTTGGTTCGCGTTGTCAACGACTTTGTTCTCGACTTTGGACACATCCTGTCACTTCCCTCTGCTCGGGTTGCTGACAGATCTAGATGCCGTGAGGGGGTTCACGTGGGGGGAGGCTGGACTGGCCGAGCTCTACCATTCCCTGGACAGGTTCTCACGGGGAGAGGAGCACTCCTTTAGCTGCTTCAAGCCTGTCTTGGATGTAAGTTTTTGTCTTTTTCTCTTCCTTGCCTCTTTCATGTACTCGTATGTATCTGCTTTGTAGCTGACATAACTTTCCATTTGCTTGACAGGTCTGGTGCTATGAGGTGTTCAGTCCGCAGGATTGGGACATCAAGGAGGCGTATCGACCCCTGTTCCCTGCCATGCTGGTTTGGCAGAAGAAGGCGAAGAGGCCGGTCTCATCGAGAGTTGGCACTCGAGTGTCATACGAGGAGGTGTCTCTGGCACTGAACCGGGAGTTCTCCGAGAGGATTCGGCTGACCTGGTGGAGTCGGTTCCACTATGGTGTGGTTCAGGTCACTAGCGAGGTGACGCGGCGGAGGAGGCTCCTGGTGGGACTTCATTGCGACGTTATGTATCTGGGGGAGCGGGTGACCCGTCAGCATGGCCCGGGGTCCATTCCGTTGGTGCCGGTGGATCCTCCTATGTACATGCAGCATCCTCTGTCGATGCCGATGGATGAGTTGGAGAGGTATAGACAGGGCGTGTTCTATACCGAGTACATCATAGCGGGGGCCGCCTATGATACTTTCCTGAGGATGAGGCTGAGGAGCCCGCAGGTGGAGTATAGAGTGGGCGAGGTCCCAGGACGTCCCCGAGATCTCCCGGTCCCATGCGCTAGGTTGGCGTATGAGGGGCTGGATGGTTCGCGCAGGCGACTTGTGATCCCGCTCCCGGCTGAGCCGAGACCACGATATAGGGCTGACCCTAATGCTTCGGTGAGCATCTTTTTTCTGCATTTGATAGTAGCATTCTGCAAATGTTGCATCTGTACTTTCTGCTTGTCTTTTAACGACTTTCCTGGTTCGCAGGTGTCTGGCCGTACGTACAACGATGCCATGAGGCTGGTGGACGGGTGGGCCGCCTATGCTAGGAGGCTCGTGGAGTTCATGCGGTGCAGTTCCCGGAGGAGCGTGGATGTCCGTGAGCGGGGGCCGTCTGGGCCGAGAGGTTCGCCTGCTCCCACAGCGGGTGGGGAGGACTTTACACAGGGATTTGGCCAGTTCACGGGCGGAACGGCTGGATTTGGAGCTCCTTCTTCTGCGCACTCGGGGCGCAAGAGGGGAGAGTCTTTGAGTTCGCATACGCCGAGGAGGCCTTTTGCATATTCCCGCTTGGAGGAATTTGGCGAGTTCTTGTTTGCGACGGATCCGGTAGCGTCGGAGCAGTACGTAGAGTGCTCGGATGACGAGCAGGACTCGGAGTAGTCCTCTTTTCCCTTTTTTTTGCTTTGTTTAGACAAAATGCGTGTATTGTCAGGAACAATTTGATTTGAACTGTATTCGAAAAAGGGGTTGAACCTGTACTTCGCACATTTATTCTGTGATCACCTTATGTTATTTTCGACAAATAAGGAAGTAGGTTAATCAAAAATAAATAAAATGAGAAATGCGTTAAAAATTGAATGGGTCAAAATTTAAGCCTATATGCACTGATTATTAATTATTTGCACTGTTGCACGAGCCCGGGGTGGAGGGGATATTGATATTGGTTGAATGAAACCAGGGGCAGCATGCAGGTTTCATAAGGATAAACAGGGAGTTGTTTAGAAATGTTTCCAATTTAGGAGCAGCTGGCTGCAGAGTTGACCAAGTCAACTGCAGAGGGAATCCGACCGGACTAGGAGTGAATTTCCAGATTCTTTAAATTGCAGTTTCAGCTTTGCAATTGTGAAAGAACTGCGCATTGTTTTTGATCATTCTGGCTGAATTCTCTCAAACTTCCAAGGTTTCCTTCATTTTTATGGCTCCCTTTCCCAAGTTACCGTCTCGGATGCAAGAGCGATATTTGGACAACTTTCAGTCGTGGGTACGGAACCACACGAGGCAGAACAAAGGGTTTTTCGAAGGCTGTTACGGGATTAAATCTGTTTGGGCTTTGAAGGAGCTCATGCCAGATTGGGATCTTTTGAGAGCCGCGTCTCGCTTCTGGGACGTACGGAGGAATGTGTACAGCTTTTCGTACAACGAAGTCACTCCTACGTTTGAAGATTTCCGGGCCATTCTGGGAGGACCTGAGACGGAACAGCTAGTTCTTCCGTATGCTGGTGGCATGGCCACTGTTGAGAAGCTAGTGTCTTTGTTCGGTATCTCGGCTGGAGAAGCATACGGGATGCTGATACAGGATACTGATTATGTTGACATTTCGGGACTGCCCGAAAGATTTGCCGGAGCTGAGGGGAGCATCTTTTCGTGGGACGCGTTTGCTCTGTGCGCGATTGCTACTCTGTTCACATTCACGTCTCTGGGTGTGTGCCATCACAGTGTACTGGACCTGGTGAGGCAGTGCCGGAGTGGGGGAGACATCGTGCCGCTGGTCTTGGGCGAGACGTTCCTGGGCATAGGTCGGATGGCGACCGGTAGCCGATACATGTGGGGAGGGAGTCCCGCTATGCTTACCATGTGGTTGAGGGAGAGACTGCAGATGATGCCTGAGGTGCCAATGTCTTGTGACGCTTGGTCTTTCTCTCGACGTCCTCTGGTGATAGGGGGCGATCAGGCCGAGCTGGAGCTCTGGATGGCCAGACTCCGCACGCATCACTTGCGATGGTGGGTTCCCCATTGGAAGTTACAGACTTGTCGGACCACTCAGGAGGGTCTGTTGGTTGTCAGAGTGCCGGGGCTGTCTCAGACGTCTTTCTACATTCCATCGTTGGTTCTGCGACAGTACGGGCTGGAGCAGGTGCCACTGACTGATTTGAGTTATGCTGCTACCTTTGAGGTGGGATCTTTGCGGATGGAAGATCCTTCGACGCTATTGCTGATCACACGGTGGTGGCAATACACGTCCTTTCCTGCCAGGGTTCTCTTTCACCGGAGAGAGGGCACTGTTCTGTCGACGCAGTATCTGAACTGGTACGAAGAGTGTATAGGGGAGACACAGATGGCTATCTTGTGGAGACGGAGTGAGCTGTTGGGTGCTGATCACCTGGACAGCTCGACCTTGAGGAGGGCCGAAGCAAGGGCTAACCCTGGGAATCGTACTGGCGATGCCATGGCTGATTATGAGACAAATGCTGATCGGGAGGCCAATCAAAGCACTGTTATGATGGCTCGAAGCGAGGCGGCTCGAGACAGAGCTAGAGAAAGGGCTGCGTTGACAGCCACAGGCTTGACGGAGGCGTCGGGAAGAGTCCCTGAGCCAGGTAGAAGGCCTACCGGAATATTTCCTGCGAAGGTGAAGAACACTCGTCGCGGGAAAGGGAAGGGGAAGAAGGATGAAGGACCAAGTACGGGAAACTAGGTTGACCTTGCTGTCCAGAGTATCCACCCATTGTCATTGCAGACACATTAATTGATTAATGTTTTATTGTAGTTTTGCTAGCGTGTAGCGAGTCAAGAGTTGACCGTGCTTGAACTCATCAAAGAATGTTTTAACCGTTATGAATTTGTAGGTTAAATGAAAAGAGTTTTTCGAAACACAAGCAATTGATGCTTATTGTATTTTTTTTGTTTTTTAGACCGAACCAATGATGGCTGCCTACGTTCCCCTTTTACAATTGGACTAAGGGGCTCAGGTCACCGTAGTTCGACACTTTAGGTGAATTTGAGAAAACAAAGACAAAAGAAGTGCGACCCTGTTTTTTACCTGGATCATTAGCGGGAATGTATCCAGTTGGGTATTACTCTTTTAGCACTTTTAATTTTACTGAGAGGACGGTGTATGGGGAAGGTGAGTTGACTCGTGCTCTTCCTCAAACGAAGTATCTGCGGAGCTTGCTTCCGTTCACGGGGTTAACGAAAGGGTTTCCGTCCAAGTCTGCTAGCTTCATGGCTCCTCCGAAGAAGATTCTTTGTACCACGAACGGTCCTATCCGTGTAGGCTCCCCCTTTCCGAGGGGATTGGTCTGCGTAGGAGGCTTTTCCTTTAGCACCAAGTCGCCTTCTCTGATGTCTCGGATCTTGACTTTCTTGTCGAATGCTTCGTGCCATTCTCGCTTCGGTAGGCTCGAGTGTGTTCCATGGCTTTCAATCTGCGCTCGTCGAGTAGAGCAAGTTCGTCGTGACGGCTCTGTAGCCATTCGACTTCATTGATCCCGTTTTCCAAGAGGACTCAGAGGGATGGAATTTCCAATTCCACGGGCAACATTGCTTCCATTCCGTAGGTAAGCGTGAACGGAGTCTCCCTGTGGCAGTTCTCGACCGATGTTCGGTATCCCTGCAGGGCTAAATGTAGCTTTTCGGGCCTCCCGACCTCTCGGTGGTCATCTTTCCGATTATCATGGCGAGAGTCTTGTTGGCCGCCTCTACCGCACCATTGGTTTGTGGTCCGTAAGGAGAAGACTTGTGACGTGTGACTCGATTTCGGCCGCAGTTGGTCACAATCTCCTTCGAAGTGAGTCCCATTATCGGATATGATCTCGTTGGGCACTCCGTATCGGCACATGATGTTCTCTCGGATGAACTCGGCCACCTTCTTAGAATTCATGACCTTGTACGATCTCGGCTTCTACCCATTTGGTGAAGTAGTCGATCGCGACTAAGATGAACTCGTGACCATTGCTCCCTGAGGAGTGATCTTGCCGATGACGTCGATTCCCCATGTGGCGAAAGGCCATGGCGTAGTCATGCAATAGAGTTCATGTGGAGGAATGTGATTGAGGTTGGAGAACCGTTGACATTTGTCGCAGCCTTCTGACGAACCGGATGCGCCTGCTTTCCATTGATATCCAATAGTATCCCATACGAAGAATGATCTCGTGTCAATGCTCGGGCGTTCATGTGCGGACCGCAGTTCCGTTGTGAACTTCGCTCATTAGCTCGCCGGCTTTTTCTTTGTTTACACACCGAAGGAGTAGCCCTCGTGGCGCTTCTTGTACAACATACCCCGTAATGACGAAATGGGATGCCGTGCGTTTTAATGCCATCATGTTTTTGGCTTTGATCCCTTCTTTGTATTTTCCATCTTCATTTGTGAAGGAAGCTTCTCCGCTTTGGAGGTACCGGTAAATCTGATTGTACTGTGGTTCGTCGATCGTTTCTTTTTCTTTTTCGATCTCACAAAGAATAGGCGGGTGTTTCCCGTCCGCCTATTCTCGAGGGGTTTTACCGTTTCCCATCGGGAATTTCGACAAGAGAGGCGAGGGTTGCTGTGGCGTCGCGAAGCGGTTCCCGTCTCTTGGCAAATAATGAAAAGAGATGTCCTTGAACCGAGCAATGAGCTCCTCCATGTACGCGTGGTACTTCTAAGGCCGTAATCTACCGTCTTCCATTTGTTGGACACTTGATTGATGATCAATGCCGAGTCTCCATATACATCCAGCTCTCCGAGATGTTGCGCTCGAGGGCGGCTTCCGCACTCGCCGCACATGCTTCGTATTCTCGCCGCATTTTGGTTGCTTCGAAATTCAACTTGATAGCTATGGGAGTATGCTCGTCCTGGGATCGACAAGGAGCATTCCAATACCATTCCCCTTCTTGTTGGCTGCCCCATCGAAGAAGAGTTGCCGCCGGTTTGCCTGCCGAGTGAGAAGATTCCGTCGTCCGGAATTGCGGATCGTGACCCTTAGGTTCACCGCTTGGGAAGTCGGCCACTGATCTCGCCATGACTCTACCCTTTGTTGATTTTCTCGACCATGTACTTGATGTCGAACTCACCAGAAGAATGACCACTTGGCTAGCCGCATTGACAGTGGATGGCTTGTCAAAGAGATATCTGACGGGTCCACTTTGGAGACCAGAGCACCGAATGCGACCGCATGTAGTGTTTCGCTTTCCCGACTACCCATACCAAGGCGTACAAGTTTTCTCTCGATGCCGAGTAGCCGAGTTCACTTCCTTGAAGCTTCCGCCACGAAGTAGATTGCATGCTCAACCTTGGAATCTTTCTTCTTGTGCGCATTGCTCCGATTGACGTGTCTCATCGTCGATACAGTGAGTAGTGGCTTGTCTTCATGTGGCGGGCAATGCACTGGGGGATTCACCAAGTAGGTCTTGATCTTCTCAAAAGCCGTTTGGCACTCTGAGTCCCATTTGATGTCGGCATTCTTTTTCATCGCTTGAACATGGGCTCGCAGAGAGATGTCAACTGTTGATGAAGCGACCGATGTACTCAAGTCTTCCCATGAAGCTCTTTACTTCGTCGTGGTTTGAGGCGGCTTCATGTCGATGATGGCCTTGATTTTCTTGGGATCGGCTTCGATACCTCTTTCTCGTAACCATGTACCCCAAGCACTTGCCGCGCTTGACGCCGAAGGTGCACTTTGCCGGGTTCAACCTCATGGAGTGCTTTCTCGAGTCCGTTGAAGAACTTTCTCGTATCCGTCATGTGCCGCATGTCCGATCCCCGGAGTGGATGATCATGTCGTCGACATATACTTCGATTTCTTTGTGAATCATGTCATGGAAGAGGGTCAGCTGCAGCCCCACCGGTAAGTAGCCCCCTGCCTTCGACCGAACGGCATGACCGTGTAACGCATGTCCCCCACGGAGTGGTGAAGGCGCCTTGGCTTGATCCTCCTGACATTTTGATCTCGGTTGTATCCAGCGAACCCGTCCACGAAGGACTTTACTTTGAAATTTGCCGTGGTGTCGACCAAAGCATGTCGATGTTAGGCAAACTGGGAAATCATCTTTAGGGATGGCCTTGTTGAGATCCCGGAAATCCACACAAAGATCTCGACCTTTCCGTTGGCCTTGGTGACCGTCACGATGTCGAGAGCCAAGTCGGGTACTCAATCACTCGATGAAACCAACTCTGAGCATTTTCTCAATCTCTTCTTTTACTTGCAAGGACCACTCGGCTTCGATCTTGCGCAGCCTTCGTTTGATGTGCTTGGATTCGGGATCCAGGGAATTTCGTGCTCCACGATCGAGGGATCGAGTCCCGGCATGTCCCGGTATGACCAGCGAACACGTCAACATACTCCCGAGGAGGCTTATCAGTGGCTTCTTTTTCGCATCGGCGAAGAAACCGCCCACTTGTGTCTCTTTAGGCTCTTGCACCGACCCCTGTGTTCACTTTGGTCATAACCTCTTCGGCAGTGGGCCCGGTTGTCCTCTTGGTCAACTACACGCTCGAGAACTTCCTTAATGTATTGTTCGTTTAATGTGTCCGCTTCTTTATCAATTGAATTATTAACGTCTTTTAAGTTGTTTGTTAACTTATCGCTGTTAAAGTGGCAATGAGAGGATACTCCGAAAGGTCGACTTTTCATTAAACAAGAACGGAAATACATGATTGGCTACATTATCATAGTCCTCCTACGTAAGGCCGTTGGATGACTCGAGGACCGGACTTTGACAAGGACCGACTCAAAGGGTTTGAGACCGGGTTTAGGGAGATGTGGGTGCGGGCCCAGCCTTGTCTTCCACCCCGCCTCGGCTTGCCCTTTGTCCGGTGAAAGGTTACCCAATTCTTCAAAGGGCATTGCTGGATGCTTGATGAGGGTTCGGGGATCGAGAGGCTTGGCTTCGCCGTCCCAATCACGGCGATCATGCCGTTGTCTGAGCCTGTGTCAATCAGTTTGGCACCTCCATGACTTCTTCAAAAAGACTCGTAGAGCCGGTCCACCGAGAGCGTCTTCTATGAATTCCCGGTTCCTTCGCTTTGGAGTTACCGTCTCGAACGTGGCCTCTGGGCCGATCCGAACAATTTGTTTCCCATGGAGAGTACCCCGAGTTGCTCCTCCAAGTCCGGGATTCCTCAATGTGTGCTCGTGGCCGGACTCGTGGTGGCAGCTGGTCCAGGTAGAGCCGTGATGTCGAGGAACGCTCCCCTTATCGGATTAGCTTTGAGTCCTCTCAAACGCTTGAGGTCCCGTGCTAGCTGTTCCATTCTTCCCGTAGTCTCTGCCGACTATCCCCGCTTCTTTCTCATCTTCATCGCTTCCACCGCTCGGTCCCCGCCGTCGCCCCGTCGCTCGCTGCCCTCGGTCCCCGCCCGCCGTCGGTCCCTTCTGGTCCCCTCGCCCGCTGCCGGTTCCTCGTGAAGTAATGAGCGAGGTCAAAGCCGTAAGGCCGGGAGGTTGGGTGTGCCGTCTGAGGTTCCCCTTTGTGGGCCGTCGCCTTGGTGCGGGCGAGCCTTTTGTCTTCCTTGATATCGCCCGTGTTGGCATCGTAGCCAAGCCCCGGACCGTGGCGTGGTCCTTGACTTCAATAACTTGGTGTCAGCCTTGTAGCCTTTTGCCGAGCCCCGCCCCGGGATGAAGTTCATGAGTTTCATCATCCTCATGGCAGGAGGAATCGGGTCGTGAGATAGTGGAAGGTCCACGTTGCATATTTGGATCTTGGAGGTCTCCGCAGTGAATCCAGCTAATGGCATGTCATCATTATGCTTGATTTCTAATACCGGAATGTCGTTGGTGCCGGTCCCCTGGTGGTGACGCCTGCCGCCGTAGATCGTGGGTTAGCTCGTTGCCTTGCATGAACTTGAGGCACCGATGAAGGGCGGATGCCACGCCATTGATTTGATGCAGCCTGTGGACGCCCCAGATGGCCGTGGAAAGTGATTGGAATGTCCAATACTTGGAATTCGTGGGGATCATCCGCTTTCCGAACCGTATGTTAAGAGTAGCAACCCCGAGAACCGTACGGGAAGTAGAGTCATAGGCCTCGACAAAGGTGGGATCAAGGCTTTAGATCTCGTAGGCTTGATGTCAAGCAGTCCATCATCTTGGCGGGCAAGACATTCATTCCGAACCTCCGTCTACCAACACGCTGGGAAGGCGACGCTCGTCCACTGGACTGTGATGTAGAGCGGCTCATTGTGATCAGCCCCAAATTTTGGAAGGTCCAAATCTCGAAGGTGATAATGTTGCCATAGTGGATGTTGCCGATCATCCGAATGACTTCATCTCGGGGTCATGGCCCACTGGGACCATGGTACGGGCCAGGCTTTCCTCTAGCTTGAGCTTGTGAGGATATGAAGAGGTGAGCAGAGACCAAAGGGAAATGTTCGCCCGAGTCCGCTTGAGCCGAGTGAGGATCGGGTCCTCTTTCAGGAACTTGCGTCTTCGGGCCGACCGGGTTGCAGCTCTGCTCCGCAGCTTTTTGGTGGCCTTAGTGGTAATGCATGGATTTGACCCGATCGGGTTAGAACGCCGACATCGTTTGGTCCCTTCGAACAGCCGCCCGAGTTGAGCCATAGTTAGAGGAGGATTCCTCGTAGCATAGGGCCATATGTCTTCCCTCAACTCATTGATCGTGGATGTATTCCCCGAAGCTTCGGCAGCCTTGACGGATTCTCGTCCCAGATACCGGCTTAGGTGCCTCTCGCGGGAGGTAGCCTACGGCTTGACGCACTGCTCGAATGTCGCTGCACAACAAAGTGGTTGCCTCGAATCGAACCGTGCGTTGCCGACCCTCCGAGGGAGGTTGGAGAGTTCTCGGCTCAAGCGAACGGTCTCCTTGATCTCTTCACGGTATATCGCGTTCCTTTCCTTCTTGCCGAGCATACTCGTGGCATTCTCGAGTTGGGTCCGGCGATACTCATGGTTTGCTAATTTTCCTCCACTCTTGGCCCGTATCAACTTTCTTGCAAAGAGCTCGCGTCGAGAGTTAGCGCCTCAAGCGTTTCTTCCCATGTGAGAATAGCCGTTGCTTCTTTGAACTGCGTGCGGCAGCCTAGGTAAACCTCCATCGGGAGAGTTTTCTCCTTTGTTTTATCTCGAGTGGCGGGTATGTCGGAAGGTGAGTACACGGCTTCCCGAACATCCGCCCATGTGACCGGTTGCCGTCCCAGCTGATCGTTTCGTAAACGAATGCCTCTGCTCCGTGGAATTTCCCCGAGTAGTTGCTCGAGACGAATTTCCATCCTCCTCTTGTTTTTAACTAGACCTTTCTCTCTGAGGTGGCCTTTCAATTTGAGTGCGGAAATGATCCGCTCCCATCCTCCTAGGACCCTCGGGAGTCCGGTTTTGTTGACTTCATGCCCGACTTGGAAGAGAATGGTTTCATCGCCTTCGTCGTCGCTTTCAGAGAACTTGCTTTCCCTGGAGGTAAGCGCCGGGATTCGTTATGCCGTGTCGTTCCATCTCCTAGGTCATCGGGACCGTTGACCACCCTCGCCCGGCGCAGGGGGTTGGATGAGAACAGACGGTAGTCCGGGAAGTTGCCGTGAGCAAAACCCTTGAGGTCGAACCGGTCTAGAGTGGCCTCTAGCTTTCGTCCGAAGCCGCCCGTGACACTTTAAGGGCTCGGTCCCCGTCGGTGTTTCGAGCTTGGTCTTCGTCCCAAAGACGACTTTCTTGAGCGGCTAGTTCCATGAGGGCTTTCCTTGCGAGAGCTAAACAGTCTCCGTAGGTGCGCATCATCTGACTAGTGTCCAGAACCGCGATTACATTCAAAATCGCCGAATGGCGGAAACACTTGGATTACGTTGACGAAGGAAGTCGGATCGGGACATTCCATGCGGCCTTCCTTGATCTCGATTACCAAGAAATTTGCCCATATCTCTTGATTGACCCCACGGGGTATTGAATTCTCGCAATGTTGACAGCCTCGTGATCTCGCTCGATCGCCAAGTCTATCGTAGCTAGCAATCGACCGGCGTGATGTTCAATCCGGCCGTGACGGCCGGGAATGAATCGAACCGGAGCATGTTGATGCCGAGGTGGTCATTTCCTATGCCTGGAGCCGACTCGCCTTGCGGGAAGACTTTCACGTATGTTTTCGGGTGGCCGCCAAGCGTTCCCGAGGTTGATCCGACTCAGAAGCAGGTGAGGAGCTTGGTCTCCTTCGCCGTTGCCCTTCGCCTCGCGGCGCTGAGGGTATAAGCTTGACCGACGCAAAGACGGGCCGGTTGCCACCGGGCCGGTACTCGGAAGTAGTGATGAGCTCTGAGCTCGCTTGGCCAGGGCCTCGTTCACCATGAGCAGCAAATGCCGAGGGTGACTTTGGTATTGCGTAATCCGACGATAAGGACCGGGTCCTTGGTATCATCGAGATATCTGGAATAGATGATGTTGACGAAGTCATCGTTAGCCACTTGGTCGAGGGATTCTTTGTCGTGTGGACCGCTTGCTTCCAATTGCCTGATAGCCGCCCGTATCGGACGTTGAGCTTGACAATCTCCATGGTGTTGGAGCCTTGGTCATAGGTGACCTGATCGAAAGGAGTGCCGTCCTCAAAACTGAGCATGTGAATGCAGAGGTCTGCCCGCGGGTCTGCCGCGTCCTCGACTCCGGAGAGTCCTGATTCGTCGTCATCTGACGGTTCAATCCAAACGTAGGGACGTATTGCGTCCGGTTGCGTTGCTGGAGCAGCTAGGAAAACATCATGCCCTTCATTGGAGAAGAGGGGTGCAGCGGGTAGTTCCTCGTGGAGGACATCCCATACGACTTCCATGCATTCATCCCGAGAATGACGGTGCTTGTTGACCTTTATCACAAAGATCTCTTCACCTGGCGGGGCCAGAGAGTTGGTTTGAAGAATACTGACGAATCTCCGATTGGAGACTGGGGGTTTATGTGCCCGTATCATGGCGATGTTCAGTGTTTCTTTCCAATCTGCCTCCAAATGTTGGAAATGACAGTTGAACTTGATGTATCGGACCGCTGAGGTCCGCCTGTTCGAGTACGTTTACATAGTTAGCATCTCCTGACTCGAGGGATTCTCGATGAGATTTGCCCCGATAGTCCCTTGGTTGATTCGAAGGAGGTAACCCCGGCCCGAGTACGGACACGCTGCTATTGTCTCGGCTTCGTTCCCTATGAGGAAACTATCCCCTGATGACTTCGAGATCTCCCCGCCTGCTAATGAACTTAACGCACTGATGGAGAGTGGAGGCTATGGCTTTCATGTGATGCAGCCAAGTGGCGTCCCAACAGAGCCGTGAATTCGGATGGAATGTCCATTACGTGGAATTTTGCCGGCACCATTCGGGGTTTCGAACCGTAGTTCCAGAGTTACCGTCCCCTGTGATGGGACGAGACGAGCCGTCGTAGGCCTTGATAGTCCGAGTAGACGGAATCGATGGCTTTCGTTGATACGGAGGGCTCGCATCATGCCGAGAGGGAGAACATTAACGGCCGACCCGTTATCTTCCAATACTCCGGAGTGATATGGTGTTGAGCTTGGAGAGTGATGTACAGAGCTTCGTTGTGCCCCGAGGCATCTCTCGGTAGGTCTTCATCACGTAACGTGATCATACCGCCGTATGCCGGGAATCGTAGATCTCATCTCTATCCGTAGAAGGAGAGTCATCCAGCCATCCGTTTCCTGTCTTTCTTTTACGAGGTAAAGCCTTTGCTGGAGCCTCGGGATTGTGTTGAGGTTGTTTGTGGCGATTGCCGCCCTTGGTTAGCACGTTGATCGAGTACGAGTGCCAAGATGACCTTGATCTTCCTTTACCGGTCCGAGCTCGGAAGCTGGACAAATTGAATCTTGGCTGATCCCGCGGGGTTAGGCTTCGACCGGCGCAAGATTACCAAGATCTCGAGGTATTCCGTGTCCCGTGGTCCGAGCTCGTTGTCGCCAGGACTTTTCGGCTTTCCCATCCCCGCTTGCTCTAAAGCCGCATGGCCTCGGAGGAAGAGAGGACCGGGCCGGGAGTACAAGACGTAGTAGTCGAACCTCCCGAAAGGCTCTCCGAGTGTACCCTACACCGGTGTCCCCAGCCTTCGTATCTTCTCTCTCGCCTGCCGCTGAGAGGATTTCTTCTTCTCGTTTTCGCGGAGGATTTCTCCTGACCATATCTTGAGACTCGTACCTGTGCAAAGTGAGCAATCACAAACATCGTAGCCGATGTGGACATTTGATGAGGACCCGACCGGAAGAGGCGGAGAAACCGGTTCTCAGGCAATCTTCTTGGGCACCCACTCAATGGAATTCACGCTTTTATTGTTCGTAAAAGGGTTTCCGATCGTATTGGGCCCACGGGGGCGCTCCAACTTGCCTTCTTCTATCAAGTTCTAGATTTCGTATCGTAACCCCACGCAGCTTGTCTGTGGTATGGCCGTGATATCGATGGAAGGCGCAAGATTTGCTCTTGTCCGCATTGGCTACGGGATTTTTGGGCTTGTAATTTGCAACGGGTTTAAGGAGACCTTCCTTGATTAACCCTTCCAACATCTTGCTCCGTGGCATGTCCAACTTATCGAAGTGTACGGCAGTCGCTTCGAGTAGAATTGCTGCTTTGCGGGACTGGGTTTTTGTTGCCCGACTGTTGTCCCCGATGGATGTAGTTGATGCACGTATCTTTCCCTTTACCGAGGGCCGGTGCGGGATTGAATGCAACCGCCGAGCGGTATTCGTATGGCCGTGCAAAGAGCCAACTTTTCCTTGAGATCCTTCTCGAACTGTGAGCCGGCATTGACCATGGCCCGGAGATCTGGGAAGAAATGATGACTGATGAGAGTTCTGATGGACGGTCTTAAGCAAGACTTGAAGATCCGCATCTGTTCCTCTTTGGAGAGTGGCTACATGATCTCGGAGAGTTTCCAGCTCCACCTCTTGTAGAATCCCCCAACACTTTCATCCGCTTTCTGCTCAGTGGTGATTAAGTCCTCACGACTTGTTTCCCACTCTAAATTGGATCGGTACCGTTCCAAGAAGATGTTACTGATCTGATCCCAGGTGTGGCGATCCGCAGGCTTGACCCTCAGAAACCATCGTAACGCTGAACTTTTGAGCGTATGCTGGAAGTGGTCGGTCATTTGCTGGAGGGTTGCTCCTTTTGCTCTCATGCCGAGAACGTAGGTGTCGACGTGCGTTTGAGGATATTCTGTTCCGTCGAATCGGTCCATCTCCGACATTCTGAACTTGGCAGGGAGAGGCGTGACCATTCCCGGATCCGTGGATTTGAGCGTTTCCTGCTTTGAGCTGCTCATGGTGGCTTTCAGGTCTTTCATCTGCTCGACCATTCAGGCTAAGGTTGGGTCCAGTGGTGGACTGTGAGGCTCGGCGCCGGATGCTACCACGTGAGCGGTAGTGATTGGAGGTGGAAGGCTTGATATATGTGGATATATGGGAGCCTTTTCTGAACTGTATCGGGGTTTGTCCCCGATGTTTAGGGATTCATGTATAGGCAGCGGGACAATCCCGGGAGGGTATTGAAGGATATTGGCATCCTGAGGTGGTCCAGCGGTGCGCTGATGGTATTGAGTGATAGGAGTAGCACTGGGCTGGCCAAAAATGACATGGTTACCCTGAGAAGTAGCAATGTGGAGCCTAGGTCGGCTGTTTCCCTGGTTGGAAGGCATCCCGTAAGTTGGCGGGGGAGGAACCTGGTTAAAGGCTTGGTGAACTGGTTTCGGGGAATCGTCATCCTCAACCAGGACAAAAGTACCGTCTGACTGGGGGATAGCTACTATAACTCGCTCATTCAGAAGCTGTACCACGAAATTCTGCTGATCTTCTTTCTGCCTCTTGTGAACCTCACAAGCCCGGATGGCTTCTTCCAAAGTCATATCTGTTACCGGTGGCGGGGGTCCTTCCCCGTCACGATTTCTCGGTGAGCTAGACATGTCGGAAATTCTGGCTGAGGGAACTGAGGGAACCGAAGAACTATCTGATGCTGCCGTAACGGTGATCCTGGTAAGGCGCTGACCCGGAAATATGAACCACTTTCTGCTCGCTGCTGGAAACGAAAGGAAGGGTTTAGGCTTCGGAAAGGGGTATTTGGCTCAAGGTTTCGGGCTTGTGCAATGTGCAGTTATTTACTTAAAGCGCATTTTCTCAGAGTCCTAATCGGTTGGAAAAGAGCAAGTCTTCTTTTTCGCAACTAATCCTAGAGCTCTAATCAGTGGATCTCGTCACTACGCTTATAAGCCCATCATTTCCATTGTAGATCATCTTTCTCAGGATGGACTATCCCGAGTAAGGTCTGATAAGGCAAGCGAGTTCCACCGACAAAGGAAAAAGTGAACTTAAGGCTAGCTGATCACGCAAACTTTTAACGTGTGTGACGCACGGGCCACAGTCGAAGTCAACGTCCTTAAGTTAAGGCGGGGATCGTGCCAAAATTTGGGCATGACCTCTCCTGACTCGCTTGTGCGAGAGACCTTAGCTTTTGGCATTGGCCAAGTTGTGGCTAGCACAGTACATACGATGAGGTTTGGTGACACGGTATCACATTGAACCTTCGGGTATATTTTTCGGCAGAGCTCCGCGTCAAAGTCAAGGCCGAAGAGCGCGAGACTTCGGGTCGGGAACGACCTTCAGTCTCAACCTCTCGAGCTTGACTCGGAGCGGGGCCCGGCTTAAAAAAACATACACTTAGGCTTTATGACACGAGCTAAGCCAAAAACCAACCGGGGTCTTGAACAAAGTGTGACACAAAGAGTGCATGGCTTACACGGGCTAGGATGGGATGTTTGGGACGACCCCGTGCGCCCCCGAAAGGCATCTGGCAGGCCAATCGAGGTGCAACTGATAAGGCCATCCCGGGTTAGGGGTTGTAGTGTGCAGTGTACCGAGGCAGCAAGTGCACGTGAAGTGCGGTGTTCCGAGGCAGCAAGTGCGCGTAGTGTGCGGTCACTAAAATTCTTTTTCTGAGTGAAAACAGAGATTTTTTTCAGAATGTGTCTTAAAGAATTTATGATGCATATTTCAAAAGACAGCATGAAAATCAAACATGAATGGGGATGCACAAACATGGTATGATTTTGAAAAGTTGACAATGTAATGCCTTTCGAAACAAAACCTTTCGAGGTTTAAAGGAACTCACACAAACGAAAACGAGGAAGGGTAAACGAAAGTTTGACCCACGAAAGGCTTTTTAGAAAACAACGATAGTTTTAAAAAAAGTATCTTTTCCCCAGCGGAGTCGCCAACTGAAATTACCCAGATTCGCACGAGCGAAGGCGGTTGTCTTTCGCGGGGGGTTGGTGTCTGAGACCTCGCTTCATGGGAAGGAAAAAATGAGGAGTCGCCACGCGGTTTTTGTATTTTGAGCCCAAACGTTGAGAAACGGCTTTTGAAAAGGGTGTCCTTTTTATTGGTAGCAAAAACTTAGGAAAAGGCTTTTGAAAATAGGGGATCATTTTTATTGGTAGCAAAAATGAGTAAAAAGTTTTTTTTTAGTACCAGAGATTGTTAGGTTCGAAGGTCATGTTACGTTTCGGGTAGAGTATCACGAGATCGCCAGAAACGCCTCGCATGACGAGTCTTTCTACCTTTCTCGAAAACGTGTGTGTGTGTGTGTGTTTTGAAATGGGGGCTTGAATGACAAGCTTAATCTTGGTTTGAATGTCAAACGTTGATTAGGTGACTTTGTTTGAAAAGACGAGCGTTTGAATGACAAACGTCGGTTTGAGACGGAAATGAGCGTTTGCGTGGCAAACGTAGATTTTGAGTTTGAAAAGAGCGTTTGCGTGGCAAACGTCGACTTTGAGTTTGAAAAGGAGTTCGAAGGTCGAACTTCGGTTTTTTGAACCGGGCATGTCATTGTTAACGATTTTTACGGGAAAAAGCGTATTAAATGATTTTTAAGTGTCAAATGGCGGCTTTTAGTTTGAAGATGAGCGTTTGGGGGCCAAACGTCATTTTGCGCGTTTTGAAAGTGAGTTCGAAGGACGAACTCCGGTTTTGAACCGGGCATTACATTGTTAACGTTTTTTACGGGAAAAATGCGTATTAAATGATATGCGATCAACGAATCGGGTTGCGACTCGGACTTTGAAAAGTAAATACTATCACGATCCAAACGGGTCGGACTTTATAAATGACAGTAATTAAAGTGCGGTATCAACGGAATCGAACGATCCGGAATCGTAAATGACGATCGACGAGTCAAACAACTCGGAATTGTAAATGACGATCGACGAGGCCAATCGGCTCGGAATTGTAAATGACAGAAATTAAATGACGATCAACGGATCGATCGATCTGGAATTGGTAAATTAAGTAAAACTAAACGGAACGGGGTCGGAACGCCGTTTTAACCCGTGATTACTTCTCTTACGGAAAGAGAAGAGGATCGAGGGGCTAAAATGTATCGGACCCCGTTAGACGGAGGCGTCTACATTTCGATAATGTCGTTCGAAACGGTTGTAGCGAATGGCGCGTAAACCGAGACGAAACGAGAGATTTAAAGAGAGGGAGTTATACCTATGGCTAGGGTCGACTCCTTTGGCTCAGAAGGTGTGTACGAGACACAAAAAGTAGTTCGAAAGGTTGTTTCGAAGTGGTAAGGGGCATATTTGATCGAAATACGGAAGTTTCACGCGAATCGAGGCAAACGGGAGCTCGGGAAGGGGTGAAATCAGTTTGGGCCGTGAGGATGGTGATTTTTTGGGTAAAAAAGTTCCTTCTTTTGGCTTTGACAACCACTTCTATTTATAGGTGAAAATTGCAGTAGGAGTCCCATGACAGACTTGACCGCTTTTTCGTGGTTTTGGGGTATTTTGGAATTTGAGGGGCTTCTTGGGCAATTTCGTGAAATTTGCACAGGATTCCACGGACTTTGACTAAATACAGGGGTATTTTGGTTTTTTCAGCTTGATTTGTGATTGAAAGGTGACGAGAGGGTTGTGGCATGCAGGACACGTGTCCTGTGACTCACCCTTTGCATGGGAGTTCGTTCCCCGGTCCCAGTTTTGTCAATTTTTTAAAATAACAGTCCGGAAAATGTCCGAAATGCCCCCGGAAAGTGCCGAAAAGTGTGTTTTTCAGGGAAAGCCATACTTTTACTTGATATGACACGTGTTAAGTATGATTCGACGTTGAGATGCACGGGGCAGTCCCGGGACGTCTCGTTGGCATGGCAACGGGGAGTTTAACAAGTTCCGGTTAACCTGGAGCGGGCTAGTTAACGGATTTCGGTTAACTTTCTGACGGATTTGGACGATCCGGATTTGGGTACTTACACAAGGCCTCAAAGTACCACGAGGGGCCTCAGAGTACCTCGAGAGTGCCTCGGGTCAGTGCGGGAGTGTCTCGGGAGCGCTTGGAAGGGCTTCGGAGCACCACAAGGGAGCTCGAAAGGCCTCGGAAGGAATCGAAAGGGGCCGAGAGTGCCTCGAAAGGACTTAGAAGGGGAGCCAGAAGGCTAAGGGAGAGAGGAGAAGTGGATGGTGTGTGAAATGAGGGAGGGGGAGCCCTCTATTTATAGTGTAGGAAAATTTGCAATAAGGTCCGTACGGACCTCCTAGGTAATCCAAGATTTTAGTTTTCCCGGATTTGAGGGAATAATGTGGTCTTTAAGAGGATTTCTGTAATTATGATGTCTGGTAGCAAAGAGGTCCGTACGAACCTTTTAGCATGCAAAGAGGTCCGTACGGACCTTCTATGTTTTTCTCAATTTTGCATAATTCCCAAAAAGTCCTTTTGTATTTTTTATCCCGAAAAGCCCCCCCCCCTTGGTTTGTTTGGTGGTTTTTTTGGGCCTTTGAGTGTTTTTGAAGGGTTTTGAGGGATTTTTGAGGGTTCCGGGTGTTCAAGACTGCGTTTGAGTGAGTCTGCGATGTTTCTCGGTTGCTCAGAAGAGGGTGATCTAGATTGGGGTACTTACAGAAGCCCCTTAGCGACGTCACTTACGGGGGAAGTGGGTTCATCGGTAATATAAGGGTCCTAATCTAGATCGTGCGCTGAGAGAGGAGGTGACCATGTAGGTCAGTTCATGAGGATGTGGCAGTGTCCTGTTGTGTGACCGTTTAGGTCAGTAGGCTGGACCCTGTGATAGGATTCCTACGTATCCCTGGCGGGAATCAAGCCTGGTCGTAGTTCGTGTGTGGGGTGAGTGTCGTCGTGCGCGAGGACGTGTGATGTCCTCTAACAGAGACTCTGTGTGTGGACGTGTCAGTGTCCTGCATGTGTGACCATTTAGGTCGGTTATGAGGACGTGGTGGCATCCTGGGTGACCTTATAGGTTGGTTGTGAGGACGTGGTGGCGTCCTGGGTGACCGTATAGGTCGGTTGTGAGGACGTGGTGGCATCCTGGGTGCCCGTATAGGTTGGTTGTGAGGACGTGGTGGCGTCCTGGTGTAAGTACGCCAATCCAATTCGCAATCCTTTTAGATGCATTTTAATATCATAAAATTGCATTAAGGGGCATTTTGGTAAATTCTCGGTCTATCCCGAGACTTTCGGAAACATTTCACAAGTTTCCCACGAATGAAGTACCTTTTGGTACCTTACTCATGCCAAGGGACCTGTTGGGAATAAACCTTTTTGGACTTTTTAGGTATTTAGGCCTGAATGTTCCAGAAACTGGTTTTGGCGCCAAAAACGGTTGAGGCCACCTTGTGTCACACGACAAGTCGAGGCATGGAAAGTGGTTACATATAGTCGTGCGACACAAGGTGACCACTAACTGCAGCCTATAAATAAGACCCTCCCCCTCTCAGAAATGGATCCCAACTTCAGCCTACTGTTACTCTGCAGAAATTGCATCGTAACGAATCCCCTAAACACAACTTTCTCTCTCTCCTACCTTCAACCTACCTCAATTCTCTCCAATTCAAACCCCCTTCCTAGACCAAACCACTTGGATCCTTTGCATCAACCCTACCAAGCTACCAAGACCAGAAGTAGTCAATTGAAGGGTTCTGTATCTAACTTGATACATAATTCATGGAAGTAACAAGGGTAACAACTCTCAAACTCCCTCTCGTCTCTTCCTTCAACTCAATTCTTTATAATTCTATTGTTTACTTCTGTTAGGATTCACTAATCAGACTCTATCTGTCTAGATTACTGAATCCCAATCGCAATCTCTCTGTTTAAATTTTTTAATCTGTGTAATTGAACTATCATTGTTGAATACTTGCTTGAATTTGGTGTTTAAACCCCAAGGGGGTGTGGATCTAACCATATCCACACTCCCGGGGTCGATTTATTGTTATTTCTATATTTCGTATCTAATATGTCCAATTAATTAGATCTGCATTAGTTGTTGTTGATTCTGGTGTTCATTGTATAAGTTTCTGCAGATGGTCTCTATATGTCACGCGACACATTGCTCATAGGTGATCCTGTGTCACGCGAAATATGTGGTCACCTGTATCATGTGTCATGCAACATATCGTGACCTATCTGCAGAAACCTTTTTCTCTTTTAATCTGTTTTAGATCGTTGTAGTAGGGATGTGGCCTCCCTAAATAATGGGCTCACAAGTTGTAAGTCTTGATTCAAATTAATAAAATGCATGTTTACCACACTTGTTCAATGTCAACACTTGCACACACTTTTGGATTTGCTTGGATGTTTAATTGAAAGACTCGTCTGTGGATGAGGCATGTTGGGTGAACTCTCGGTTCTTCCCAACACGTAACTTGACCCCCGAACCCATTCTCTTTTCATAGGTTTTTCAAAGTGCACCTCTTAAGCATGGCATGGCGACTCTCTTTTTTCTACTCTTTCACCGTCAAAAGTTTCACGAACGTCGAGCGCACATTTCAGTGGCGACTCTGCTGGGGATATGCACTTTGAAAACCTGTTTTTCAAATGTTAAGTGGGTCAAGCTTTCATTAAAATTAAACGTCCAATACATCCATTCTTGTGTGCATCTTTGATAATCATTTGTGGTTCATGCATTTTGTTGATTATGATACTTGTGAGCCTTATGTGCTTTGTGGTCGTTGTGTTGTGCATTAGATATTCTTGCTTTGTTCTTGCCATGGAGAGGCAGGGGCTGATTTGATGATTGCAGAGTTGCTAGTTCAGTGACCACCCAGGTCGTGCGACATCTATGTCCTTTGATGTCCTGTGTCACGCGACAAGTAGTGGCCACTGAACAGATATCCAAGAGGTTGGTTTGAGGGCAGTCCCTTGGACCGAATGTGGCTCAGTTGATTGTTGTCCCCTGTATTCCCTGTGAGAGTGTGTGTGAGTTTTCTTTTCTCTTTTCAAAAATAAAAATAAAAAAAAAATCTCTTGTTTTTTGTATATAAAAGAATATAGTCATCCGCACACTACATCACTTAGACTTAGAACCCTCGGGTGCGATTGACGGCATCACGGATGGTGATGTATGTCGCCTATGCTTGAGCGCCTGAAGTCAAACCTAACCCCCTAGTGCGTTATAGGTGGCACCACACTTAAACCTTACCCACGGTTGGTTTTTGATACAATGTTTTCATTACAACAAAATGAATTGTTTTTGAAACATGTCGTAGGTCCTTATACCTTCCCCCAAAACCTCGCATCTTGTGGGCATGTTGCCAAATGCAACATGATTTCAAGTGAGGACATGTCACCCCGTGGCATGCTCTAAACGAGAGATCATTCCGCATTGTCAACGTGCACCGACGAGAGGTCATGCCGGATTTTTCTTCGAAATTATTCGAAAAGACCCTTTATGCTGCCCAAATTTCCCCAGAAATTTGGACGACCTCTCCGTTCCATAATGATGTTAGGATTTGGTTAGGTATCATTACCTATTATATATTTCAAAACAAGGCATTTAGTGTAATTTGAACATTGCGTCCCTAGGCTTCCCCGAGGTATAGTTAGTATGAATAAAGGCTTCTTCTTTCCCAACTGTACTTAGGATTTAAGACACTAATTTATACTTGAAGATAAATAAATTTGTTTGTGCGAGTCTGTCCCATTCCTTTCCCTCTCCCATTCCTCAAAATTTCCCTTCAAAACCTTATAAACCCGTCTCTACCCCTGCAGCTACGACGAGTTGGACCCACTCGTCTATCCCAGGAGCTCGTTTAGTTCGTGTTCAAGCAGTTCAAGCAGTTTCAGTCGGGGTAGAATCAGATATGGCCGGGAACGGAGATGTATTTTCTGCTCTGTCTGTTGGAGGCTCAGTGACAATGGGTCAGCCAAGTTTGAACGATATGACCACAGAGGAATTGAGGGTAACGTTGGAAGCTGCTCTAACCCAAGAGCGTGAGGCCTGTCTATTGGTTCAGAATGCCAAGGCCCGTGAAGAAGAAGCTCATAACCGCTTTGTGGAGGCCATGAGAGCTAAAGGGATTGCAGTACTTCGTCAGGAGGACAGTTCTTATGAGGAGATCACAGAAGACAGCCACAATGAGATTGGATCCGCTTCACCTGCTCAGCCTACCCAGCCCAGTTACAATGCGATGCCTCCTCCAGTAAACTATGCCCCGCGACCCAATCAAATGTCATCTCCGGGAACGTTTGTGAGTGACCAAGGAAGGTTCATTCCCCCATCTTCTCAAGGGTATAACCAGATTATTCAGCAAGGTGCTAGCAAGAATGGTGGTCAAGCATCAAATTTCTTCGACCTCACTGCCTTTCCAACTCCCAATGTCTCAACATTTGTATGGATCTACCCCGTATTCGGCTCCTTGCATCGATATAGGATTTTCTACTCTTGGTCAGTACGGAAGTCAGTCAGCGCAGTTCAGTCCCCAGAACCCCAGTGTGCAGTTTAACGGTTATGATATGTATGGGAATAGGATCCCTAGCTCGGTCAGCTTGTTGGACAGTAATATTGAAATCCCCAGTACCTTTGGGCTCCCATCAGCAGCTTTGACCATTAGATCCAGTTCAAAGTTCCCCATGCCCTCATCAACAGTGGCTCCCGCTATATCCCAGATTCCAGGATTGACGCCAGAAGTGACAGCCTTATTGAATCAGATGCAACAGCAGATCGACAAATTGACCGTGGTTCTAGCGGTCTCAAGGTTGTAGACCCAGCTCAAGTAACGCCTTTGCCTCACAAGTCCAAAATGCCCAAGTTGAATTTCGACGGTACTGCTTGCCCAAAAACTCATATAGATACTTATGTTATGACAATGGGAGCAATGAGCTGCACGCCCGAGTTCATGGCATCCCACTTCCATCTGACTTTGAAGGGATCAGCGCTCACATGGTTTTTGGCTTTGAAACAAGAATGTCGCTCCACTTGGAGCCAGATCACGGAGACCTTTTTGGAGGAGTAAAAAGGCAATTTGGAGTGGCGTACCACCCCGGATGATTTAATGGGGACCATCCAGAAGGCTGATGAGTCAATTACAGAATTTTACAAACGGTGGAATGCCAAGCTTAATGAGCTATCAGAGCCAATCCCCCTCCAGGACCAAAAAGACATTTTCTTGTCATGTGTCAAGCCGCTGCTCAGGGAAGCCATCGAGAAAGGTTGGTATATAGATCTACGAGAGATGGTGGGAATGGGAGCTAGAAGTGAAAACAGAATGTTCAATCAAATCCCGAATGCAAATGCCAGTGGTAGCAGCGGTAGTGGAGGTTACCGATACCGAGCACCCAACCCTGTTTCAGCAATGGCGCCAAGGGGAAGAGAAGTGGCCAAAGACAACAGTATTAACAACTTACAGAGGGGAGGTAGTAATGTACAGAATACAATGAGATTTCAGCCTAAGCCGCAGCCGAGGTTTGATGATTTGGGCATGTCTACAGAGGAAGTTTTTAACGGCTTATTTCGGACCGGCATGATCAAGCCACTGGAGAACTACAGCCCTACCCGTCCTAATCCCCATCTGGATGCTAGTAAGTACTGTTGATTTCACAAGTTCCCAGGGCACACCACAAATTCCTGCATAACCCTCAAAAAGATAATTCAAGGTTTGGTGGATGACAAGAAGATCGATAAATCTCCTCGCCCGAATGTGGTCAACAATCCTCTGCCAAGTAACAACGTGAATCTTATCGACTTCGAGCAAGACTATTTTGTTAATGTAATAGAGTTTGGGAAGTCAATAGATGAAAGTGATAGTGCTGGTTGTAATGAGGTTGTGACTGATGTAATCCCATTTTCTGATGAAATGAAAGATAATTTCTGCTATGTTTTGTTTCTTGACGATCTGTATGGTTTGAATAATACTGCTGATTATGACGACTATGAAGAGCATGTGGTCGCCAACACTATATCCTCCATGGTTCCTAGAGATTCCCCAATCTCCTTGGAGGAACTCAGGATAGCGGCTAATGTAGATGCGCCATTGTCCATAAATGAGATAAGGCAGGCGGTGTGGCCATACAGCACTCGTCCTGCTCCGATTACGCTAGCAGAGCTCAAGGAGGCCAGTAAGTATTTTGTGGTTGAGAAAGATCAAGAAGTTAATCTGTTGACTCGATTAGGGAGAATGTTGGGAGTGAATAATTCAGATCCGTCCGGGAAAGGTAAGGCAGTTGCGATCTCTAATCCTCAGTCCTCTCAAAACCCCTACAGACTGGTAGGAGATGAAGAAGTCCAGGAAAACCCGATCCTAATGCAGTTAAAGAAAACACAAGCCGATATCTCCTTGTGGTCTCTACTCACATCCTCCTACCCTCACAAATTAAAGTTGGAAGAGGCCCTGTCCAAAACGAAAGTGTCTGTCAATGCCACCCAGACGAGGCATGTCAACTGATTGGAACTGCACAGTATGGGAACATCATTACTTTTACAGATCTTGACCTGCCTGCTTATGGTACAAAACATAATGAATCTCTACATATCACGATACCCCTGGAAGGATGGCGGATTCCCCATGTGTTGGTAGACAATGGGTCAGCTATGAATGTGCTCCCTGCTAAAATGATGAGTATGTTGGACATTAATGCGCAGAACCTTAAACCATTCAACCAAACCATAAAAGCCTACGATTCGACATCTAGGGCGGTGTTGGGAATAGTCTCTCTGAATTTGATGTTTGGGGGCAAGGAGATGATGGTAGAATTCCAAGTTATTGACATTCCGGTCACATTCTCAGCATTATTGGGCAGACCCTGGATTCATGAGATTGGAGCGGTAGCCTCCACTCTTCACCAATGTTTAAAGTTTGTGCAAGAAGGAGTGCTGACGACCATTTATGGTGATAGCGTTACGATTGGGGAAACCATCACCAACACCTTACTAGTAATGGAAATCAAGCTCGACCAGGAAAATCTGATGCTCAGCGATTCGCAATTGAGAAACCTAAAGGGCAGGTCTGCACCATAGATTTGATGACATCTTCAGACAAGATTCCCCCTGTGTTGAAAATGTTAAGAGGTATGAATTATATCCCTGGACTGGGGCTGGGAAAATGCCAACAGGGATCGTATAGGCTTGTGTTGCCAGAAGCCAAGAGAAACAAACAAGGTCTGGGATATGCCGTGACTAAAGAAGATAAAGCGTACGATAAGAATGAAGCTTTTAAAGAAAGGATGACCTCGGCGGCTGGTAAAAGGTACAAGAGGCCTGAGATGCGCCCGTACAGTTGGTCTTTGAACAAGCATTTTGTCAAAGAAGTTGGAGATATGTTTGTTTGTCCAGAACCAAGACTGAGCCAAATGGAAGAAAGAATGAGAACAATTCGGAGGTTTTCCAACAGCAAAAACCCGGTGAAGGAAATGTTTGATAGCTTGCCCAAAAGGCCAGGTGTTACCGCCACTTACGAGAACAGCTACCACTTCTGGGACCTGATTATGTGAATCTGTTTGAGAAGCTTGCTCTGGATGAGCCCACAATATTTAAGATCCGCGGTGCTGACCCCGTGGATATTGATGGTGATTTGACAGATTTGTTTAAAGAACAGGGGCTGTCAAAGCCTGGGGATGGTATGCTTTTGACAGAAGTACCTACAGAAGGGGTGGTTGTTGCTAAAGAGCCGAGTGATTTGATTGACTTTTCCTCTGATAGTGAGGTGGTGGCTATGTTAGAATTCGAGAAGGAGCCAGTTGTGGAGCTAAACAGGTTGGAGACTGTTGCAGAGGGACCATTACAGAATTGTACTTCATTCAGAGGACCAGTCACCGACAGGGAGACTATGATTGGAAAGCTTGGGCTCAAACCTCGTCCTTGTTCCTCCAAGTCTAAATTTGTTCCTCGTGTCTTGAGTCGGTCTCCTGAATCTCTTGTTATCGAATTCGAGTCTTCTGATCGGTCTGATGTCCGCACGACAGAAGACCGTCTTCGAGTTGTAAACACTGTTTTTTCCTTTGCTTTGAATAAAATGGTTGACCTTTCTGAGTATCCCGTGATTGCCAATCTAACAATTGAACGCTTAACAGTAAATAATCATCAAGATTTAAAAGTAAGTAAGCCTAATTCAATTAAAGATAATGCAGACTTAATAGATGAGCAAACTGCAGGTTTGCGAGCAAAAGGAAAGCCGGGCCCAAGCTGCCGATGAGGTATTGACAACGGTGAACCTGGGAACAGCCGAAGAACCCAAAGAAACACATATTGGTAGCTTCTTCTCCGGAGATGAACGGGTTGCCCTGATTGAGTTTCTTAAAGAGTTTATGGACGTCTTTGCCTGGTCCTATAAAGACATGCCAGGGCTGGATACTTCTATGGTGGAGCACCGGATACCTCTAGATCCAGAAACTAAGCCGATCAAGCAAAAGTTGAGGCAGATAAAACCTGGTGGTCCTTGCAGGTGAAAGAAGAAATTGAAAAACTCCTACGGGTGGGCTTTATAAAAGTGATTGAATATCAGACTTGGCTGGCAAATATAGTCACGATCACAAAAGCAAATGGAAAGGTTCGGGTCTGCGTAGATTTCCGGGAACTCAATAAGGCTAGTTCCAAAGACGACTTCCCTTTGCCCAACATTGATATGTTATTAGATGCAACCGCAAACTTCGAGGTCAAGTCCTTCGTTGATGGTTTTTCGGGTTATAATCAGATCAAAATGGCTGAAGAAGATCAGGATAAGACAGCGTTTACAACTCCTTGGGGCACTTATTATTACACAGTAATGCCGTTTGGGCTGAAGAATGCTGGGGCTACCTATCAGAGAGCCGTCACTACCCTGTTTCACGACATGATCCACAAGGAAATTGAAGTGTATGTAGATGATATGATTATTCACTCGAAAGGGTCAGATGGACAGCATTTCATTGATTTGAGGAAATTCTTCAACAGACTCCGAGAGCACTCCATGAGACTAAATCCAACTAAGTGCACCTTTGGGGTTATTCGAGGAAAAGTCCTGGGATACATGGTCACAGAGCGCGGCATCGAAGTAGATCCCAGAAAGGTTAAGGCAATCGTTGAAATGAAGCCGCCCAGAACTGTCTCTGAAGTAAAAGGATTCATGGGTCATCTACAGTACATCAGCAGATTTGTCAATCAATTGAACTCCATGTGTGAGCCGATCTTCAAGCTACTAAAGAAGAATCAGGAAGTGGTTTGGAACGAGGAATGCCAACTAGCTTTTGAGAGGATCAAAGCTTACCTCGTCAATCCTCCCATTCTTTATCCGCCTCACGAAAGCAAGCCTCTACTTCTATACCTGACAGTCACAGACACAGCCACTGGGGCTATGCTAGCACAAGAGAAGAAGGATTCAAAGATTGAGAATGCCATCTATTTCGTCAGCCGCAAATTCCAAGGTAGCGAGTTGAATTACTCTGCCCTCGAAAAGACATGCACAGCTCTAGCCTGGGTGGTCAGAAAGCTAAAGCACTGTATGCTATCCCACACCGTACATCTGGTCTCCAAGATGGACCCGATCAGATACCTGTTTTAGGGTGACAGAAGTAACATCTCCACCAGATTGGCAAAATGGACCTTCTTCCTAGCTGAGTTCGACATCAAATATGTGATCGGGAAATCAATTAAAGGACATACTTTGGCGGATCAGTTGGCTGACCTCCCCAGTACAGAAGCCCGAGGTCCAGATCTCCAATTTCCAGACGAGGGGATTCTTGTTATAGAAAGCGGCAACCGGTGGTAGTTATTCTTTGATGGAGCAGCAAACAAAAGAGGTAATGGCATCGGGATGGTACTAGTAGACCCGAACGATATGCATACCCCCATAGCTATCAAGCTGAACTTCTCGGTTACCAATAATGCCACCGAGTACGAAGCTTGCATAGCTGGTCTAGAGGCTGCCCTTGAACGACATGTGGAGGAGTTAGAAGTATTTGGTGATTCCCAACTGATAATAAACCAAGCCGCCAACAAATGGAAGATTATAGATCCGTGTCTCCAGAAGTACCATGCTTACATTGCAGAGCTCGTCGGTCAGTTCAAGGAAGTATCATTCCAGTTCCTACCGCGCGACAAGAACAGATTTGCCGATGCCCTAGCTACTCTGGCCTCTTTGGTAGAAATCCCAGAAGGAAAGTCAATCAAACAGTTCAGGGTCGGTAGGCGAGAAAACCCCGCATATTGTTGTGAAATTGAGATCAAAACCATCAGTGAGCCGTGGTACAACCAGATCTTTCAATATCTCAAGCATGGCAAAGCATCCTTCCCTGTTGACAAAGAAGGAGACTTAAAAGGTGTTCATGCCAAAAGCTTGCAAGCTCTAAAGAGACTATCAGCACAGTACGTCATACTTGGCAATGAGTTATGGAAGAAAAGGGAAGGTTGCCCACTTTTGCTCTGTATCAGCAAAGAAAAGGCCTAAAGAGTAATGGAAGATGTTTATAACGGTGCCTGCGGACCTCATATAAACGCTCGATCCCTTATGCATAGCATCAACAGACAGGGTTACTTTTGGATTACTATGGAGACTGATTGCATCCAGTTTGTGCAAACTTGTGATAAATGACAGCGATTCTCCAATCTGAACCACATCCCTCCTCATGACCTGTACTGTATGACAACTCCATGGCCCTTCGCAACATGGGGAATTGATGTCATTGGGAAAATAACTCTGCCCGGGAGCAATGGACACTCATTTGTATTGGTTGCGGTAGATTACTTCACAAAGTGGGTAGAAGCTGCGTCTTACAAAGTGCTCACAGCCAAGAAGGTCACTCACTTCATTAAGGAACAGATCTTCTGCCCCTACGGAGTCCCAAATGAGATCATTTCTGACAATGGAACCCATTTCGAAGGAGAAACTGATCGGTTACTCACTGAATACAAGGTCAAGCGCCATAAATCTTCACCGTATAGGCCATAGACGAACGGTGCTGTTGAAGCTGCCAATAAGAACTTGGAGAGAATCATAAAGAAGATGGCCGAACGAGGACGAGATTGGCTGGAGAAGTTGCACTTAGCATTATGGGGCTACCGCACTTCAATTCGAACTGCCACCGGTGCAATCCCATACGCTCTGACTTACAGAATGGAGGCGGTCATGCCCATTGAATTAGAGATTCCATCCCTCAGGGTTTTGCTCGAGAATGAGGTGAATGAGATTGAATGGCTCCAAAGTCGATACAACGAATTGGCACTGTTAGATGAACGCAGATCAAAAGCCATGGAGCATAACCGGGCGTACCAGAGAAGAATGGCCCATGCTTTTGACAAGAAAGTGAAACCCAGGGACATTAAGGTTGGTGATCTGGTCCTTAAGATGAAGCCCTCGAACTAGAGCAGTGCATTAGGCAAATGGGCACCTGTTTGGGTCGAACCATTTCTAGTGAAGAAAATATTCTCCGGAGGAGCTAAGCAGCTGACAGATTTGGATGGCAACCCATTTCTGCACCCCGTCAACGGCGACAAGTTGCGGAGGTATTATGTGTGATCGAGTCTTTCCCCCTCTGCTAAAAAAAATTAAAAAAATGTAAAAAAAAAGGGAAATAAAAAATAAAGGCGCATTAAAATTGTCCTAGATGAGACTGAAAACCTCCCAAAAGGCAGTCCATGCAAAAATAAGGGACGCACCCGGTGCTAAAGAATATACCCAGCTAGACCAAAAACCCTAAAAAGAGCGGTCTAGGTAAAAAACAGGGTTGAACCATGTCCCCCTTCTGTCTTCCCCTTTCTTAAACACAAAGTTGATTGAGTCGAACTACGGAGACCTGAGCCCCTTAGTTCTTTTTTTTCACAAAAGGGGAACGTAGGCAACCACTTGTGGTTCGGTCTAAAATCGCTGCAAAATCTCTTATCTTGCCAGAATGTGTTTTGATTACAGTTCCAAGGCTTTTCAAAGGTTCATTCTGAGTTAATATTCTTGTTGATGAGTGCAAGCACGACCTACTTTTGACTTAAATAATTTGCTGCGAACAAAAAAAAAAGAAAGCATTGCTAACATCTATTCTGTCTGCATTAAGTAATCAAAGGGTACTCAGTTTCCATACAATAATTCCTACTCTCAAAACACGAAAGAAAAGAGTCTCCTGTCTCTCAGAAAAGTTTCTAGAAGCTCGTTCCCGCTCCCGAACTCGCTCCTCTGTCCTTCCTCTTCCTCGGTCCCCGGGAGGTCTTTGGCCTAGGAATGTCAAATAAATCAGTTTGAGCCCGTCCCAACTCAGAAATAACATGCGTCGGTGGTTCAATCAGACCAGTCTCCCTCAAAGCGGCCCTAGCAACCCTCTCTTGTCTCAAGGCCTCTCTGCAAGCCATCACCTCTGGATCATCCCTCAAAGCAGCCCTCCTGATCTCTTGCCTCCGATAATCCTCAGCAACATCGCCAGTAACATTGTCTGGGTTTCCCCGTGCCTCCGTATCCCTAAAAGACCGACTGGACGGATAATCTGCTCCCAAGTATTCCCGACGGCGAGCCCTATAGCCAACTATGCAAAACCCAAATGCTCCTCATGCCAAATCAGATACTCTGTGGTCAAGAATGTAAATCCCCTATATTGCCGAAGAAGTGCACGAATGGGAAGAAAACCCTCTAGAAAAGATCTGCTGAAGAACTGCATAGTCTGGGGCTCAGTCATAGACATCGGAACAGCATCAGTTGTCAGCCTCTCCCTTAAAGCCGGGATAATCTGCTGAGGGTACCTATACTGCCTGCTCACCAATGATGGAATACAAAAAGAAGATACATGCAAGCCTGGAAACCTGACTATCACCGATCCATCTTGAATGTCTCTCATAGTTTGTAACTTCCAGGCAGGAATCCAAAAGTTCAGATCAGTTGTCCTGTACTGCGTCAATCTCCTCTTCCAATTGCCAACAGCCTCGTCCCTCAGCACTCTGCGTTGCCCCGTCACCCAAGGCATAGAAATTTGACCCACTGGAAGTGGCATGATCAAGCGTAGCCTCTCAGAAAACCACAAAGACAACAAGCTGGGGCTGCCTGCTCCCATGAAATCTGATCCCCCTGCTAGCCTGTCAATACCATGGTAAGTCTCAGCCAGCAACAGTGGTACGATATCCATCTCTCCTTGACCAGACCTGATTTGACAAAGACTCACACCCCGGTCACCCCTCAGTTGCCTAACAATCTCCGGCAACGCACTTGAACAGACTCCAGCATATCCACAGAAGTAGTGAGCTGACAAGCTAAACAGCATAAACATATCCAGAGACGTGGAAAGATCGAACAGCTCAGGACTGGACAAGCATAACCTAGACATCCGAGTAAAGTCTCTGGACCCATCACCCAGAATCATAGATGAGACCTGATCCGCCGGCAAGTGAAGGAAGGCTGACAACTGCTCCACAACCGACTGCCCGTCCCGTGGGAATGCTACAATTGCCGCTTCACCCAAGCCTGTCAATGCCCTAAAGTCTTCCATGGTTGGAGTCAAATCATTGTATGACAAAGTAAAGACATGCCATTCTGAATCCCAAAAGCAAGACGCGGCCCGGAGCAAATCCCAATCAATTCTCCAATCCTTCAACGACCAGAGAAACGGCATACTGTACCTCCTGTCAATGAGCTCCCTATGATGCCTCTGGTGATAATGTGAAATTTCGAGAAAGTCTTGGCAGAATTGATGCTCCCGAGAAGCTATTTCCCTGTTATAATGCTCCATCGCAGCCAAAAGTATCCATCTTGGCCAAAGAATTCACCTATTTGCCAAGGAGGGGCTGCTGGTCGCCTTTACTAAGAAGACAGTGTTTGCAAATGAAGCCTAAACCGACTGTAAAAAAGGACCTGTTACGAGCTTCTCTCAGTCGTGCGACACATTAGGCCAAGCAGACATAGCATGTCGAGTGACATATCTTGGTTGACATCAGACAGTGTAGAAAATGCCTGCAGTGGTTACCCCAGAGCACTTTCCGACTCGCCGTTGCTATAATACACCTCTTATCCCTGCATACATGCCCATGAAAATACACGGGAGAGGACCCCTACTATATACACCTATCCAAGACAGTCCCAAAACCTCATGCATAAACCTGACAAAGCTGACCTTTTAACACAATGATCGCGTTTCCTTCCCAGAACAGACAGACTCGTGTAAACAAGCTAACATAGGTTAATCTTTGCTGACAAGATAGCTTAGTTAGATGCAGCGCTTGGAGTTGTTGTTACTCCCTCTCAGGTACAATGATCAACTGAGTCTCGCCATGCCTCAAAGACTGGCCCTCAGGTCAAACCGAAAAAAAAGAGAAGAAGAGAACAAAAGCTCGTACCTATGATAGTCTCCCAAGCAGAGCACAGCAAGATTAACGGCCCCAAAAATCCAAAACAAAAGAAGCCAACTCCCCAGAAAGCAGAGTCCCCGGCTTGCCAAGCAAAGCACCAAGAGGAACCTGCTCCCTGGCAAGCAAAGTTCCAAAGATCAGTAGCCTCGAGGCACAGACAAAAGCAGAGTCCCCGGCTTCCCAAGCAAAGCTCAGGACAGAAAAAGCAAACAATCAACAAAAACCGTCCAACAACAAAACCGATAAAAGAACAACAAAAGAGCAAGAAAGAAGTAGCATGAGGCCCCTGGCAGCTACACCTATCCCCAACAGAGTAAAAGAAGTAGCATCACTACAAGAAAAACAGGTTTTAGCGACGGAAAAATCCGTCGCTAAAAGTCATATTTCCGTCGCTAAAACGATTTAGCGACGGATTACCGACGGATTTTTTCCCTCGCTAAAACCCTCGTCGCTAATTTTTAACGAAGAAAATTCCTGTTCGTCGCTATAATACCGACGGAAAGATCCCTCGCTAAATCATTCAAATCCGTCGCTAATTATATTGATGAAACGACGAATTTATAGTATTTTGCAAGGGAATAATCCGTCGTTAATGTTAAAAATCCGTCGCAATAATGGAAAAGTTATTAATGGTTGACGACGAATTAACAATGTATAGCGACGGAATCATCCGTCGTTAGTTGTTGAAATCCATCGTTATATGTGGTTTTTTTACCGTGGGATTATTTCCGTCGGTAATGGATTTTTTAGCATCTTTAAAATGGCAGTTGCGACGGATGAATCCATCGCTAGAATCCGTCGTTAAAAGTAGCAGTAGCTTTAGGACCTATTTCATTTATTTTTTTCTACCACCTGTTTCATTTCTAATACTCCCACCTAATTCATTAACCCAATACATATACCAAAAACCAATACATATATCAAAAACCAATACATATACCAAAAATATAATCTAACTCACAATATTCAGAATTTAAGAACTAGTTCACCAAAATAAAAGTACCATCAACAAGTAGCAAAATATTAAAATTTAAAATAGAAGTTTCTAAAGTATCAACGTCTAAGACCTATGACCCATAGAATCCATGATAATTTGTAGTTTCTTATCTAGTTCCGCCCGATGTTGCTCCAGCTCCTCTATCTTCTCCTCCAATCCTTTCCTCTCTTGAGCATGTTTTTTCTCCATTTCATCCCGACATTTTTTTTCTTCATTGAGCTTCTCTATCATCTCACTCTTAAAATCCGTTAAATTATCTTCAACCATTTGGGTGTTAGATCCCTTGCTAGTACCATCATCACTAGCCAATGACGAGCCAACTGAACCAAGACCATACACCCGCTGTTTCTTTACGCCGGCAACTCTCAAGTATATCTTATTTTCCTCCTCCACAGTTAACTCTCTTTCGGAGGATGCCACCTCTATCTCGCGTTGATAGTCCTCCTACAAAAAGCAATTTATATATATATATCATTACTAACATACATGAACAAAAAAAATCCAATTTATAAATAATAAAAATACTTACACAAATTTTCCTAGCATGATTGTCCACATAAGTACCATCTTTGCGTACATGTGTCCTTAGTTGAAGTTTAAACAAACTAGGTGGGATGCCTTGATTTTCTTTTTTCTGCAAGAAGACCGATAAAATAAAAGGCATTCATAAACAACGGGGGAATGACCAATATATGAAATGTACTTTTCAATTTTTATCAATTAATGTAAAAAAAAAAACTGCATAAGTAAAAAAGGCTTTCTTGGACTGACCAAACATGAATTGGACACAAATAAAATCAAATACGTACGTACCATACTTTCCAAGTGGGCTACGGCAGATTTGGAACCTCCCGTATGCTTAGAACAACCGTCTTCCTTCTCGGTTAGTCGATTTTTTGAATTTATCTCCGACTTTCTTTTGACTTCATCTTTATTAAAATGTTGTACCCATTGAGCCCAATCCGCCTCGCCTATGCAATCCGGTTTATTCTTTTGTGGACCATTCCAATTTTTCTTAAAATTGCTCACCATATCACTGTAGCGAATTCTTCCTAGTTTCATGAAAGCATTCTTGATAGTTGTCTCCTCTTCTTGAGGCCATCTATAAATTTTCTGCAATATTGATATGACAACAAATTCATCACCAAAAACAATCAGAGTTAACAAAAGTTGTTTACAAGTACCATTTAAGACTTAATCTCATCTATTACGCATTGCAATTCTAAAGAATGTACCTTGAAGTCATCAAAATATCCATCTTTGTGAGAACTGGGGATAAGCTTCCAGTTAAACGCATCCTTGCACATGTTTGATTTAAATATCTTTGTGATTTGGCCTGATACTTGCTGAGGCATCAACCTGAAACAATGTTTGAATTGATTCAGTACATTGTATATTAGGACTCCATACCAAACAACCACTAAGTACATACTTATGCGTCCACAGAGAAAGAACTGCAGATGAATGTCAAATTTTGGAATATGTAATTTTACTACCCAAGAAAATGGAATGAATAATGAACATTTTAGCTTAAATCTGGAAAGGTTGACTTGTTTTGGACAGACTCGAAGAGAAAGTATGACCCAAAACAGCCAAAAACCATTACCCTGCTGCCAATTTGTATTAGCTACATTACTCGGCCAAAGAACCGAACACACCAGGAAGATTGAAGTTCCATGTAAACTCATGATCTGTCAGAGCAAGAACTTTCACCTGTTCTGAACACATTGTTCGAATCAGTTTAAGCAACAATAAAAAGGGTTGCTTTAAATGAAGATGAGCACACTAAAGGCAAACAAGGTACTAAATTTTTCTCATAATAAGTAACCGCCACATTTTTTCCACAACCCCAATTTAGACCAGAATCATATGAGACAATTCCAAATGGCACTACAACTATGGTAAAATGAATGGTATTGGTGAAAAGAGAAGTCGGTTCAATGAAGAAAAAGAAAACACAAGGATTGTGAGACTTGCAATGGCACCTCTATACGTAAGAATAAAACCGTATCTTCATTTTCCGGGAGCTAAATTCAATTTTCAAGTTGAAGGCTCTAGCCGAGCAACCAGCTACAAGGACTAAACTCAACCAAGAGATAGGTCTTGATATCTTGTGTATCGAGTACTAAAGCAAGACAAATGGGAAAGTGGCTACCAGATATTGAAGAAAATAAAAATTAGAGTGAACAAATTATGATATGCAGAGGCGTAATGTTTTCAGGGATATACAAAAAATGAAATCTTTTTGCACAACCTTCAAGAAAACATGTACACTAAGAATCAAATGCAAGAGGAGAAATGAAATATTAAGGACTCCAACTGTAAACCACCGCGATTAAAGGAATATATATAAACTATAGAACCATGCATGTATTTGAACAGAAGGAATTCATTTATATTAGTCTTTTATGAACACGAGATTGTTACAGAGACTGTACATTGATATTAAGAACTCTAACTTGAAAGTTCAAACTCATATTCAAGGTCAGAGACTAATATGATAACTTGAAGGCTCTAGCTGAGCAACCAGGCTACAAGGACTAAACTCAACCAAGAGATAGGTCTTGATATCTTGTGTATCGAGTACTAAAGCAAGACAAATGGGAAAGTGGCTACCAGATATTGAAGAAAATAAAAATTAGAGTGAACAAATTATGATATGCAGAGGCGTAATGTTTTCAGGGATATACAAAAAATGAAATCTTTTTGCACAACCTTCAAGAAAACATGTACACTAAGAATCAAATGCAAGAGGAGAAATGAAATATTAAGGACTCCAACTGTAAACCACCGCGATTAAAGGAATATATATAAACTATAGAACCATGCATGTATTTGAACAGAAGGAATTCATTTATATTAGTCTTTTATGAACACGAGATTGTTACGTAGATCTGTACATTGATATTAAGAACTCTAACTTGAAAGTTCAAACTCATATTCAAGGTCAGAGACTAATATGATAACTTGAAAATGTTACAAGTAAGATACCATTTAGAGTCTTATGCAGCAACCAGAGATTATAGAGAACTGGTAACCTCTCTCTCTCTCTCTCTCTCTCTCTCTCTCTCTCTCTAAAAAGCTCACTTGGACTGGTCTTGTTACAAAATGACTATCAGTTTTGCTTGCAGTTGACATTCTCCCTAGTAGGACTTAAGCCATGCTAGTCTTACGTAAATGTATACGAGAAATGGTAACTAAAAGTGAGAATCTATACCAACGGCACTAAAAGTCAAATCAAGTATATTACCTGCCATAAGCTACATAAGCAAGAGGAAGAGTTCCACTTGTCTCAACCATGGCGAAGCGGCGAAGAGGGAGGAGGTGTCCCCGTGTTGGGACATGATTGTTTGACGGGCTACGGTGTACTCGTAAAACCATCATCCATCCACCCGTAATCAACATGTTGAGTTGAAGAGGAAGAACAAAAGTCCCTCCGTTGCCGACTCCGTTGCCGACTTACATGCATTCCTCGCTTTCCTTTACCTCTAGGCATCTGAAAATATATGAAACAATCCATAACATGATCACAAAACAAAAAGCATAGGCTAAATATCATTCATAACAAAGTTCATCCTAGTGTGTCACAAAATCTTAATCAAATAACATTTATAACAGTGCAAACATAGATATAACTTGCTTCTATTCAGAACATGTAGTAATCATCCCCAAGGTGAAAACATAGAATATACCTACCACTAACCTGAATTATCTCCTAAATCAATGTCTTCACTTTCATCACTTGTTCCTTCACCCGTGTCAAACTCGTCCTCGCTAGTATCATTCATATTTTCGGCAATGTCTTCATTTTCATTCACGTCATCTTCAAGCTCAACAAATGCATTATTAACATCATTTAAACGGACATTATCAACATCGGCATGCACGGAATCATGTATATCAATGGTTTCCTCTTGAAAGGAGGTCGGTATGGATTCCTCAATGAATTTAACAGTTGACCGGGCTTTAATCTTACATACAGCCCACCAATCTACTTTGTCTCATTTCAAACTTGGATATGTGCAATAATAAACTTGCGTAGCTTGGGTAGCGAGTATAAAAGGTTCGTACCGATTTAATTTACGCTTGTGGTTTATCTCTACAAGATTGTAGTGAGGATCAACTTTCGTACCCGAAGCGGTAGGATCAAACCATTCACAATTGAACAAAACGACTTGCTTAAGCGGTAATCCTGGATATTCAAGACGAACAACTTCGCCCAAGCGCCCATAATAATCACTCTCACGTTCATCGTAGCTTTCACCTTTAACACAAACACCACTATTCATTGTAGCTCTATTTGAACCATGATGAATAGTGTGAAACCTATATCCGTTCACTAAATACCTAGGATATGTGTCCACACGTCTATAGGGGCCTTTAGAACGTTCCTTGATCCACACGTTCGTAATGTTATTTGTTGGATCACTTGCCTATACGTATAAAAAACTAACTTATAGAAATTAAAATGTCTTAAATATAATATGAGATAGATGAATGGTTGAAAAATCTTACATATTTCTGAAACCACTCCGGAAATTCATTATCCAATTTCTCACTTAGTCGAGCATCCGTAATGGCTGGTTCACTTCTCTTTACATGCTCAGTGTATGCCCTTTAACCAATTACAATTACAAAAATTTTAGATGGCTACTAAAGATATATATGTAGGATGGGGTTGTTAAAAAAGAGTAAATACGTACTCAATGTATTGAGAAACCTCGTCACAGTTCAATAAAACATATGCTCTTGCTGCTTTGTATTCCTCGTCAGTGAGAAATCGCTTTTTCTCCTTCCCAAAAGCTCGACCCGAATTTTTAAATATTGAAATTACATCTTCGTGCTCATCTTCACCAAAGCATTCATTGGCATTACGAGGCACATTTCTGCTTTTTGTTCTAACATGATCCTCGAAATAATATGAACAAAACATTGATGCCTCTTCCATCAAATATGCATTTGCAATGGATCCCTCTACTCTTGCTTTGTTTTTCACATTAAGTTTCAACTTGCGAAGGTACCTTTCAAATGGATACATCCATCTATACTGCACTGGACCGGCGATTCTTGCCTCATAAGGCAAGTGAACCGGTAAATGCTCCATGGAGTCAAAAAAACTTGGCGGGAATATGCGTTCAAGTTTACATAGGATAACAACTATATCTCTCTCAATTCGTTCCATATCCGCATCCCCAACCACAGTTGCAGTCAAATCTTTGAAAAACAAACTTAGTTCTGTAAGTGCCTTCCACACTTGTTGTGGCAAGAGTTCACGAAACGCAATTGGTATCAACCTCTGCATAAACACATGACAATCATGACTCTTCATACCAAACAACTTCAGTTTCTTCATATCAATACAACGAACCAAGTTTGATGCATAACCATCTGGGAATTTAAGTTTATTCACCCAATCACACAAACAAGCTTTAGACTGTTTATCCAACATGTAACATGCTTTCGGATACTTTCCAGTTGCATCATCACGCTTCAACTCGGGTCTACGACAATAATCATTTAGCTCCGCTCTAGAATTAGGAGTGTCCTTAGTCTTTAGTGGCACATTCATAACCGTGTTAAACACATTTTCGAACACATTTTTTTCTATATGCATAACATCTAAATTATGTCGAATCAAATTAGAGCTCCAAGATGGCATGTCCCAAAATATGCTTCTTTTTTTCCAACCACACATTTTCGAAATTGATGTGTTAACAACATCTGCATCTAGCTCCGTCACCTTTTTTAAACCCAAAGTTTCCAACTCGCTAAGAAGTTCCGACCCATCACGTACAAATGGGGATCTCTTGTAACTGTTTGTCCTTTTATGAAGTTCACCTTATTTCTCCTATATACATGATCTTGTGGAAGGAACTTTCTATGGTTGTCAAACCAAGATTGCTTCTTGCTGCACTTTAGCGTGAATGCGTCGCTCTTCCATGCAATGCGGACAAGCCAACCTTCCAGTTGTGCTCCACCCCGACAACATTGAATAAGCAGGAAAGTCACTTATTGTCCACATCAAAGCAGCTCGCATTTGGAAATTTTGCTTCTTGGAAATATCATATGAACAAACACCTACTTCCCACAATTGCTTCAACTCTGCAATAAGAGGTTGCAAGTAGACATCCAATCTATGCTTTGGGTTATTTGGCCCTGGAACCAACACGGTCAAGAACATATATTCGTCTTTCATACACACACCGGGAGGCAAATTATATGGTGTTATAATCACCGGCCATGATGAAAATTGTTTCCCTGACTGACCAAATGGTTGAAATCCATCAGTGCACAATCCCAACCTGATATTTCTGCTTTCAGCGGAAAACTCTGGATGTATTTGGCTAAAATGTTTCCAAGCAGGTGAATCTGAAGGGTGATGCATTACTCCATCCTCAGATATGTGTTCGGCATGCCACCTCATCATTTTTGCTGTAGCATTAGATGTGTACAACCGTTGCAGCCGAGGAGTCAATGGGAAGTAATACATTTGCTTGTACGCAATATTGGTCTTTTGGCGCTTCATACCCCCCCGCCGAGCCTTTTTAAATCGAGGATGATCACAAAATTTGCAAGTTGTTAAATGTGAATCCTCACCCCAATAAATCATACAACCATTATAACAACAATCAATCTTCTCAACCGGTAACCCCATCCCGCGCATCAGCTTCTTACTTTCATAGAAGTTAGAGGGAACAAAATTATTTTCAGAACAATCTCCTTCATAATCTCGGGTCATCTGATCAAAACATTTTTCAGACATTCGATTCTCAGCCTTCAAACTCATCGGCCGAGCTACAAGTGATAATTCGAGTGCTTCTCACATCCGCCACAACCGTTTTTTAGAAGCTTCTAACATATCATAGAACTTTTTAGCCTCGTGGATTTGGTGGCTCCTCAACATCGTCATCAACACTAAAATTTGGGCCAGCTGCATCGAAAACCATAGTGGTGTACGCATCTGGTACATTTTCACCAACAAGTGATGACCCCCCGATCTCCGTATTTCTGTTCTCAGCATGCGTTAGATTTCTTTCTCCTTGGCGTGCCCAAATATAGTAATTGGGAACAAACCCATGTTTTACCAAGTGGAACTTCACCGTTTCCACATCAAGAAATCTTTGGTTCTGACACTTAGCCAACTTGCATGGACACTTAATTTTAGCACCATCCATCCATCCATTCAGTTTGACTAGTAGCATATTCAACAAACTTTTCAACTCCCTCAACAAAAGTTTTTGATAAAAAACCATTTTCAGAGCGTTTATACATCCAACTGCGATCTAAATTCATTTTCTGACACCTAATATACCAAAATTAAAAACAACAAAAGAAATGCATAAAAAAAGGGATTTGAACAATACACAGTATAAGAAAACCAAATAAAAGTTACTGTAGCACATACGAATTAGAACCAACAGATCATAGGAAATTTAGCACTAATGACTCATCTAATTGATCCAGCCCCATTCTATGAGCACCGAATAGATAATCGACTTCGTAACTCGAAGAAATAATGAGGATTATCATCCGATTCATATTCGAACAACATGTTACAATCGACTCTTCTTCAGATTCAAAGAGTGCAACCATACCCAATACTACATAAATGATTGCTAACTAAATCAAAAGTGAAATAGAGTAGTGTAGTAACTAAAGAGAGCTAAGTTCAAAGTTAGACATCAGAAAGACAGCATGTGAATTTCAAAGTATCAACAAAAAGCACCCCTTTTCAGACCAATCAATACCCAAACTCATGAAAACATAGCACAACATTGCAATTAGAACACACGTGGACAAGCTAGATAACAAACATGTCCCAATCCACAAGTCAGATAGCCTCTAGAAAAGAAGCAAACAAAAAGCCAAAAAAAAATAAAATAAAATAAAATGACAAGTATTATATCTATATCCAAGTTAAGTTCCCTCACATAACAAGCAATACAAAAACTATAACAAAATAATGAATCGAAAATCAGGTTCCTTTAAAAAAATCGAAATTAGGGTTTCTTAAAATTAGAATTTTTTAAAAGAAATTGGGGAAAATCAGAAAGGGGGAAAGCTAACGGTGGGGAGAAGAGAAGACCGGCGGAAGAAGATGAACTCTGGCGGAATAAGATGACGGCTGGCGAGCTAGCGTGAGACAGAGAAAGAACGAAGCGTTAGGGAGAGGGTGAGAAGGGAGAACGTGCGAGTGAGAGTGAGAGTGAGAAGGAGAGAAAGGGGGAAATCTTACCTTGGGTGGAGCAAATCTGTCGACGCTTGGGTGGGTAGAGAAGAAGACCGGCGAGCTCGTTCTAGAGAGAGAGAGAACGAAGAGATTAGGGAGGGGTATGTGAGTCTGTGTGTCTGCCCAGCGTTTGTTTGAGTGAGAAGTAGAGAAGGAGAGGTTTTTTTTTTTTTGGGTTGTATTGTGAGGGAGTATTATTTAATTTGCACAATATTGATTAACTAATAAAAGCTCGTGTTCGAGGATATGTATTTTTTTTTAATTAAAAAAAAAGAATTTTTTTTAAGGGCAAAATGGAAAAGGAACAACTTAATGAGGGCAAAATGGGAAATTTGACATTTGGTACTGTTCATAGTATTGTTCACCCACTGGTGTGATTTATACTATAAATTATATTATTTCTAAGATTAATAAATAACTTTTTTTCAATAAAAAAATGTGATTTTTTTTTAATGAACAATTATTTTATATAATAAAAATGGAAGAATTCTAAGTATATTTTTTTAAACGAAAATATGACTATTTTAGACAAATTAATGTATAAATGGGACGTACAATAGCATATACAATATACGCATATCATATGTATCATATATACTCCCTCTGTCTCGCTACAAACTGCACACTTTCTATTTTGGGCGTCCCATTACAAACTACACACTTTCTAAAATGACAAATTTTTTTTACTATTCCCTCCACTTATAGGGTATAGGGTGTATCCTATAGGGTATAGGGTATAGGGCATAGGGTATATGGTATAGGGTATGCCCTATAGCGTATAGGATATACCCTATAGGGTATAGGGTTAGGGTATAGGGTATACCCTATAGGGTATAGGGTATAGGGCATAGGATATATGGTATATGGTATACCCTATACCCTATAGGGTATACCCTATAGGGTATAGGGTATACCCTATAGAGTATAGGGTATAGGGCATAGGATACATGGTATATCCTATACCATATATCATATGCCCTATACCATATACCCTATAGGGTATACCCTATACCCTAACCCTATAGGGTATACCCTATACCCTATAGAGTATACCCTATACCATATACCCTATGTCCTATACCCTAGTTATACCATATAGGGTATACCATATACCCTATAGGGTATACCATATACCCTATGCCCTATACCCTATAGGGTATACCCTATACCATATACCCTATGCCCTATACCCTATACCCTATAGGGTATACCCTATGCCTTATAGGGTATACCCTATACCCTATGCCCTATATCCTATACAATATACCATTCATATACCCTATGCACTATATTCCAAATAAAATATGAATTCAAATAATTTTATACTTTATAAAATTAATATTTGATATTCACTCTTCAAAAGATATACTATATTCATTTTAAAAATATAAATTACAATTAAATAATAAAAAAGTTATGTTTCATTTTTTTTAAATGAAAGTTTATAAAATAAAAAAGAGAGACAGACAATAGCATATACTTTTTTTGATTTCTTTAAAAAAAAATTTGTATAAAAAAAATTACTTGAGAAGTTGTTAAGTAGTGATTTTTTTTTATTGTTAAGTAGTGATTTTTTTTTAAATGTTTCATAAAAAAAAGTTAAGATTTAATTTTTAAAAAATAAGTATATAAAAGAAAAAAAGAGTGACGAACAATAGCATGTATTTTTTTTTTAATTTTTTTTATGGCTTAGTAATATATTTGAGATGTTTGTTAGTAGATATTTTTTTTAAAAAAAAAGTTAAGAATTTTTATTTAAAAATATATATTTTTTATAATTTTATCATATTTGGCCTTACATCATTTACATTTGAGGTAAACTTAACAATTATGTATTAATAAACATACATTAAATTGTAAAAAAAAAAAATTCCGTCGGTAATCCGTCGTTAATCCGTCGCAAAAAGAAATTGAAATAATATATTTTTATTTTTTTAATTATATAGCGACGAAATGCATCCGTCGGTAAAAATTTTTTCCAATCCCTCGTTATTCCCTCGCTAATCCGTCGGTAATGAATAAGAAATAATATTTATTTATTTTTTACTTTATATAGCGACGGAATTTATCCGTCGTTATATTATTTTCAAATTTCCGTCGTTAATCCGTTGCTAAATGAAAATAAAATAAATTTTTTTTATTTTTTTAATTCTATAGCGACGAAATACATCCGTCGGTAATAAAAAATTGCAATCCCTCGTTAATCCGTCGGTAAACCGTCGGTAAAAAGAGGCGCAATTTTTTGGCGCCAATTTTGCGACGAAATAGTAAGGAAATATTGTCCGTCGTTAAATCCGTCGTTAAATCCGTCGTTAAAATTGTCGTTTTCAGCTTTTTATTTTTTATTTTTTATTCCTCACTAATCCCTCACTAATCCGTCGCTATTAGCGACGGAATTGTGTCCGTCGCTAAAATCCGTCGCTAAATGACAGTTTTCTTGTAGTGCATGAGACCCCTGGCAGCTACACCTATCCCCAACAAAGCAGAAGCAGAAGTGGTATGAGTCCCTCCGGCATCCACGAAGAGAAGCAGCAGTAGTGTGAGTCCCTCCAGCAACTACCCTGCACCAACAAAGTGGTATGAGACCCTTCGGCATCCACAAAAGACCCGTTGCAGCGTGAGACCCTCCGGCAGCTACAACTCATCAACAGCGATAGCATGAGACCCTCGGGCAGCTACTCGCAAATACCAGTTGCAGCGTGAGACCCTCCGATAGCTACAACCTGGCACAAAAGGCAGCTACTAGCCAACCGCAGTAGTACCGACCCCTCAAGAAGTCACAGGTAAGAACAGCAAAGGTATGAAGACACATCTCTACCCCTTTCTTGCTTGTGGTTTCCGAACTGCGATTTGGCTTGATTTCCTTTTTAAGGGATACGTAGGAATCCTTTCTCAAAAAGGTCCAGCCATCAGACTCCCCGATTCACCCTCTAGCCCGTTACCTTATCCCTTGGTGCTCATTGGGATTGGGTCTTATTTTATCGACAACCCCACTTTTTTCCAAAAGTGACATTGCCGAGGGGCTTTGTAAGTACGCCAATCCAATTCGCAATCCTTTTAGATGCATTTTAATATCATAAAATTGCATTAAGGGGCATTTTGGTAAATTCTCGGCCTATCCCGAGACTTTCGGAAACATTTCACAAGTTTCCCGCGAAGGAAGTACCTTTTGGTACCTTACTCATGCCAAGGGACCTGTTGGGAATAAACCTTTTTGGACTTTTTAGGTATTTAGGCTTGAATGTTCCAGAAACTGGTTTTGGCGCCAAAAACGATTGAGGCCACCTTGTGTCACTCGACAAGTCGAGGCATGGAAAGTGGTTACGTATAGTCGTGCGACACAAGGTGACCACTAACTGTAGCCTATAAATAAGACCCTCCCCCTCTCAGAAATGGATCCCAACTTTAGCCTACTGTTACTCTGTAGAAATTGCATCGTAATGAATCTCCTAAACATAACTCTCTCTCTCTCTCCTACCTTCAACCTACCTCTATTCTCTCCAATTCAAACCCCCTTCCTAGACCAAACCACTTGGATCCTTTGCATCAACCCTACCAAGCTACCAAGACCAGAAGCAGTCAATTGAAGGGTTCTGTATCTAACTTGATACAGAATTTTTGGAAGCAACAAGGGTAACAACTCTCAAACTCCCTCTCCTCTCTTCCTTAAACTCAATTCTTCATAATTCTATTGTTTACTTCTGTTAGGATTCAGTAATCAGACTCTATCTGTCTAGATTACTGAATACCAATCGCAATCTCTCTGTTTAAATTGTTTAATCTGTGTAATTGAACTATCATTGTTGAATACTTGCTTGAATTTGGTGTTTAAACCCTAAGGGGGTGTGGATCTACCCATATCCACACTCCCGGGGTCGATTTATTGTTATTTCTGTATTTCGTATCTAATCTGTCCAATTAATTAGATCTGTATTAGTTGTTGTTGATTCTGGTGTTCATTGTGCAAGTTTCTGTAGATGGTCTCTGTATGTCACGCGACACATTGCTCATAGGTGATCCTGTGTCACGCGACATATGTGGTCACCTGTATCATGTGTCATGCGACATATCGTGACCTGTCTGCAGAAACATTTTTCTCTTGTAATTTGTTTTAGATCGTTGTAGTAGGGATGTGGCCTCCCTAAATAATGGGCTCACAAGTTTGAACTTTCTATCTATTTCTTTTCTATAGATTTCTATAGATAAAGTGAAAGTCTCCGGTGTATAGAGAAGACCTTAGCGTTCACCCAACACGTAACCTGACCCCCGAACCCGTTCTCTTTTTATAGGTTTTTCAAAGTGCACCTCTTAAGCATGGCGTGGCGACTCTCTTTTTTCTACTCTTTCACCGTGAAACCACAAAAGTTTCGCGAACGGCGAGCGTACATTTCACCTGGGAGACCGTATAGGTTGGTTGTGAGGACGTGGTGGTGTCCTGGGTGACTGTATAGGTCGGTTGGCTGGACCTTGTGATAGGATTCCTACGTATCCCTGGAGGGAATCAATCTTGATCTTATTTTGCCCTCGTGAAATTGTGAGTGTGGAGGCGTTTGTGCCTAATTGTGACTGTTTGAAGGGGTCTACCTAATTGTGACTGTTTGAAGGGGTCTAACTAATTGTGTCTGTTTGAAGGGGTCTACCTAGTTGTGACTGTTTGAAGGGGTCTACCTAGTTATGACTGTTTTGGGACATTTATGCAGTCTTCTGGACCGAGTGGTTTAGAGCCTTCCGGGCTGGAGATAGTGATTTGGGAGGTTTATACGGTCATTCAGACCGAGTGGTTTAAAGCCTTCGGGGCTGCGGATAGTGGTGAGGACGTGTTATGCCCTCTAAGTGAGGTAGTGTCGTGCGTGAGGACGTGACTTTTCCTCTGACTGTGGTTGTGTCGTACGTGAGGATGTGTTGTGTCCTCTGACTGTGGTTTTGAGAGGCATGATTGCCCTGTGCTTTGATTGTGAGAGGCGTGATTGCCTCATGCTTTGATTGTGAGAGGTGTGATTGCCTCGTGTTTTTTTCGCTGGGGAAAGTTTGGACTTATGATGACTACCGATGTTCGACTGCTGGGGACGTGTAGTCTCATATGGGCTTTGTCCGCTGAGAAGGTGATTTCGGGCTTACTTTGATGGCCAGTGTTTGTTTCACAGTTTTGTGTTTTGGGGGTGTTTTGTGCCTTGGGACTTATGTTTGGAGGCATTTGCGTCTTTTGTATTTGTTTTACCGTTTAGTGGGAGAGGTTCGGGCTTACAATGACGGTCGGGGTTTGGTTTACCGTTTAGTGGGCAAAATCTGGACTTATGATGACGGCCGGGGTTGGTTTTGTTATTGCCATGCTTTTTTTGAAATTCGTGATGAATTATTGAAATTGGGCATGTAAGGATTATGGGTATGTGATTTTTGTGCAAAAATGTGGAGATTAGCTCTTATTTGTAAAAATAAAGTGCCTCTCTTTGAAATGCATGCATTGGTATTTTGTACCCTATGCTATTTCTATTGTATGTACATTGTGAAAAAGTCGTCGTGTAGGGACGGACTTTGTAAAAAAAAAAGGAGTGTGACATGTGCCGTGTTTTGTGATGGGTTTTGTCTGAAAGTGTGTGCCGTGTAGGGATGGATTTTTTTTTGAAAATTTGTCATGTAGTGTGTACCGTGTTTTTGTGACGGACTCTGTGGGGAGTTTATGTGCGCCGTGTTTTGTGACGGGTTTTCTGAAAATGTGTCGTGTAGGGCTTAATCCCTCTGTTGAGAAAATTTGTACAGTGTATGCCGTGTTTTGTGACAGGTCACATGGGGAAAATTATGTGCAATGTGTGCCGTGTTTTGTGACGGGTTACATGTGGAAAATTATGTGCAATGTGTGCCGTGTTTTGTGACGGGTTATTTTTGTTTTGCCGTGTTGGGACGGACTTTTTTATGCTTTCATTTCCCTTTGGTATTTGGCATTAAGTAATGTGACTGACATACCTTTGCTGTGTTTACATGCAGGATGAGGGGCCTTTGTCCGGAAAGGCCAAGAAGATGAAGTCTTGGGGGTCGGTTGAGGCTATAGTTGAGTTGTGGCAGCACTTGTCGGATATCTCCAGGGAGGGTAGTTCGAGTCCTAAGAGGTTGGTCTTCTCTTCTGGTTTGGGCGCGTTCGTGGAGAACCTAGCCGGGATTGCAGAGACGAGGAAGAACAAGAGCATCTTCCTGGCCTTGTCTGAGTATTGGTGGGACACCACACATACCTTCCATCTGAGCTGGGGAGAGGTGACGGTGACTCCTACCTACTTCACGACGATTACCATGCTTTCCTTCAAAGGAGGGCCAGTAAGATGGCGGGACAGGATGTCCGATGGGACGCTGGCTGAGCTGGTAGGCTTCGTGCCTTCTCCTCGTAGGGGCCTGGGCAAGTTATATGGCGATGTGGAGGCGCAGATTACGGAGAACATCGGGGCCTATCGCCGGGGCACCGGCTTGGTAACGGCTGAGCAGTTGGCGCGCTCTTTCTTGTGGTTTGCTCTTTCCGAGACTTTGTTCTCGAATCACGCTACCTTGGCTCCTTTTCCTCTACAGGAGAGCTTGGTGGATTTGGAGAGGATCGGTGAGATTTCTTGGGGCGAGGCAGGCTTGGCCGAGCTCTATTTTTCCTTGGACCGATTTAGCCGAGGCGTGGCCAGCTCTTTGGGATTCTTCAATTATGCTTTGGAGGTATGAGTTTATTGTTGTTTGTGATTTAGCAGTTTGTCATTTCTCCATTTTATTTTGCCCTGAGCTTTATCTGCTTTTGTTGCAGGTGTGGTTTTATGAGATCTTCCGGTGCTTTCCGTGGGATCGGGATGCTGAGGCCATGGAGGCCTATCCTGCTATGCTGGGTTGGGCCCGTCATTTGAGGAGGAGGAGGACAAATAGGGGGAAGCTCACCATCCCTATGCACGGTATGGCAGCGACGGGCTTGAGGGTGGTCCCGTGGTGACGGCGCAGAGGAAGATGCTACGGGCCTGACCTGTGATGTTATGTACTTGGGGGAGAGGGTCTTTTGCCAGCATGGCCCGGGTGTGCCCCCTATGGTTCCGAGGGATCCGCCCTTTGGGATGATGCATCCCCGTAACATGGATGTGATAGGGTACGACAGGTACTTGGGCGGCATGAGTGCCGAGGAGTTTATTTTGTTTGGTGAGGAGTATGGGGCCTTCGTTAGGAGGAAGCTGAGGATGCCACAGGTGTTGGCGAGAGAGAGGCGGGATGGTCCACCACGTCCTCCAGATGTTCTGGTGCCTGGGCCGGACTTTACTTATGTACGCGGGGATTCGTCGAAGCGGAGGGTGTCGGTACCCGTCCCTGAGCAGGCTCCTGCTGCCTATCGGGTTGACCCGGATACGTCGGTGACTGTGCTTACTCTTTTCCATCTTGGCATCTTTTTGGTATTTTTCTCTTTTGTTGAGTATGAATTTATCTCTTTTGTTGAGCGTTTCTTTGGTTGTTTGCTTGTGCAGGTCTCGGGGAGATCCATTGACACGTTGACCCGCCGTTATGTGGCGATGTGGTCCTTTGCAAAGAAGATGGTGGGGAAGCTGTCTTGCCGGTCTTCACGGCGTGTGCCGATATACGAGCCGATGCCTTTGAGGCATTCCGTGGATGTTCCTCCATCGAGAGCTGAGCCAGGGCCGCAGCAGGAGGGACCCGTTCGGGGGCGGCATAGCATGGATGCAGGGACGTCTTCGGGGGTCCGGCGGCAACTGATTTTTCACCTGTTCTTGCTGACGCAGGATTCTCAGGGAGAAGATTCGTCGAAGCCTTCCTTCTTTGATCCTTTTACCGGGCTCGATCCTGCGGATTACTTCGAGTACTTGCCTTAGGAGGGGGTCCTGTATTCGGATGACGAGGACGTGACTGGCGAGTTTATCGATATGCCTGACTTCCCATTTGATGAGGTTGATGATGAGGAGTCGGAGTAGGGCTCATTTGCTTTCCCTCTTTCCATTGTTTTTTTTTTTGTTTAGCAACAGACATTTTGGGTACCTGTAATAAAACACTTGTATTTGCACAACAAAGTATTTTATTTTAAGATGTAATGTCGTATTTTGTGATTCCCGGGGTTTGTCCTAGGAATTGTTGCTAGTTTATTATTTGTGCATGCCACGTGAGCTGGGGGTGCGTTTGTGGGTAGTGTATGCTTGCCGGGAATGGCTTTGGCCAGAATTTGGACAGTTTGGAGCAAGGTCCTGCTGGGTACAGTGGCTGTTGTACTGTTTGCTGGAAATGTGGGACCAAGGTTGCAGAAAGGTCCGTACGGACCACCTAGGCATGCAAAAAGGTCTGTACGGATCTTCCTTGATTTTGGGGAAAGGATAAGTGTTTTCAGGATATCTGAACCTTCCCCACTTCCCATTTGCAGTCATTTCGAGCTTTCTTCCCCATTTTCTCTAGGAACCTCCATTTTTGCCATGGATTCTTCGTATGTTCCACGAGTTTTGCCGAGGCTTTCGAAGGAGAGGCAAGCATACTTCCTTGAGCGGCTGAAAATGTGGATGCGACACCGTATGAGGCATGAGAGGCGGGATTTTGAGGTGAGGTTTCGACTCTGCTCGGTTTGGTCCCTTAAGGAGTTGGTTCCTGATTGAGAATTGTTGCGAGCTGCCGCGAGGTTCTGGGACGTTAGGAGGCATGTGTATAGCTTCTCCTACAATGAAGTGACGCCCACTTTTGAGGATTTTCGAGCTTTGATTGGAGGATCGGAGGTGGAGGCCATCTCACTTCCTTTGATTGACGGTGCTGCCGAGAGCGTGAAGCTTGCATGCTTTCTTAGGGCTTCGTTAGAAGAAGTACAGGGTGTGACCTTTGATTCGAGTCACATTGAAATTTCTACGCTGCAGAAGAGGTATATGAGTGATGATAGAGTGACGTCTCGTGGGATGCATTTGCCTTGTGCGTGATAGCGACGCTTTTCATGGTCAGATCCCTTGGGGTTTGTGATGGCGCTTTGTTGGATATGGTAGGGCATTGCAGGGCCGGAGAGGATATTGTGCCATTGGTGCTGGGGGAGACCCTTCACGGCATTGATCGTCTGGCGACTGGAGATAGGTTTATGAGAGGGGGAAGTCCCGCTTTGCTCACTTTGTGGTTGCGAGAGAGACTCCAGGCTATGCGTGAGGCTTCGTCGTTGTTTAGCCTGTGGACGTTTGCTCAGCGTCCTCTTGTGTTGGATATGGATCAGTCCGCCTAGGAGAGATGGATGGCACAGCTTGGTACGCATCAGATCCGCTGGTGGGTTCCGCATTGGGGAATCGAGACTAGGAGCGCCTTTCAGGAAGGGTCCTATGTTTTCAGAGTTCCTGGTTTGTCTTGGTCCTCCTTCAACATTCCGTCGCTTATTTCTCGGCAGTTCGGGATGAGGCAGGAGCCTTTGTTGGGCTGGGATAACCTTGCCACTGCGGAGGTGGCTCCTCTTTGTATGGCGGCTCCAGGTGCTCTTTCGTATTTTTTGAGGGTATGGAAGTATTCCGCTTTCCCTCCTGTGGTACTCCTTCGACGTTGGGAGAGCGTTGTATTGACCACCAAGTACCTGGATTGGTACGAGCAGCGCGTTGGGCAATCCCAAGTGATTTTGGGGAGCAGGTGTGAGGCGATTTTGGGGCCTGATTGCCGTCGTAGCTATTGCCTTAGGAGTGCCGAAGCCTGGTCTGACCCTCAGGATGTTACGGGAGACGCTTTGTTTGACTAAGAGACCAGAGTTGACCGACTGACGGATAGAGGTCCTCTTTTCCAGACTCGCAGGGAGGAGATTCGAGCCGAAGCACGGGCGAATGAAGCCCTGCAAGCTACTGGATTATTTGACTCTACAGGGAGGACCTCTAATCTCGGATTGAGAGAGGCAGAGCTGGCTGGCGTGGAGCGAAAGAAAACTCACCGGGGATGAGGAAAGAAAGGAAATAATGGCGAGGGGACAAGCGCAGATGGTGCGGAATGACCTCCTAGGTATCCATTCATTGCATTGCAAACACATTATTTGTTAAATGTATTAAGCTGTCTTTTAGCATGTTGTGAACTTGAGAGTAGACCGTGCTTGAACTCATTAAGAAATGTTGTGTTAGTGATTTGTGATTTACTTTTAATTCTTTGTCGAGATGCAAGATCTCTTGTTTGCTTTTCGTTTCTTTTGTGAGCCTTGATGGCGTCCAGCTTTGGACCTTTCTGTTGCATTTGCGGACTGAAGCAGCCTGGGCCTTGATGGCAATCCCTTTTTGCCTGGGTTTTGTATTTATATGGGAGGTTGGATGATCCCTTGACAAGTCGTTTTGACGGTCTTTTCCGTGGCTTCCTTGCCTCTTGTTTGTTGGCGTCGGGCTCTTGACCTCTTTTTTTGTAGCTTCTTCTTGAGCTTATTTTTTTTTAGAGCCTTTGCTCGAGCTCTTTTATTTTTTTTTGAAGCGCGTGAGGGCGAAGACAAGCCCCTGGCTTGGAAGTTGACATGGGTCAGTCGTTTGACGCTGAGTGACCTTCGGATGTCCTTTGATGTTGCCGCCGTCGTTTGACTTGGTGTAAGTATGCCAATCCAATTCGCAACCTATTAGATGCATTTTAATATAATAAAATTGCATTTAGGGGCGTTTTGGTAAATTCCCGGCCTATCCCGAGACTTTCGGAAACGTTCCATAAGTTTCCCGCGAAGGAAGTACCTTTTCGTACATTATTCATGCCAAAGGACCCCTTGGGAATAAAACCTGTTGGACCTTTTGGGTATTTTCCCGGAATGTTCCAGAAACTGGTTTTTGGCGCCAAAAGCGGTTGAACCACCTTGTGTCACGCGACAGCTTGAGGCATGGAAAGTGGACGCGTAAGGTCGTGCGACACACTGAGGTCACTAACTGCAGCCTATAAATAAGACCCTCTGCCTCTCATTTCTAGATCCCTTTTTTGACACCCTAAAGTCACTCTGCCAAATTCACACCAGAAACCAATCTCTCTCCTCCTTACACCTAAACCTACCCCAATTCCCTTCCAATTCAACCTCTCTACTACCCACATAACCCAATTGCCTTCATACAACCCTTACCAACTGAGGATCTGAAGCCAAGTACCACATCTGTGCTCAACTCCACGTTCAGAAGCTGAATCGAAGGCCAATACACCTAACTTGGTGTACTGGTGGTGGACAAGGGTAACGATCTCTCTACCTCTCTCTCTCTTATTCACTTGCTTAATTGCAATTTCCCCCCCCCCTCCACCTGGTAATTGAGCTCTATCCGCTTCAATTATCAGGAGGCAACTGCCATCTCTCTGTTTAAATTCGATGTGCTTGGCTTAATTGAATATTCATGATGTGATTTGAATTGTATTGTTGCTTTGAGCCCCCAAGGGGGTGTGGATCTACCCATATCCACACTCCCTGGGTCGATTTGGTGTTATTTCCGTATTTCGTTCATAATTCAGTTAATCCTTTAGATCTGTGTGGCTTTCTGTTGATTTTGTGTTCATTCTGTAAGTCTTCTGCAGATGGCACATTTGTGTCACGCGACACCTTCGTCTCCATGTGATCCTGTGTCACGCGACATATGTGGTCACTGGTGCGATGTGTCATGCGACATACATGACCTGTCTGCAGAGACCTCTTTCCAATTGTAATATGTTCCTCCTCTCTGTAACATGGGATGTGGCCTCCCTTGATTGGTTCACAAGATGTAATCCTCTCTTGGAGTGTCGATGGGAGACACAGATGCGAAGCCCCAGTGGGACATTCACGGTAAGTGTTTGCGGAGGTGAAACGAAATATGCTCACATACGACGTCAAATGAACGGACGAAATTTGCACAATCTTCAATTGATGGTCCTTTGAGCCGGGATGGACTTGGCTCCGCTTTAAGCAATAGTCTGTTTTAGATCTCGACGATATTGGACTGAGACTGCTATCCGGTAGTAACTGCGGCTGGGCTTCGGGGTTTCGATCGGTCTTCGGGTGATTTGGGATATCATGACCTCTTAAAATGAGAGGTCGGCTAGGCTTTTTGCTGACTGTACCTCTAAAAATGAGAGGTTGGCTCTTGGGTAGGTGTTTGGGATTTCTAAGGTGAGGGGATCCATGATTTCATTTTCGCTGCCTCTAAGGATGAGAGGTCAATCTTGGCTTTGGCTAAAGACAAGGGTAAGGGTAATGGTAATGGTAATGTCCTCTAAAATCGAGAGGACGGCTTGGGATCGGTTAGAGGTAATGGTGAGGGACATCCGTGCTGTCTCTTTATTCACTCTGAGACTCCTCTTTGAGTAATGACCGGATCCTTTGACTTTCGCTTCTGAGAGAATCACTGGGGACTAGGCTCTCTTTCTTGTCTTTTCTTTTTTTTTATTTTTCTTTTTTTTTGTATTTTTGTATATATTTTTTTTATTTTTGTCTCTCCCTTATTTCTTTTTTCGGCGAGCGCACATTCAGTGGCGACTCCGCTGGGGAACTTGAAACTTGTTTTCAAAAGTGGGTCAGACTTTCGTGATTGTTCAACATTTATTCCATTCACTTGTGTGTGATTTGTGTATGACATTATATGTGTTTAAATGCATTTTACGTGCTTTGCTTTATTCCTTTCCCCCCTTATACCCCATCTTTGTTGATTGTGTTGCTGATGCTGGGGCTGAGATATGACATCGTGCTTGGAGGCTGGGGCTGTTTTGACTCTTGTTCGGTTGGCCATGGGACTTCTTCATCACGCGACACAATGTGTTTTGGTTGTCCTGTGTCACGCGACAGAAGTGGCCACTCTGCGGGTTGTGAGTTCCCGGTTCACCGTGATGTGGGCGATCCCCATAATTATATCTTGATCATCTGATTACTGTATCTCTGTGGGGCGTGTGTGTGTTATTTTTTTCTTTATCACCCCTTTTCATAAAAATAAAAAAAAATCAAAAAATCATTTTCATAAATAAAGGAACATAGCCATCCCGCACACTACATCACGTAGATCTAGAACCCTCGGGTGCGATTGACGGCATCGCGGACGGCCATGAAATTCGCCTACGCTTGAGCTCCTAATGTCAAACCCATCCCCCTAGTGCGTTATAGATGGTGCCACACATTTAAACCTCACCCAAAACGGTTGGTTTTGACACGACATTTTTCAAATACACTAAAATGGATTGTTTCAAAAATTTCTAATAGACCTTCGTACCTCCCCCAAACCCTAGCACGTGTGGGCATGTTGCCATCGCAACATGGTTTCACGAGAGGACATGTCATTCCCACGGCATGTTCTAACGAGAGATCATGTCGCTTTGTCAACGTGCACCGACGAGAGGTCATGCCGGATTTTTCCTTGAAATTCTTCAGGAATACCCGTTTTGCTGCCCAAATTTTTCCAGAAATTGGGGATACTCGTCCGTCCCATAAATGCTTCGGTTTTGTTTAGGTACTGTCGCCTATTATTAATTTTGAAACAACGCATTTGGTGTATTTGTGGATGATGTGTCATAGGTTCCCCAGATCTAGATTGCGTGAAATAAAGGATTAGCCTTTTCCAACCGGCTCTAGGACTTAAAAGACACCGATTTCTACTTGAAGATTAATAAAGTGTTGTACGAGTCCGTCTCCTTTCCCGTCCTTCCCTCTCCCGTAGCTCCTCAAAGATTCTCTATCCCTCCTCCTTATACACGCTCTCACCTCTTCACCTTTGCAAAGGTTACGGCAAGTTGGGTTTGCGCTCTCATTCCTGGCGCTCAGTAGTCCATATTCCTGAGGCGGAAGCAGTTCAAGTGCCCGAGCAGTCGTTCATATGATGCAGAATCCAAAACGCTCGGTGCAGAGAAGACTATGGCCCACGAACCTAGAAGTGCATATCCCATGGGTCAGCAGCAGAGTGCAAATGGTGCGTCCATCGAAAGCGAGCTACACTTGAAAATATTTTTCCTCGCAAGCGGGAGGCCCGGTTGTTTGCTCAGATTGCTAAAGATAAGGAGGGCGACCTATAAATGACAAAGAGATCGAGAAGGGTCCTCACTGTACTGATGGCAACGATGCTCAATGTTGAAGAAGTCAATCAGTCTTCGTAGGGTTTAGAATGTCCACTGTCGGACATGAGTCTGTCGAGTCCAAGTTGGACCAATTTTGCTTTGCAGTGATAAAAATCTTTGTTTCTATTCTTGCTAGACTCGAGACATTACTAGAACACCTGCGTTACACTCAATTGAAATGGTCTTATTCCAAATGATCACTTGTGCTGCTCACCGATCAATGCTTTGAAATGACTAATATTTAAATTGATCGGAGTGAGAAAATTGACTGATATCCTTCCCAGAGTGGGGCTTAAGAACTCCCCACCTCGATTCCAATATGCTCACATATCTTCCTTCGTCCTCGCTATCTCGTTGCTCGATGAATTTGCATGGATCTTCCGCGAAGTAAGCTTAAGCAAGCAATGAAGACTGGATCTCATTCAGACCATCCGGTAGGGACTGCGGTTGAAACCTTTCACCCTTAGGAAAACCATTACCTCACCCTCACTAAATAATATCCCTTCAATTCGAGATCGACATGTTTTGAAACCCGTCTAGCCATCGCCAGAAAAAGAGGGACTATCCTTGAGGCTCCCGCAAGTCAAAAGAAAATCGACCGGCTCCAAGCTCAAGAACAACGGAAAGCAATGATCCATCCTGGGGACTAGCTGAAATTCTCCTCTCAAAAAAAAAAGAGAGAGACAAAAATAAAAAAAAATATATACAAAAATACAAAAAAAAAGAAAAAATACAAAAAAAGAAAAGACAAGAAAGAGAGCCTAGTCCCTAGTGATTCTCTCAGAAGCGAAAGTCAAAGGATCCGGTCATTACTCAAAGAGGAGTCTCAGAGTGAATAAAGAGACAGCACGGATGTCCCTCACCATTACCTCTAACCGATCCCAAGCCGTCCTCTCGATTTTAGAGGACATTACCATTACCATTACCCTTACCCTTGTCTTTAGCCAAAGCCAAGATTGACCTCTCATCCTTAGAGGCAGCGAAAATGCAATCATAGATCCCCTCACCTTAGAAATCCCAAACACCTACCCAAGAGCCAACCTCTCATTTTTAGAGGTACAGTCAGCAAAAAGCCTAGCCGACCTCTCATTTTAAGAGGTCATGATATCCCAAATCACCCGAAGACCGATCGAAACCCCGAAGCCCAGCCGCAGTTACTACCGGATAGCAGTCTCAGTCCAATATCGTCGAGATCTAAAACAGACTATTGCTTAAAGCGGAGCCAAGTCCATCCCGGCTCAAAGGACCATCAATTGAAGATTGTGCAAATTTCGTCCGTTCATTTGACGTCGTATGTGAGCATATTTCGTTTCTCCTCCGCAAACACTTACCGTGAATGTCCCACTGGGGCTTCGCATCTGTGTCTCCCATCGACACTCCAAGAGGACATATTCTTTCAATTCTCAAAATCCTCAAAAGTCCTCACATCCTCGAATTTCAACGTTCATTCTTTTCATTCGGGATAAGCCCGAACTACGGCGACCTGAGCTCCTCCCAAGGAGGGGAACGTAGGCAACCATAATTGGTCCGGTCGAAATTACAAACAAATCTCAGAAAATCCGGTCTCTTCAAGGACCATGCCCATACACCTTCCATCTTTCCGAATTTGATCTCGAAATCAGTGGGCTTTCTCCTCAGGATTGATATAAAATATTTGCTCATATCAGCTTTGGCGGTTTGACTAACCCGAACATCAATAAAGGGTTTTAAGCAGCTTTGTGATCATTATGAATAAGACAAGTTTTCAAGTGTCTCGAAAAGTATTCTATTGCTACATCATAGGAAGATAGAGCTAAACACCGTTTCGGTCAGCAGGGGCTTCCATACACTTTCCACACCTTGTGATGCTTATACTCTCTCAAAAGAGTCAAACCAAAGCGAGAGTGTCATACACAGAATTCGGGATTCATTTCCCATCATTCGAAAGATACGCTCCTGCACGTAAACACTTCCGAGTCTTGTCCAGCGACTGATTGACTGCGGTTTGAAACGATGGGTTGCCTCCTTGGCCACAAGATGACTTTGCCTGCGATGAAGCTGCATGGATTTGTCCTCAAGCTGGGGCTTTGGTTAAGGTGTACCTCCAGCTCTCCTTACCAGATTCCCTCCAAGTTTGCTTTGCACTACCAACTGGGACTTCGCCAAGCCGGGATCGTCCTCTGCACATTCTCTACTGCTTGCTGTCTCAGACGCGTGATGTACTCTGTCCTCACCAGCAATGGACCTGCTGCAATCTGTACTCTAGAGAGCGCCCCCGACTTGCCTAGTTGCGCCATGTCAGTTCTCCACCTCGTGGGAGAGGGTTCACCCCATTGTAAACACTTTCGTCCTATATATGACCCCTCATAGAGCAACTGATACAGACATATCTGCACGTCAAGCCGTGCCAAATCCCTACTTCCTATTCTCCCCAGCTGAGATGGACTTGTGCAACAAAAGATTAATAAGGCATAAAGCAAAAAGTCAAATAAAATGCAAAGTGTCTTGAGTGTTGTGTCTCCCCCCGCAGAGTACAATAATCAGGTGAACGTAGTTTGATCGTGAAGACAGCCCCTCGAATCACAATCTTGGACAGGGATTCCAAACCCTGCAGGTGGCAGACCCCGCCTTTATTATCTTCGTAAGGCCCGGAACTACGACCGGCTTGATTCCCTTTTTAAGGGATACGTAGGAACCTTTCTCCCGAAGGTCCGGCCATCGATCTCACCGACATCATATCGAAAGAGCCCCGGTTGCCTCGGCCCCAAACAATGCTTGTCAAAGAAAAAAGAGCCCATTTGTCCCAGAATCCGGGCAACAAAGGCTCAGTCTCGACGACTCCAAAGCCTATTTTGCATGATAAGCAGAGACAAAGAGTCCGCATCTCTGTCAATCTCCCAGCAGCGTCAACAAGTGGTAGCCTCGGCCCCCGGGAATGCTTGTCGAAGAAAGAGAAAGAAGAAGAGCAAAGTCCCCGAGTTTCCCAAGAAAAGCTCGGGCATAAAAGAAAAGACAAACAATCGGCAAGAATAGTCCGGCATGAACAATGGTAGCAAGAGACCTTAGACGGCTACCTACCAACAAGTGGCGTAGACCCTCGCGATCACAATAATCCCAGCGAGTCAATGGTAGAAATGAGACCTCGACGGCTATCTCCCAAGCAAAAAGGCGTGTGTATCGTGACTTCGGCTCCCCGGTGAGCTCACGGGTATGAACGCATATCCCAAACAGCGTCAAGACGCAGCATACCATGTCGTTTCAAAATTGGTTCGAGAAAACCATAGTTCTCACATGACATTTTCAAAAATCGGTCGAAGCAAGATCTCACATTATTTTCAAAAGTGGTTCGGGAAAAGTTCTCACAAGATTTTTCAAAAATGGTTCGAGACACCAGAAGAGTTCTCACAATATTTTCAAATTGGAGAAAAGCCTCTCAGAGCCCAAAACCAAAAAAAGCCTCTCGAGCGAGCCAAGAGCCTAGAAAAAGCCTCTCAAGCGGAGCCAAACCAGAAGAAAAGCCTCTCAAAGCGAGCCAAACCTGCGAAGAAAAAGCCTCTCAAAGCGGAAGAAGCCAAACCTAGAAAAGCCTCTCAAGCGGAGCCAAACCAAGAAAAGCCTCTCAAGCAGAGCCAAACCAAGAAAAGCCTCTCAAGCGAGCCCACAACCAAGAAAAGCCTCTCAAGCGGAGCCAAACCAAGAAAAGCCTCTCAAGCAGAGCCAAACCAAGAAAAGCCTCTCAAGCAGAGCCAAACAAAGAAGAAAAGCCTCTATAGCGGAGCACACAAGGAAAAAGCCTCTCAAGCAGAGCCAAACCAAGAAAAGCCTCTCAAGCAGAGCCAAACCAAGAAAAAGCCTCTCAAGCAGAGCCAAACCCAGGAAAAAGCCTCTCAAGCAGAGCCAAACCCAAGAAAAGCCTCTCTAGCGGAGCCAAACCCAAGAAAAGCCTCTCGCGGAAGCCAGAGAAAAGCTCTAGCGCACCAAGGAGAAAAGCTTCTCAAGCAGAGCCAAACCCAGAAGAGCCTCTCTAGCGGAGCACACAAAGAAGAAAAGCCTCTCTAGCGGAGCACACAAAGAAGAAAAGCCTCTCTAGCGGAGCCCAACCAAAAGAAAAGCCTCTCTAGCGGAGCCCACAAAGAAGAAAAGCCTCTCTAGCGGAGCACACAAAGCAAAAAAGCCTCTCAAGCATAGCCAAACCCAGGAAAGCCTCTCAAGCAGAGCCAAACCAAGAAAAGCCTCTCTAGCGGAGCCCAGCAAGAAGAAAAGCCTCTCAAGCAGAGCCAAACCCAAGAAAAGCCTCTCAAGCGGAGCACAACAGAAGTCACAGGTAAGCACAACAAAGGTATGAAGACACATCTCTACCCCTTTCTTGCTTGTAGTCAGTATTGGTAATTCCGAACTACGATTTGGCTTGATTCCCTTCTTAAAAGGGATACGTAGGAATCCTTTCTCAGAAAGGTCCAGCCATATTTTCCCCTTCTCACCCTTCTAGCCCTTCACCTTAACCCCAGCCGCTCATTGAGATTGGGTCTTATTTTATCGACAACCCCACTTTTTCCAAAAGTGACGTTGCCGAGGGCCTCTGTAAGTACGCCAATCCAATTCGCAACCTATTAGATGCATTTTAATATAATAAAATTGCATTTAGGGGCGTTTTGGTAAATTCCCGGCCTATCCCGAGACTTCCGGAAACGTTCCATAAGTTTCCCACGAAGGAAGTACCTTTTGGTACATTATTCATGCCAAAGGACCCCTTGGGAATAAAACCTATTGGGCCTTTTGGGTATTTTCCCGGAATGTTCCAGAAACTGGTTTATGGCGCCAAAAGCGGTTGAACCACCTTGTGTCACGCGACAGCTTGAGGCATGGAAAGTGGACACGTAATGTCGTGCGACACACTGAGGTCACTAACTGCAGCCTATAAATAAGACCCTCTGCCTCTCATTTCTAGATCCCTTTTTTGACACCCTAAAGTCACTCTGCCAAATTCACACCAAAAACCAATCTCTCTCCTCCTTACACCTAAACCTACCCCAATTCCCTTCCAATTCAACCTCTCTACTACCCAAACTACCCAATTGCCTTCATACAACCCTTACCAACTGAGGATCTGAAGCTAAGTACCACATCTGTGCTCAACTCCACGTTCAGAAGCTGAATCGAAGGCCAATACACCTAACTTGGTGTACTGGTGGTGGACTACAAGGGTAACGATCTCTCTACCTCTCTCTCTCTTATTCACTTGCTTAATTGCAATTCCCCCCCCCCCTCCACCTGGTAATTGAGCTCTATTCGCTTCAATTATCAGGAGGCAACTGCCATCTCTCTGTTTAAATTCGATGTGCTTGGATTAATTGAATATTCATGATGTTATTTGAATTGTATTGTTGCTTTGAGCCCCCAAGGGGGTGTGGATCTACCCATATCCAAACTCCCTGGGTCGATTTGGTGTTATTTCCGTATTTCGTTCATAATTCAGTTAATCATTTAGATCTGTGTGGCTTTCTGTTGATTTTGTGTTCATTCTGTAAGTCTTCTGCAGATGGCCCATTTGTGTCACGCGACACCTTCGTCTCCATGTGATCCTGTGTCACGCGACATATGTGGTCACTGGTGCGATGTGTCATGCGACATATATGACCTGTCTGCAGAGACCTCTTTCCAATTGTAATCTGTTCCTCCTCTCTGTAACATGGGATGTGGCCTCCCTTGATTGGTTCACAAGATGTAATCCTTTCTTTTGAGCAATAAAACAAAGCACATTTATGCATTTCATACATATTCTTGTCACATACACACTTTACACACACATTGGGATGATTTGAATGTTGAACATTGAAAGACTCGTCTGCGGACGAGGCGTGTTGGGTGAACTCTCGGTTCTTCCCAACACGTAACTTGACCCCCGGACCCATTTTCTCTAAACAATAAAAGGTTTTCAATGTTTCCTCTTAAAACGGCGTGGCGACTCCCTTTTCTTTTTTCGGCGAGCGCACATTTAGTTGGTCAAGGTGATGTTGGGGGCATGCTCTTGGAAAGTGTGTAGCTTGATGGAGGTCTTGGTTGACATTCAAAATTTTGACTTTTTTGTGTGTTTTTAGACCGGACCAATTAAGGTTGCCTACGTTCCCCCGGACTAGAGGGCTCAGGTCTGCGTAGTTCGACACTACATGGAGTGCCAAGAGATGCACAGTTGGTCTTCTTTAGGTGAAGTATCTGCGAAGTTTGCTTCCGTTGACTGGATTTATGAAGGGATTGTCATCTAGGTCTGTCAGCTTCATGGCACCTCCGGAGAAGATCTTTTGAACCACGAAAGGGCCGATCCATGTTGGTTTCCATTTTCCCAGTGGGTTGGTTCGAGTGGGAGGCTTTTCTTTGAGTACCAGATCGCCCTCCCTGATGTCTTGGGACTTGACTTTCTTGTCGAAAGCTCTAGCCATCCTGCTTTGGTAGGCTCAGACGTGTTCCATGGCCTTTAGTCATCGCTCGTCTAGCAGAGCCAATTCGTCGTGTCGGCTTCGGAGCCATTCGAATTCGTTGATTTCATTTTCCAGCAGCACTCGAAGTGAGGGAATTTTCAATTCAACGGGTAGTACCGCTTCCATCCCGTATGTCAGGGCGAAAGGAGTTTCTCCCATGGCTATTCTGACTGATGTTCAGTAGCCCCAAAGTGCAAGGTATAGCTTCTCGGGCCAATCACGTTCTCGGGTGGTCATTTTTCAGATGATCTGTTCGAGGGTCTTGTTTGTTGCTTCTACGGCGCCGTTGGTTTGTGGCCAATAGGGAGAAGACTTTTGGCATGTGATCTTGAATTTGGCCAGCAGTCTGTCGCATTCTCCTTCAAAGTGGGAGTCGTTGTCTTATATGACCTCGTTCGGGATGCCGTATTGGCAGATGTTGCTTTCCTTGAGGAAATGTGCAACTTTTTTGGAGGTGAGCACCTTGTAGGACTTAGCTTCGACCCATTTTGTGAAGTAGTCGATGGCTACCAAGACGAATTTGTGGCTGTTGCTACCTGGCTGAGCGATTTTCCCGATGACGTCCATTCCCCATGTAGCGAAGGGCCAGGGCGTAGTCATGCAGTAGAGATTGTGAGGAGGTAGATGATTGAGGTTGGAGAATCGTTGACATTTGTCGCAGCTTCGGACAAAGTGGATGCAGTCTGCCTCCATGGAGATCCAGTAGTAGCCCATCCGAAGGATGATTTGCATCAGGGCTCTGGCATTCATGTGGGAGGCGCAAGCCCTGTTGTGGAATTCATTCATGAGCTCGTTTGCTTTTTCCTGGCTGATGTAGCATAGGAGCGGTCCTTGGTAGCATTTATTGTATAGCATGTCTCCAAGGATGAGAAAGTGAGAGGCGAGGCATTCTAGGGCCATGATGCTCTTGGCTTTGACTCCTTCCCTGCGTTTACCTTCCTCGTTTATGAAGGCGGTTTCCCCGTTTTTGAGGTATTGGAAGATTTTATTGTACCATGGCTCGTTGATGGGCTTGGGCTCTGGTTCGATCTCGCAGCAGTAGGCGGAAATTTCCTTTCGTCCGACTTTGAAAGGCTTGATTGCTTTTCCCTCGGGGATCTCTACGAGCGAAGACAAGGTGGCTAGGGCGTCTGCAAACCGGTTTCGGTCTCTTGGCAAGTAGTGGAAGGTGACCTCTTCGAATTGTGTGATGAGGTCCTCCATTCAGGCGTGGTATTTTTGTAAGCCTGGGTCTATTGTTTTCCACTTGTTGGAAACTTGATTGATGATTAAGGCTGAGTCTCCATAGACCTCGAGTTTCTGGACGTTCCTTTCGAGTGCGGCCTCTAGTCCGGCTGCGCAGGCTTCGTATTCTGCAGCATTGTTGGTTACCTCGAAATTTAGCTTTATGGCGATTGGGGTGTGCTCGTCCTTGGGGGTCGACCAAGAGCATACCGATGCCGTTTCCTCTTATGTTGGCCGCTCCGTCGAAGTACAGTTTCCATAGATTTTCGCTTTCGAGTGCGAAGATTCCTTCGTCTGGAAATTGTGGTTCAGGACCTCGAGCCTCGTCAGTGGGGATGTCAGCCAGCTGTTCGGCCATTACCCGTCCCTTGATTGATTTCTGGTTCACGTACTTGATGTCAAATTCTGCCAGGAAGAAAGACCATTTGGCGAGCCTCATTGACAGAGATGGTTTGTCGAAGAGGTATTTGACTGGATCCATTTTGGAGACCAAGTGCTCCGTGTGCGACTACATGTAGTGTCGTAATTTTCTAACGACCCATACTAGAGTTGCGCAGGTTTTCTCGAGGGCTGAGTAGTTGAGTTCGCTGCCTTGAAACTTTCGACTGACGAAATAGATGGCGTTCTCAACTCATGACTCTTTCTTTTCTTGACAGAGCATGGCTCCGACTGTGGTGTCGGTCACAGTTAGGTATAGCAACAGTGGCTTCTCCTCGTGGGGAGGATAGAGAATCGGAGGGCTCACAAGGTACACCTTTATTTCTTTAAAGGCATCTTGGCATTCTGAGTTCCATTCGACGTCTGCATTTTTCTTCATCAGTTTGAAGATTGGCTTGCACATGGAGGTCAACTGATTGACGAAGCGGCTGATATATTACAGGCGGCCCATAAGCTTTTCGCCTCTGTTTGAGTTTGCGGTGGTCTCATTTCGATGATGGCCTTGATCTTTTGAGGATCAACCTCGATGCCTCGCTCGGTGACCATGTATCCTAAGACTTTGCCTCGGCTGACCCCAAATGTGCATTTGGCAGGGTTTAACCTCATCAAGTGTTTTCGGAGGTGGTCAAAGAACTTTCTCAGGTCCGTGAGGTATTGTCCATCTGATCCCTTTGAGTGGATGATCATGTCATCGACGTACACTTCGATCTCTTTGTGGATCATGTCGTGGAAGAGGGCAGTTGCTGCCCATTGGTAGGTAGCCCCAGCGTTCTTTAGTCCGAACGGCATCACTGTGTAACAGTAAGTTCCCCAGGAGGTTGTGAAGGCTATTTTTTCATGATCTTCTTCGGCCATCTTGATTTGATTGTAGCTGGCGAACCCGTCCACGAAGGACTTGACCTCGAAATTGGCCGTAGTGTCTACCAACATGTCGATATTTGGTAGTGGAAAGTGTCCTTGGGACTTGCTTTATTGAGATCTCGAAATTCTACGCAGCAGCGCACTTTTCCATTGGCTTTGGTGACCGTGACTATGTTGGAGAGTCATGTAGGGTACTCGATCACCCTGATCAAGCCGACGCGGAGCATCTTCTCGATCTCTTCCTTGACTTTTAAAGACCATTCTGGCTTCATTCGGCGTAGCTTTTGTTTGACGGGCTTGGCCTTGGGATTCAAAGGAATTCGATGTTCGACTATGTTTGGATCTAATCCGTGCATGTCTCTGTAAGACCAAGCGAACACGTCCACGAACTCTTTGAGCAGTGCAGTCAATGCGGTTTGCTCTGCGCCTGTGATGAAACTTCCGATTTGCGTCTCTTTTGGCTCTTCAGCAGTTCCCAAATTCACTTTGGTTAAAACCTCCTCGGCAGCTTGGGCCCGGTTTTTCTCTCGTTTGACAACGTGCTTAAAGATGTGCTCAATGTATTATTCATTTAATGTGTTTGCTTCTTTATCAAGTGAATCGTTATTAACTGTTTGTGTGTTAGTTAATTTATCAGTTGTTAAAGATGCAATGAGAGGATACTCGGAAAGATCGAATCATTCATTAAGAGCATACGGGAATACATTATTGGCAATGAGTTCGTAATATTCTGGCGTGAGGCCATCAGATGACTCGAGAGACTCTGATAACTCTAGGACGCGAGGGGTCAGACCAAGTTGTTCGATCATGTCCTTTATGCTGGCGGTAGGTCCGGAGAAGGTGGGCCAGTTACTGAGTGGGAATGAGCTTGATAGAAGGCAGGGGTTGAAAGGCTTTGTGCTGCCGTTCCCGATCATGGCTACCATAGAGTTATCAGAAACAAAATCGATTAGGTCTGGCACCTCAATTTCTTCCATGAAGAGTTGGTGGAGCAGTGGCTCATCCCAGGCATCATCTGCGGAGTCTTTCGCTCTTGTCTTGGGCATTGCTAGTTCGAATGCAGATTCGTCCTGCTTGCTAGTGGCAGGGATGTTGACAGAGAGTTTTTCGAGTTCTTCTGCCAAAGAGTGGGTTTTCCCGAACTAGAATTCATTGAGAATAGTGGTGGTCGTGGATCCCGGCAGAGTTGGTGCATCGAGAAATGCTCTTCTGACTGGATTTGGCTTGAGGCCTCTGAATCTTACAAAGTTCTGCTGGAGCTTATCCATGGTTGTCGTCCAGAATTGTTTGGCATTGACCAGCTCTGTTCCCTTTTCTGTGTGTTCGTTTGAGCTGCCGGTTTTCTTTGTGAAGTACCTGGTCATGTCAATGTTGTAAGGGCGGAGATCGTAGATTGCGTGCAAGCCTCTTTTGTTAGTGGCGGAGCATTTTCGTGCAGTTCTTCTGTTTTATGCAGCGTCTTCGGGAGTAGGAATGTATCCCAGGCCATGGAGGGTATTCTGTTCTTTGATCTCGATGATTTGTTGGGTACCTTGATGGCGTTTTCCCAAACCAAGCCTCGGGATGTAGTTCATGAGCTTCATCATCTTCATCGGGGGAGGGATCTGGTCCCAAATCCAAGGCAGGTCTATGTGGCACACTTGGGCTTTTGGGCTTTCGATTGTGAACCCTGTCAGCATCATGCCGTCATTGTCGTGTTTGATCTCCAAGACCGGGATGCCATTTGTGTAGGTCCCTTTGGTGGCTATGCTATCACCGTAGATGATGGTAAGGTCTCTTCCTTGGACGAACTTTACGCACTGAAGGAGGGTGGATGCCACCCCATTGATCTGGTGTAGCCAAGGGCGTCCCAAGATGGCAGTGAAGGTGATCGGGATGTCGATGACTTGGAAGTCGGTCGGGACCATCTGCTTTCCGAACCACAGGTTCAGGGTGGCTATTCCCAAGACTGAGCGAGATATTGAATCGTATGCTTTGATTGTCTGAGTTGAGGGTTTCAGATAAGTTGTCTTGATCCCTAGAAAATCCATCATTTTGGATGGAAGAACGTTCATGGCTGATCCCCCATCTACCAAGACCCGAGGGAGGCGACGCTCGTCAAGTTGAACGGTTATGTAGAGAGGCTCGTTGTGGTCAGCCCCAAATTTCGGGAGGTCGAGCTCCGTGAATGTGATGATGTTGCTGTAATGGATGTTGTCGATCATCTGAACCGCTTCGTCTGGTGTCACGGTGATGGGTACCATGGTCTGGGCCAGGCTTTCCTCCAACTTGAGCTTGTGCGGGTAAGAGGAAGTGAGTAAGGACCAGAGTGAGATGTTAGCCTGAGTGCGTTTGAGCTGAGTTAAGACAGGATCTTCAGCCTTCGGGACAAGGGTTTCGGCTTCTTTGGTGTAGGGCCCCTTTACAGTGTGAGGCTCAGGCATGGCTGGCCTTTTGTCTGCCCATGGAGGATTCGTCGATTTTTGACCAGAACGCGTCAGTACGTTCACCTCTGGCTTTGATGCTTTGCTCGTCTCTCCTATTTCTGTAATGAGAGGGCCTTGGTTGGCGTAGGGCCATGCTTCGCATTTTAGTTCGTTCACTGTTATTGCTTTTGTTGAAGCGTCAACAGTGGCTTTGAGATCTTCCCAAGATAGGGGTTGGGGTATCTGGACCCTCGGGCCGTTGGTGGCGGTGTGGAGCTCATCCCAGCTGATCATGGAGCAGACGTTGTCGTGGCCTTGTGCAGAGCTTGGCTGAGGAGATTTGCTGGAGTAGATGACGTAGTAGTCAAACTTTCATGATGGTTCTCCAAGGGTTCCGACTATGGGGTCGCCGAATTCGTATCTCTTCTTTAGTTTTTGTTGAGAGGAGGGTTTCTTCTTTCTTCGAGGGCGATCCTCGTTCATTTCATCTTGGAATTCCATTTCCAGACATGCGGTGCAATCGTAGACGTCCCACCAGATGTGTTCATTGTTCTGCGGTGGTACCTAGACCTCAGGATGTTGACCGGACACGTCTTCCCCCGGGGGGTCTTGTGGCTTTATGTCATAGCTGCATAGCTCGTACGAGGGCAATAGGTTGACTTCTGGGAGACAATGAGAGACGTTAGGAGCTGCGGGAGCGGGCATGTCTTTGGAAGTCATGAGTGGTTGGGGAATGGCTAACGTTCCGAAGTGGTGCATGGCACCTTTGATCCAGGCTTGTTGTTCGCCTTGGCATTTTTCAAGAGCCATGAGGACTTTCCAAACTTCCTCCATTGTTGGGAAATTTCTCGAGGGTAAGGTCCCGTTTTCCTCGCTGTTATCCACCGACTTGGCCATGGGGAGTTGACGGACTGCCCTAGTGGCTGAGCTGGGAAGGATGTTGGACCTTGCGGCTTTGACTCTAGGAGAATAGTTCCCGGGTACTCTCGATCACTCTCGGTTTGCTGGAGGGGTTGACGGGTAAGGTTTAGACATGGGAAGGCCTTTCGGGATAAAAGGGGGGAAATCTCACGTGACATGCGGTTTCCGCTTCTTTTTTTTTTTGTTGTTGTTTTAAATTACTTAAAACATTGTTTTCTCAGAATCATAGGTAGGTTGGAAAAGATTGCTCTTCTTTTTCGCAACTATGCTAGATCCTGGGTCAGTGGAGACCATCTGTGCGGCTATAAGCCCCTCGTTTTGCACCTGTATTTCAACATCCCAGGGTGGACAGCCTCGAGCGAGGGTCCTATAGGGCAAGCGGTTTCCACCGACCTAAAAGAAAAATCGAACCTAAGGACCGAGCCTGTCATGTTCGTTTTAATACGTTAGCCATGTGAATAGTGAGCCGAGTCGGCCCATGAGTCAAGATCTGATCGAGAGTTCGGCATGACCTCTCTTTACCTTACTTGCGCAAGGGATCTGTGATGTTAGGCGTTGGCTGGGTCATATCGTCATGGCTGATGTATTAAAGGCTTGATGACATGGTGTCATGTAGGCATGGATGTATATCCGGGACGGAACAACGTCTGGGTGTAGCTTCGGAAATCAAGATCAGGTCAAGATTTTATCATGACCTTTCATCGCTTTGCTTGCGCAAGGGATCTTGATTTCCGAGCTTCAACTCAGAAAATGGCCGGCATGGGATATGTATCCAGGCTGTATGACACGGACTGGGTAAAAACCAACCGAGTCTGGACAGAGTGTGACTCAAGCGTGCAGGGCTGACACTTGGCTAGAATGAGATGTTTGGGATGATCCCGTGCACATCCAAGAGGCCTAAGAAGACCAAACAGACTGCAACTGAGACCACCCCGGGTTGAGGGTTGTAGTGTGCAGTGTATCCGAGGCAGCAGTGCGCGTAGTGTGCGGTGTACCGAGGCAGCAGTGCGAGTAGCGTGCGATGTACTGAGGCAGCAGTGCGAGTAGTGTGCGGTCTCTAAAATTCTTTTTCTGAGTAAAACTGAAGTTTTTGGAGAATTTTAAATGTATGTACACAGATGTATATTTATGCATTTTTTTGTATTTTTTTTGTATAATAAAAAGTAAAGCACATGCACACACACACAACAGTTAAAGAAGGGGGTAATATGAAAGTTTGACCCTCATCATTGTTTTAAAAATCTTTGTTTTTGTTTAAAAGTTTTTAAAACAAAAGGTCCCCAGCGGAGTCGCCAACTGAAATTACCCGGATCAAGCTCGCGCGCGGAGGCCTCGGCATCTCGCGCTTTCGTCGCTTTTGGGAAATTGCCCAGATCCGAGAGGCAGCGCAATCTCGCCCTGGCATCTGGCTATTCCGTTTGTGTTGCGTGTTGGAGGGAGGTGTCTCGCTGTGTTTTTGCTTGTAGAGTCGCCACGCCGTTTTGATTAAGCCCAAAACATTGAGAAAAGGCATCAATTTAAAAATAAACTGTTTTTGTGTGATGAGATTTTTGAGTTCGGAGGTCAGATTACTCCTCGGGAAGAGAATATTAGAATATTAGAGCTCACCCGAGTCGCCTCGTAAAAATGAGTCTTTGGGTACCCCTTCTTTCTTTAAATATTGTGTGTGTGCGCTTTTAAAAATGCATGCCGTTTTGGATGTCTAAATTGTACACTGCGTATTGAAATGCATTGAAACAGTGTAGGAAGGAAGCCTTACCAATAATGGTTCGTGTCTGTCTTCCGCTGGGAAATAGTGTTTGAGGATGGAATAGTGTTTCGGGACGGACCGGGATTGCTTCGGGATATGCCGGTTGTCTGCGGACAGAGCTTCGGTGTGCCTCGGGGATTGACGAGTGTGCACTCGGGCAGAGTTTCGGCGTGCGTTGGGATCGTTGGCTGAATTTGGGTAGAGGTTCGGCGTGCATTGGGATCGTTGGTTTATATAAATCTCTTCAAAGATATTTCAAGAAGCATTTTTCATTCCTCACCTTTCTCTCTTCTTCTCCTACGTTCCAGAAAACTCTTAAACCCTAGAGATCTTTTTAAAATCCCAGAAATTCACTCTTTGCTTGGTTGTTGATTCTGACTTCAAATTAATGCTAAGGGAGTTGAGTAGAGCAAGAAGAGCCGATCATATCCTTCTTTTATTTTGATTAAATTTGGTAAGTTGTTATGGCTATTTCAAATAATTGTTCATAGCATGTATTGTGATGTTATTATGGTGTTTTGAATCTGTTTTGTACAAGTTGGAATCATGTTCTTGGGGTTTAAAATGAAAAGAACTAGGTGGTTGAAGAACATGTTGAAAGGTGGTATAATATGGGTTGAATTGAATTGGTAAGTTGTTATAGATGTGTTATGGAGTATGAAGGGAGTTTATTATGGTATATAGCCTGTCTATAGACTGTTGTTTGATGTCTTGTATGAGTTGAATGAAAACTGGGTGTGTTATTGTGTTGTTGCTGAAGTTGCAGCAATGCAGAGGGAGTTTCTTGGCTTGGGCACGACTCGTGCCCTGAAGCACGAGTCGTGACCTTGCACTTTGAAGTCGTGCGACATAGTTGGTCTGATGGAGCAGTCGTGACTAATCCCTGCACGACTGTATCTGGTGGGGTGTAATAGGGCACGAGTCGTGCCCTAGGGCACGAGTCATGCCCTACCCTGCAGACCTTGAATAGTTTTTGAAGCATTGAAAACCTAGTTTAATGGGTATGAATTAATCACTCTTTAACTAGGATTCAAGTACAACTTTATTACAATAATGTGGAACTGTAAGTGGTTAAATTGGATAAGGGGGAGGACTTTAAATAATGTCTTGAAAATGCTTGAGAGGCAATTGTGAAACTTAAACCAAAGTTTGTAAAACTTGGTATTCGAACTTGGAACCTTAAGAGAATGTGTTTAATGTTGTACGTTGAAAGCGTAGGAATACTTAGATGATATTGTACTCCTACGTGGTGACCTGTATAGGGTTATTTGCTTAAATAGTGCCTAAAATGTATAGTGTACTGATTCATTGATTGGGACAGGAAGGGTAATACCCTGTTAAGGAATTATACTTGGTGTATTGATTATGTAGGCCTCCGATGTTAATACATGGTTCCTTACTTGATATTTTTACGGGGTTATTGGAACAAACCGTGTGTAGAAGGTATGACACCCTAAGTGCTGGGTTGGAACCATTATAGAAGGTATTCCACAATATGATATGAGTGCGTAGAATTACTTATATTATATTATACCTCTATGTGGTTACCTATATGAGGTTATAGGTTTAGATAGTGCGTGAAATATATGTTGCACTGCATTATGGGATTGATTATGGATATGTAGGACTTATGTAGTATACGTTGTGCCGTAAGTGGCTACATGTTCATAGGAGATTCTGCACATAGTATTTTCATATGTGTTATATTGCTGCAATTGTTGAGCATGAGTATTCCTATCATGTCATTACATTGTTGTTATTCAATAGTGTTGAAAGATATGTGCACTATTTTGATTGGTTTAATAGGAGTTAAAGTTCCATGTTATGTATATTGATGTCCCCTGGGGTGGACTTACTTTCAAGTATCTGTTATGTGCTTGAATATAGTTGTATCAGCTGAGACTCGGGGGTATAGGGAATACCATCACTTATGAGAAAATATTTCATAAGGTGCTTGGGTTGCCTTATACTTGTTACCCTTCACTCCCTTCTGTGGCCACGGAAAGGGGGTTCAGCTTCTGTGGATATGTGCAGTCATGCCACAAGAATGCGAGGCAGCTTATATGGATCTCTGTTCGGGGTCATATAAGACGTGATTAAGCACTATCATTTCACGAGAGCGGAGTATCCCTCCCACGATAGTACTACATATGATTCAGATTGGAAAGGTAAAGGGAAAGGTAACGTAAAGTGTTTACTGTTTTCCCAATGTGATAATTGAGCAACCTGTGTGTGTTGCATATTATATGAGCAACCTGATTGGTGTTGCATACTTGATATTGATCAACCTGTGTGTTGAATATTATATGAGCAACCTGGTTATGTGGTGCTTATTGTAGGACTTGCGGGGTAGGAGGAAAAGGTAACGTAAAGTGATTACTGTTTTCCAATGTGATTGTGAGCAACCTGTTATGTGTTGCATATTGTATGGCATATTGTTGCATACATAATAACTTGCTAAGATTTTATCTCACCCTTTCTCCCTTTACTGTTTTAGATTTAGCTGAGACAGGGGGACCATACTGGTGAGGCCGGGAAGGAGTTTGGATCATATTTTGGTTGTCAGGGTATGTAATTATTTGTGTGGGAATTGGGAGTAGTTGTGGCTATTTTATGCTGGGAAACTGTTATAAAACATTTTCAGTATGTAATTTTGTAATTAAGTATGGGGATTGGTTTGTTTTAAGGTTGGCATGTATAAGCCGTTGAAGTTGTAGTAATTGTAAATTATTCAGGTTATAACTGGTAGGAACTGGGTTGTATTTTACCTCTAAGTAGAGAGGTTATTTTGAAATTGTTTTGAAAAGGGGTGGTTATACTTTTCAAGATAAGTTAAGAAAAGAAATGTTTTTGAGAAAGGGATGTTTTGGGACCCTCCATCCTGGGACGTGGGTTTTAGGTTCCGGGAGTTGAGAGGCGCTCACAGTTGGTATCAGAGCTCAGGTTAGAAGTCAAGGGTAGATGTCTAGCCTAAGGAGGAGTGTGTGATATCTGACACCGAGTGATGAATGCAGGAAGTTGTTCAATGGCGGTAAATGGGGATGATCAACAAAGGGATCACGAAAATGGGAACAGAAGGAGACCAGAATATAGATATGATGAAGATGTTCATGATCTTTCTACAGCATATAGCAGCTCAGGGGCAAGCTCCACAGCAACCTGAGGTACGACCAAAACCTGGAATAGAGGATTTTGTAAGGATGAATCCGCCAAGTTTTAATGGAAATCCGAATCCGGGGATGGCAGCAAAGTGGTTAGAAGCAATGAATAAAATTTTTGAGGCTATAAGCATTCCTGGTGAAGAAAAGGTTAGGTGTGCTATTTTCAAGCTGGAAGGTCCAGGGAATCATTGGTGGCAATGTTTGCATGAATATTGGGAGCGGGCTCATACACCCCAAACTTAGAATAATTTCGTTCGGAAATTTGAGGACTATTTTGTAACCATGGTTACCCGAGATAAGTTAGAGGTGGAGTTCTTACATCTAAAACAGGGATTTATGATGGTAGCTCACTATTCGGCATGGTTTGCGGAATTGGCTCAATATTGTCCTCACTTGGTAACCCATGAAGGGAAGAGAGTTTATCATTTTGTAATCGACTTATGCCTTTGCCGATTATCAGACGACTTGGGGTAGGGCATTTCAGATTGAGAATAACCTTGAGAACCACCAAGGGGAATTGAAAAGGGATGGAAGCAAGTTAAAGTATCAGGAACAAGGCTCCAGACTGATCAGAGGACAGCCCAGTTCTTCAGTTTCTGGAAGGGTTCGAGGAGTACAGATTGCAGCTTCGATAGTTCAGCCAGTATCTGGACAGCATAGTAAGGTTTGTAAATTTTGTCAGCGGATTGGACATACAGAAGGCACATGTTGGATAAAACAAGGAAAGTGTATGAATTGTGGGGAAATGGGGCATTTTAGAAAAGATTGTCCTAAACCTAGATTTCGACAAGGACAGACCTCAGGCAGTGGCCAGCAAAGATATCAATAAAGTGGTGGTACAAAGAGAGATACTGAAGGAAAAGCAAAAGAGAAAAAATCTAAGGCCGAGTCTTGGCATGGGATTATGGAGAGGCAGATTCCTCTGCAGTTATTAGAGGTATCTTACCTGTCTCAGGAAGTAGGGGTCATATTATTTTTATAGATCCCAGTTTATTCCGTTCTTAGGTGGCATTGCATTAGTTTTATTTGCATAAATGGCCTAAGAGTTGTCTTATGTGCTAGAGGTTTCAACTCCTGAGGGAGAGTACCTCGAATTTTCTTTGATTATCATGGTTGGGACATGATTATATGTGGGCATGGATTGCCAGTAGAGTTGGTAGACTTACCAATTCGTGATATTGTTGTTATACTTGGCCTGCAGTGGTTAAGTAGTTGTTGTATTTGGGTAGACTGTCGCAAGTAGCAAGTCTCCTTTTCTATGTTTGACTTGCCTCTGTTTGGGATTGAGGCGGATAAGTCATTATTTGATATTGTGTTATATATGCATTAAGGGCCTAAATGTTTGGTCCTAAGAATGTGAATGTTATACAATTTTGTGTTAGACTTGAATATAAAGGTCACCTGAAATATTTTAATTACCAGTGGCAAGTGATTTGGTGAGGCGTTTCCTCAGAGTGGTTCATGCTACAAGTTAGGGCAGTAGAACCCCATATTTATTAATGTCAGGTTAGTGCCATATCCAAAAGCACCTTATAGGAGGGTACTGGAGGTATTTGTAAATATGATGAGTTGGTTTTTTTTTAAACTTGATCTTGATAGACTTTCGAGGGGGATTTACTCGGAAGGAGATATTATTGAGATGGAGTGCAAAAAGGGTGAAACCAGTTTTGCAGAGTTAGAGGATAGATTGACTACAGTTCAATCCTTTCCTTAATTGAAGGATGTGAGAACTTTGTGTTTCTGTTGTGTTACCTAAGTGGAACATTATCTATAGGAAGTTAAAATTGAGAATTTTATCAACCAGAAGAGTTGCAGTACCTGGTTACTCAAAAGGAATTGAACAACAGGTAGAGAAAGGGCTAGAAGTGCTATAAGACTTTGATTGCAGTATTTTATATCATCTGGGAAAGATAGGGTGGTTGCAGATGCGATTAGCCGTAAGGCTTCACTGTCAATATTTTGGTTTTGGGAATTGCAAGATAAGACATAAATTGTGAGTTTGAATATCCCTACAGTTTATGGAAGCTTATGGAGGTTCCTCAAATTGATTCTGAATTGAAGAAGATGGATGTGTTTGAGTAATAGTGGATAGATTGACCAGGTTGGTTCCTTCTACCCAGATTACTGAAGGATTAAATGGAAAAGTTAGCATAACCATAGAGGCGTGTGATTGATTGATTTTACGGAGTACCAATCCATATTTTGTATCAGATAGGGATCCGAGATTCCTATTATGATTTGGGAATATTTAGTATGAGGCTTGGGCTCCGAGCTGAGTTCAGTTCTGCTTTTCATCCTCTGGTAGATTTGAATTGAGTGGAAGAATCATGTCATTGAGAAAGTCATTTGGTTTGAGAATTGAGATGCTTGAGTGGTATGTGTGATTATGTGAGCACTTAGGTAAGTATGTCTAATATTCGGGGCGAATTTTATTTAAGGGGGAGTGAATGTCACGACCCTAGGTCCGGGCACTAATTTGGCCACGTGTTGAGCACGTGAGGGTTGGGATGCATTGCATCTCCTCTTATTTATTATGTGATTTACCGAATGAATATGTGTTCATTTTGGTAATTGAATTGGAAATTGGATTTGGTTATGTATTATTTTCCAAGTTGATAACTTATTTGATTTTAGATATTAAAACATCAATATGGATTATACAATGTCTAAAAGAGACAAAAGGGAAATTGTGTAGTATAGTGATGATATGTGAAATTTTAAATGAAAGTGTTATAAAAGTCTGAGGTGCTTATGTGTAATTATAAGTTTAAGGTGGTGGTTTGTAGGAGATTAGAACCTGGAGGAGCTTGGTTGTAAATTGGTTTATATAAATCTCTTCAATGATATTTCAAGAAGCATTTTTCATTCCTCAGCTTTCTCTCTTCTTCTCCTACATTCCAGAAAACTCTTAAACCCTAGAGATCTTTGTAAAAACCCATAAATTCACTCTTTGCTTGGTTGTTGATTCTGACTTCAAATTAATGCTAAGGGAGTTGAGTAGAGCAAGAAGAGCCGATCATATCCTTCATTTATTTTGATTAAATTTGGTAAGTTGTTATGGTTCTTTCAAATAATTGTTCATAACATGTATTTTGATATTATTATGGTGTTTTGAATCCGTTTTGTACAAGTTGGAATCATGTTCTTGGGGTTTAAAATGAAAAGAACTAGGTGGTTGAAGAACATGTTGAAAGTTGGTATAATATGGGTTAAATTGAATTGGTAAGTTGGTATAATATGGGTTAAATTGAATTGAACTAGGTGGTTGAAGAAAATATTTCATAAGGTGCTTGGGTTGCCTTATACTTGTTACCCTTCACTCCCTTCTGTGGAAAGGGGGTTCAGCTTATGTGGATATGTGCAGTCATGCCACAAGAATGCGAGGCAGCTTATATGGATCTCTGTTCAGGGTCGTATAAGATGTGAATAAGTACTAGCATTTCATGAGAATGGAGTATCCCTCCCATCATAGTACTACATGTGATTCAGATGGGAAAGGTAAAGGGAAAGGTAACGTAAAGTGTTTACTGTTTTCCCAATGTGATAATTGAGCAACCTGTGTGTGTTGCATATTATAAGAGCAACCTGTTTGGTGCTGCATACTTGATATTGATCAGCTTGTGTGTGTTGCATATTATATGAGCAACATGTTTATGTGGTGTTTATTGTAGGACTTGCGGGGCAGGAGGAAAAGGTAACGTAAAGTGATTACTGTTTTCCAATGTGATTGTGAGCAACCTGTTATGTGTTGCATATTGTATGGCATATTGTTGCATACATAATAACTTGCTGAGATTTTATCTCACCCTTTCTCCCTTTACTGTTTTAGATTCAGTTGAGACAGGGGGACCATACCGATGAGGCCGGGAAGGAGGTTGGATCGTATTTTGGTTGTCAGGGTATGTAATTATTTGTGTGGGAATTGGGAGTAGTTGTGGATATTTTATGCTGGGAAACTCTTATAAAACATTTTCAGTATGTAATGTTGCAATTAAGTATGGGGATTGGTTTGTTTTAAGGTTGGCTTGTATAAGCCGTTGAAGTTGTAGTAATTGTAAATTATTCAGGCTATAACTGGTAGAAACAGGGTTGTATTTTACCTCTAAGTAGAGAGGTTATTTTGAAATTGTTTTGAAAAGGGGTGGTTATACTTTTCAAGATAAATTAAGAAAGGAAAAGTTTTTGAGAAAGGTATGTTTTGGGACCCTCCATCCTGGGATACGGGTTTTATATTTCGGGAGTTGGGAGGCGCTCAGAGTTGGTATCAGAGCTCAGGTTAGAAGTCAAGGGTAGATGTCTAGCCTAAGGAGGAGTGTGTGATATCTGACGCCGAGTGTTGAATGCAGGAAGTTGTTCAATGGCGGGAAATGGTGATGATCAACAAAGGGATCACGAAAATGTGAACAAAATGGGAACAGAAGGAGACCAAAATATAGATATGATGAAGATGTTCAGGGTCTTTCTGCAGCATATAGCAGCTCAGGGGCAAGCTCCACAGCAACCTGAGGTACGACCAAAACCTGAAATAGAGGATTTTGTAAGGATGAATCCGCCAAGTTTTAATGGAAATCCGAATCCGGGGAAGGGAGCAAAGTGGTTAGAAGCAATGAATAAAATTTTTGAAGCTATAAGAATTCCTGATGAAGAAATGGTTAGGTGTGCTATTTTCAAGCTAGAAGGTCCAGCGAATCATTGGTGGCAATGTCTGCATGAATATTGGGAGCGGGCTCATAAGCCCCAAACTTGGAATAATTTCATTCGGAATTTTGAGGATTATTTTGTTACCATGGCTACCCGTGATAAGTTAGAGGTGGAGTTCTTACGTCTAAGACAGGGATTTATGATGGTAGCTCAGTATTCGGTAAGGTTTGAGGAATTGGATCAATATTGTCCTCACTTGGTAACCCATGATGGGAGGAGAGTTTATCATTTTGTAATCGACTTATGCCTTTGCCGATTATCAGACGTCTTGGGATAGGGCATTTCAGATTGAGAATGACCTTGAGAAGTACCAAGGGGAATTGAAAAGGGATGGAAGCAAGTTAAAGTATCAGGAACAAGGCTCCAGACTGATCAGAGGACAGCCCAGTTCTTCAGTTTCTGGAAGGGTTCGAGGAGTACAGATTGCAGCTTCTATAGTTCAGCCAGTATCTGGACAGCATAGTAAGGTTTGTAAATTTTGTCAGCGGATTGGACATACAGAAGGCACATGTTGGAGAAAATAAGGAAAGTGTGTGAATTGTGGGGAAATGGGGCATTTCAGAAAAGATTGTCCTAAACCTAGATTTCGATAAGGACAGACCTCAGGCAGTGGCCAGCAAAGAGATCAACAATGTGGTGGTACAAAGAGAGATACTAAAGGGAAAGCAAAAGAGAAAATCTAAGGCCGAGTCTTAGCTTGGGATTATGGAGAGGTAGATTCCTCTGCAGTTATTAGAGGTATCTTACCTGTCTCAGGAAGTAGGGGTCATATTATTTTTATAGATTCCAGTTTATTCCGTTCTTAGGTGGCATTGTATTTGTTTTATTTGCATAAATGTCCTAAGAGTTGTCTTATGTTCTAGAGGTTTCAACTCCTGGGGGAGAGTACCTCGAATTTTCTTTGATTATCATGGTTGGGCATGATTATATGTGGGCATGGATTGCCAGTAGAGTTGGTAGACTTACCAATTCGTGATATTGTTGTTATACTTGGCCTGCAGTGGTTAAATAGTTGTTGAATTTGGGTAGACTGTCGCAAGTAGCAAGTCTCCTTTTCTATGTTTGACTTTCCTCTGTTTGTGATTGAGGCGGATAAGTCATTATTTGATATTGTGTTATATATGAGTTAAGGGCCTAAATGTTTGGTCCTAAGAATGTGAATGTTATATGATTCTGTGTTAGACTTGAATATAAAGGTCACCTGAAATATTTTAATTACCAGTGGTAAGTGATTTGGTGAGGCGTTTCCTCAGAGTGGTTCATGCTACCAGTTAGGGCAGTAGAACCCCATATTTATTAATGTCAGTTTAGTGCCATATCCAAAAGCAACTTATAGGAGGGTACTGGAGGTATCTGTAAATAAGATGAGTTGTTTTTTTTTTAAACTTGATCTTGATAGACGTTCGAGGGGAATTTACTCGAAAGGAGATATTATTTAGATGGTGTGCAAAAAGGGTGAAACCAGTTTTGCAGAGTTAGAGGATAGATTGACTACAGTTCAATCCTTTCCTTACTTGAAGGATGTGAGAACTTTATGTTTCTGTTGTGTTACCTAGGTGGAACATTATCTATAGGACTTTGATTGCAGTATTTTATATCATCTGGGAAAGATAGGGTGGTTGCAGATGCGATTAGCCGAAAGGATTCACTGTCAATATTTTGGTTTTGGGAATTGCAAGTTAAGACATATATTGTGAGTTTGAATATCCCTACAGTTTATGGAAGCTTATGGATGTTCCACAAATTAATCCTAAATTGAAGAAGATGGATGTGTTTGAGTAATAGTGGATAGATTGACCAGGTTGGTTCCTTCTACCCAGATTACTGAAGGATTAAATTGAAAAGTTAGCATAACCATAGAGGCGTGAGATTGATTGATTTCACGGAGTACCAATCCATATTTTGTATCAGATGGGGATCCGAGATTCCTATTATGATTTGGGAATATTTAGTATGAGGCTTGGGCTCCGAGCTGAGTTCAGTTCTGCTTTTCATCCTCAGGTTGATTTGAATTGAGTGGAAGAATCATGTCATTGAGAAAGCCATTTGGTTTGAGAATTGAAATGCTTGAGTGGTATGTGTGATTATTTGAGCACTCAGGTAAGTATGCCTAAAATTCGGGACGAATTTTATTTAAAGGGGATTAAGTGTCACGACCCTAGGTCCGGGCACTAATTTGGCCACGTGTTGAGCACGTGAGGGTTGGGATGCATTGCATCTCCTCTTATTTATTATGTGATTTACCCAATGACTATGTGTTCATTTTGGTATTTGAATTGGAAATTGGATTTGGTTATGTATTATTTTCCAAGTTGATAACTTATTTGATTTTAGATATTAAAATATCAATATGGATTATACAATGTCTAAAAGAGATAAAAGGGAAATTGTGTAGTATAGTGATGATAGGTGAAATTTGAAATGAAAGTGTTATAAAAGTCTAAGGTGCTTATGTGTAATTGTAAATTTAAGGTGGTGGTTTGTAGGATATTAGAACTTGGAGGAGCTTGGTTGTAAATTGGTTTATATAAATCTCTTCAAAAATATTTCAAGAAGCATTTTTCATTCCTCAGCTTTCTCTCTTCTTCTCCTTCTAGAAAACTCTTAAACCCTAGAGATCTTCGTAAAATCCCAGAAATTCACTCTTTGCTTGGATGTTGATTCTGACTTCAAATTAATGCTAAGGGAGTTGAGTAGATCAAGAAGAGCCGATCATATCCTTCTTTTATTTTGGTTAAATTTCATAAGTTGCTATGGTTCTTTCAAATAATTGTTCATAACATGTATTGTGATGTTATTATGGTGTTTTGAGTCCGTTTTGTACAAGCTGGAATCGTGTTCTTGGGGTTTAAAATGAAAAGAACTAGGTGGTTGAAGAACATGTTGAAAGGTGGTATAATATGGGTTGAATTAAATTGGTAAGTTGTTATAGATGTATTATGGAGTATGAAGGGAGTTTGTTATGGTATATAGCCTGTCTATAGACTGTTGTTTGATGTCTTGTATGAGCTAAATGAAAACTGGGTGTGTTGTTGTGTTGTTGCTGAAGTTGCAGCAATGCAGAGGCAGTTTTTGGGCTTGGGCAAGGCTCGTGCCCTGAAGCACGAGTCCTGACATTACACTTTGAAGTCGTGCGACATAGTTGGTCTGATGGAGCAGTCGTGACTAATCCCTGCACGACTGTATCTGGTAGGGTGTAATAGGGCACGAGTCGTGCCCTACCTTGCAGACCTTGAATAGTTTTTGAAGCATTGAAAACCTAGTTTAATTGGTATGAATTAAGTCACTCTTTAACTAGGATTCAAGTACAACTTTAGTACAATAATGTGCAACTGGAAGTGGTTCAATTGGATAAGGGGAAGGACTTTAAATAATGTCTTGAAAATGCTTGAGAGGCAATTGTGAAACTCAAACCATAGTTTGTAAAACTTGGTATTCGAACTTGGAACCTTAAGAGAATGTGTTTAATGTTGTACGTTGAAAGCGTAGGAATATTTAGATGATATTGTACTCCTACGTGGTGACCTGTATAGGGTTATTTGCTTAAATAGTGCCTAAAATGTATAGTGTACTGCTTTATTGATTGGGATAGGAAGGGTAATACCCTGTTACGGAATTATACTTGATGTATTGAGTATGTAGGCCTCCCATGTGATACATGGTGCCTTACTTGATATGTTTACGGGGTTGTTGGAACAAACCGTGTGTAGAAGGTATGACACCCTAAGTGCTGGGTTGAAACCTTTATAGAAGGTGTTCCACAGTATGATATGAGTGCGTAGAATTACTTATATTATATTGTACCTCTACGTGGTTACATACATGTGGTTATAGGTTTAGATAGTGAGTGAATTATATGTTGCACTGCATTATGGGATTGATCATGGATATGTAGGACTTATGTAGTATATGTTGTGCCGTAAGTGGCTACATGTTCATAGTTTATTGTGCACATAGTATTTTCATATGTGTTATACTGTTGCAATTGTTGAGCATGAGTATTCCTACCATGTCATGTACATTTGTGTTCAAGTATCTGTTATGTGCTTAAATATAGTTGTATCAGCTGAGACTCGGGGGTATAGGGAATACCATCACTTATGAGAAAATATTTCATAAGGTGCTTGGGTTGCCTTATACTTGTTACCCTTCACTCCCTTCCTTCGGCCACGAAGGGGTTCGGCTTCATGGATATGTGCGGTCATGCCACAAGAATGCGAGGCGCCTTATATGGATCTCCTCGGGGTCGTATAAGACGTGAATAAGCACTAGCATTTCACGAGAGCGGAGTATCCCTCCCACCGTAGTACTACATATGATTCAGATGGGAAAGGTAAAGGGAAAGGTAACGTAAAGTGTTTACTGTTTTCCCAATGGGATAATTGAGCAACCTGTGTGTGTTGCATATTATATGAGCAACCTGTTTGGTGTTGCATACTTGATATTGAGTAACTTGTGTGTGTTACATATTATATGAGCAACCTGGTTATGTGGTGCTTATTGTAGGACTTGCGGGGCAGGAGGAAAAGGTAACGTAAACTGATTACTGTTTTCCAATGTGATTGTGAGCAACCTGTTATGTGATTCATATTGTATGGCATATTGTTGCATACATAATAACTTGCTGAGATTTTATCTCACCCTTTCTCCCTTTACTGTTTTAGATTCAGCTGAGACAGGGGGACCATACCGGTGAGGCCGGGAAGGAGTTTGGATCGTATTTTGGTTGTCAGGGTATGTAATTATTTGTGTGGGAATTGGGAGTAGTTGTGGCTATTTTATGCTGGGAAACTGTTATAAAACATTTTCAGTATGTAATGTTGTAATTAAGTATGGGGATTGGTTTGTTTTAAGGTTGGCTTGTATAAGCCGTTCAAGTTGTAGTAATTGTAAATTGTTCAGGTTATAACTGGTAGAAACAGGGTTGTATTTTACCTCTAAGTAGAGAGGTTATTTTGAATTTTTTTTGAAAAGGGGGTGGTTATACTTTTCAAGATAAGTTAAGAAAAGAAAAGTTTTTGAGAAAGGTATGTTTTGGGACCCTCCATTCTAGGACGCGGGTTTTAGGTTCCGGGAGTTGGGAGGCGCTCACAGACTATCCTTGAGGATCCCATAATTCAAGACAATTGCTCGCCTCCAAGCCTAAAGGATGGCGGAATGCAAAGATCAACCCTAGGGACTAGCATAAGTTCTCTCGAGAAAAAAAAAGGAGAGCCTAGTCCCTAGCAATTTCCTCAAAAGCAAAAAAAATAAGGATCTACCTGTTTACTCTAAGGGAGTCTCAAAGCAAATAAAGAGACAACATGGATTTCCCCTCTACCATTACCTTCAAACTAATCCCAAGCCATCCTCTCGCTTTTAGAGGACATTCCCATTACCATTGCCCTTGCCTTGCCAAAAGCCATTTCTGACCTCTCACTCTTAGAGACGTCGAAGAGACAATCAATTTCCTCGCCTTATAAATCCCAAACACATCCTTGAAAGCCAACTTCTCATCTTTAGAGGTTCACTCATCAAAAGGCCCAGCCAACCTCTCTTCTTAAGAGGTCATGATGTTCCAAACCACCTGATGGCCGATCGAAACCTGAAACCCAGCAACAGTTCCTACCGGATAGCAGTTTCATTCTAATTTCATCAAGATCTAAATCAAATTAATGCTACATTTCTTGCTTAAATATGGAACCTAATCCATCCCGGTTCAAAAGACCATCAATCAGAGATTATGCAAATACAGTTCACTTGACATTTCATATGAGCATATTTCACTTCTTCTCCACAAAACACTTCCCGTGAATGCCTCACTGGGGCTTTGCATCGTGTCTTTTATTGACACTCCAAGGAGATATGTGCTTTAACTCTCCAATTCTCAAAAGATCCTCGAATTTCCACATTCCTTCTCTTTTCAATCGGGACTTGCCCGAACTACGGCGACCTGAGCTCCTCGCCATGAGGGGAACGTAGGCAACCAGAAATGGTCCGGTCACAAATACATTCAAATCTCAGAAAATCCGGTCTCATCAAGGGCCGTCCCTATACACAAATCCTCTTTCCATCTTTCCAAATTGGATACGTGTTGTCAGTTGGTTTTCTCCTCATGATTAATCAAAATATTTGTTCATATCAGGATTAGTGGTTGAATAACCCGAACATCAATAAAGGGTTTTAAGCAGCCTTGTGATCATCATGAATAAGACAAGTTTTCAAATGTCTCGACAGGTCTTCTTTTTCTACAATCTAGGAATATAGAGCCAAACACTGTCCTTTTGTCAGCAAGGGCTTCCATACATTTTTCCACACCTTGTCATCCTTATACTCTCCCAAAAGAGTCAAACCTAAAGTGAGTGCGTTACACAAAATTGGGATTCATTCCCACTTTTTGAAAGATGTGCCCCTGCACGTATACATTTCTTAGTCTTGTCCAATGACTGATTGACTAAAGTCTGAAAGAGGGGTGCCTCCTTGACCACATGATGTTTCTGTCTGCAATGGGGCTGCATTGGAACTCTGTCAAACTGGGGCTGCACCAGACTTGGCCCATGGCTTACTCGGGAATCTGCTTCTTGAGTTCACAAATACCCCCGGGGATTTCATCAGAACAGGGGCTGCACCAGATCCAGTTTACAATAATTTCTCTATACTGGGGCTTTGTCAGGCTGAAAAGGGATTGTGTGTACGTAGGAGCTTCTGTGCAGATTCTGGGACTTGCCTTACAGTCTCGATCCTTGAGACTGGCTTTGCACTTGAGGTCTACTCCATGAGGGGCTGTTGTATTTCTTTCCCTAGGCAAAGGTGTTGTCTTGAGGCAAATTTGAAGCTTGGTTGGGAAAACCTGTCAGTGAGGCCACTTGTGTCACGTGACAGAACTTGCCATCTGGTGTCCTGAGCCATGCGACACTTCTGGCCCAACATCAGACACCAGTAAACCGCTACATTCAGTTCTTACCAGGGCAATCCCCGACTTGTCAATCGCTGCAACCATCAACCACCACTTCGCAAGCACACGGGAGAGGGTTCATTCATCCCATATACACATTTACCATGTACATACACAATCAAGCCATCAAACCGTATACACGCAATCAAACCATATAAACGATATACACACTCATCATAACCATCACCCCATCAACTTTCATTTCCTAAAGTGAGATGGACTCGTGCAATAATAAAAATAACAATGGAAATATCAAACTAAAAAAATAACCAAGTTCAAATCTTGTTTAGAGTAGTGCATAGAAAATTAGCCCAGCCTAGAGTGTTTGATTCCCATGGGGTACAATAAGCAATAGGTCATAAATTTGATCTAGAGGCTACTCCGAATCATCCTCATCATCCTCCTCCTCATCATCCTCCTCATCGTCATCCTCGACCTCCTCAGACTCGTCATCAGGGTCATCAGAAGGAGCCTCGTACGCTACAGGCCCCATATTATAATAATCATCAGGCTCAGTGATAACAGCGGAGGCAAGCTCATAATCAGCGGCAGTCTCGTCATCATCATCATCACTATCATCACTGTCGTCATCATCATCATCACTCTAGCTAGGTCTAAGAAGGGGCACATTTGGATTCTTTGTCCCAGGCTTCGGTCCACTGGAGCCCACATTGTCAAAGCAGCCTTTCTTCTTCCTTGGTTGATCGGGCGGGGAGATATTTATCGCATCCTGTGACGGCACTGATTCTTCCAGTAGCTCACGCCTTTCTGGAGCTTGCAGATTATGCCCACAGCGCCGGTGAAAGCCCGAGTCAGATGCCTATAAGCCTGGGCTGACACCTCGTACAAACAGACACAAGAAATTGTCAGGATACAATTCTTGATAACAGAAAGGAGTACAAGCAGTCTAAAAGAGGCAAGGGGCAGTACTTACTAATCTAGAACCCCACGGAATCTGTAGATGAGGATGAGTCTGCGTAATCTCCATCCCTAACAAAATGATGGGCCGCCACACCCACGATCAAAGCATCCACATTCTCCAGCTGGCAAGGCAACCACATCCTAGCTAGAGGATCATCGGGGACTCGAGCATTTATATGGGGCCCATGCTGTCTGAACACCCTCTCTACTAAGTATAGGGCATCTCCAGTCAAGCCCACCAAAAGCTTGCGGCACCCGGTCAAATAATTCACGTAATCCAGGTCCTCATCCTGATACCTCTCAGCCCATGGGAACAAGGAGAGGTTGTGGGGAGCTCCTCTCAGTAATGGCATCGTGTTAGCATATGAAGCCGTCACCCTGCCCCTCGATTCGGATGCCCGAGTCAGCTTCCTGGCATCTTTAGTCCAGCGTCTGAGTGCAGGATAAGTATCAGCTGGAAACTCATCCCTGACTCCCCATGGATAGCGGCTGAACACCACATAAGCCCAAGCCTGCAAAAGACAAATCAGACAAAGTCAGAAATCAAAGATAATAGCTATGGATGCAGATGCGTGTGCAAAGAAAAGTAAGGGTGAAAAGATACCTCAAAGGCCATCTGACAGCAATCAAACGACTTTGCCTCTCCCCGGCTAATGTCATCTAGAGCCAAATACATCTCAGCCAGCCCGGCCTCTCCCCAAGACAAATTGCCTACATTCCCCCAATCCCTCAAAAGCTCCAGCAGGGTAGTCAGATCCATGGAAGCCCCATTGGGTAATAGCATGTCAGAAAAGCCTGCCCAGACAAAGGCCCTGGCCAGCCTCTCAGCCCTAAGACGGCTATCATCGGAGCCATCAAAAATAGGAGGGTAGGCTCGGCTCTGAGCCTCATTCGCACCATGAATCTCTCCCAGCTCGTACCCATTGCCCTTCCTATCCCGGAGAGCAAACCCAACCAACTCCAGCATCTCACCCTCATCCAGGGCTCGGGCTCAATGACAGGCTCAACTGCAAAAATAGGCTGACCGGTGAATGGCAACCCTGTAATGACTGCGAAGTCGTAGGGGGTGAATGTGGCCTCGCCCCAAGTAAAGTGGAAAGAGTGGGTGGTTTCCCACCAAAACTTGCAGAAATCCTTCATCAGCTCAACACTCCTCTTTGTGTCCCCAAAGTCGTCCAATCACCTCAGACGATCCCCGAGTGCGTAGCCCCTGCAGGTAAACACAGCACAAGTATCAAAATCATCTCAGTCAATTACATATCATCATGTTTTGAATGCAATCATTGTTCTCTCTGGGTCCGTCTCAATCTTTACAAAAATGGGTTCGTCCCAACCTTTTCACAAAAATCGTTATCTTTGGGTCCGTCCCACGTTTTTCCACAAAATCATCATTATTGCTTTGGGTCCGTCCCACTTTTCTTTACAAAATCAATGATTCTTGTCTCGGGTCCATCCCGTTTTCTTTACAAAAATTAGTTTAAGTCTTAGATTCAATTTATGCATTTTATCATTACAGTCATTGCAATTTCATTTTTTCTAAGCCATTATCCCAAGCATGCAATTTTTTGAAAAATTCAAAATTTCAAAATCAATGAATATCAAGTTTTGCAAGAATCTTACCTCGTCTTTTCTACCGACCAAGGTATGTTTGTCCTCCTGTGGATAGAAATGTCCTCGCGGAGCATGAGGAACAAAGGGCCGATAATTCCTCTTTATTTTCTTCCTTTGATCCGCCAACTCTGCTTGATGTTCCACCTTCTTTGTCGGGCGTAGACGAGGAGGCATTGTTGCAAGACGATTTCAAGATGGTGGGAAAAAATCTCAATCAAAACCCTAGCTTTTCTCTCTTTTTCTCCTCTTTATCTCGGTGTTGGCTCCTGGTGTTGTATTTAAAATGTCGACAGCACATATTTAATTGAATCTGTCCGCCTGGCTGAGTAGGTCGTGCGACACAACAGGCCATTGGGGCTGATTTTCCAATTTTGCCCCTATGGCTTATTCACCCTTTCACCCATATGGCTTGTGTTCCCATTTTACCCATGTGGCCCGTTTTATTATTTTTGCTCCTGGCATTTCCAATTCTATTTTTCTCAATAATAAAAAAAATCCTCGGGTCCTGAAATTACCCGGATCCGGCTCGCGCGTGGAGGCCCCGGCATCTCGCGCTTTCGTCGCTTTTGGGAAATTGCCCGGATCCGAGAGGCAGCGTAATCGCACCCCGGCATCTGGCTATTCCGTTTGCGTTGCATGTTGGAGGGAGGTGTCTCGCTGTGTTTTTGCTTGTAGAGTCGCCACGCCGGTTTGATTAAGCCCAAAACATTGAGAAAAGGCATCAGTTTAAAAATAAACTGTTTTTGTGTGATGAGATTTTTGAGTTCGGAGGTCAGATTACTCCTCGGAAAGAGAATATTAGAATATTAGAGCTCACCAGAGTCGCCTCGTAAAAACGAGTCTTTCGGCACCCCTTCTTTCTTTAAATGTTGTGTGTGTGTGTGTGTGCGCGTGCTTTTAAAAATGCATGCTATTTCGGATGTCAACATTGTACACTGCGTATTGAAATGTATTGAAATAGTGTAGGAAGGAAGCCTTACCAATATTGGTTCGTGTCTGTCTTCCGCTGGGAAATAGTGTTTGAGGATGGAATAGTGTTTCGGGACGAACCGGGATTGCTTCGGGATGAGTCGGTTGTCTGCGGACAGAGCTTCGGCGTGCCTCGAAATTGTCGAGTGTGCACTCGGGCAGAGTTCCGGCGTGCGTTGGAATCGTTGGCTGGATTCGGGCAGAGGTTCGGCGTGCGTTGGGATCGTTGGCTGGATTCGGGCAGAGGTTCGACGTGCGTCTGAATTGCCGGTTTGGCTCGGAAAAGATCGAGACGCCTCAGGAAAGACTAGGCAAGGCCTCAAAGTACCACGAGGGGCCTTAAAGTACCTCGAGAGTGCCTCGGGTCAGCGCGGGAGTGTCTCAGGAGCGCTCGGAAGGGCTTCGGAGCACCACAAGGGAGCTCGAAAGGCCTCGGAAAGAATCGAAAGGGGCCGAGAGTGCCTCGAAAGGACTTAGAAGGGGAGCCAGAAGGCTAAGGAAGAGAGGAGAAGAGGATGGTGTGTGAAATGAGGGAGGGGGAGCCCTCTATTTATAGTGTAGGAAAATTTGGAATAAGGTCCGTACGGACCTCCTAGGTAATCCAAGATTTTAGTTTTCCCGAATTTGAGGGAATAATGTGTACTTTAAGAGGATTTCTGTAATTATGATTTCTGGTAGCAAAGAGGTCCGTACGAACCTTTTAGCATGCAAAGAGGTCCGTACGGACCTTCTATGCTTTTCCCAATTTTATATAATTTCCAAAAAGTCCTTTTGTATTTTTTATCCCGAAAAGGCCCCCCTTGGTTTAGTTGGTGGTTTTTTTGGGCCTTTGAGGGTTTTTGAAAGGTTTTGAGGGTTTTTTGACGGTTTCGGGTGTTCGAGACTGCGTTTGAGTGAGTCTGCGGTGTTTCCCGGTTGCTCAGAAGAGGGTGATCCAGATTGGGGTACTTACAGAAGCCCCTTAGCGACGTCACTTACGGGGGAAGTGGGATCGTCGATAAGATAAGGGTCATAATCTAGATCGTGCGCTGAGAGAGGAGGTGACCGTGTAGGTCAGTTCGTGAGGATGTGGCAGTGTCCTGTTCTATGACCGTTTAGGTCAGTAGGCTGGACCCTGTGATAGGATTTCTATGTATCCCTGGCGGGAATCAAGCCTGGTCGTAGTTCGTGTGTGGGGTGAGTGTCGTCGTGCGCGAGGACGTGTGATGTCCTCTAACTGAGACTTTGTGTGTGGACGTGTCAGTGTCCTGCGTGTGTGACCATTTAGGTCGGTTGTGAGGACGTGATGGCATCCTGGGTGACGGTATCCTGGAACAGAATCCGTAAAGCTGCCGAAGCTCCCGGAAACTCATCTACAATCAATGAATTGAGGAAAGACATATGGCCATACGCTACGAGGAATCCTCCTCTAACTATAGCTCAACTCAGAGCGGCCTGTTCAGAAGGGCCCAAGCCTGATGTTAGCGTCCTAACCCGATCGGGTCAAATCCATACATTACCATCTAAGGCTACTAAAAAGCCGACGGAGCCAGAACTGCAACCCGGCCAGCCCGAAGACACAGGTTCCGTGAAAGAGGACCCGATCCTCACTCAGCTCAAGGAAACCCAGGCGAACATTTCCCTTTGGTCCCTGCTCACATCTTCATATCCTCACAAGCTCAAGCTAGAGGAAAGCCTGGCTCGTACCATGGTCCCCGTGGACGCAACCCCAGACGAAGTCATTCAGATGATCGGCAACATCCACTATGGCAACATTATCACCTTCACAGATTTGGACCTTCCAAAATTTGGGGCTGATCACAATGAGCCACTCTACATCACAGTCCAGTTGGACGAGCGTCGCCTTCCCCGTGTGTTGGTAGACGGAGGTTCCGGAATGAATGTCTTGCCCGCCAAGATGATGGACTTGCTTGACATCAAGCCTACAGATCTGAAGCCTTCAGTTCACACTGTCAAGGCCTATGACTCTACTTCTCGTACAGTTCTCGGGGTTGCTACTCTTAATATCTGGATCGGCAAGCGGGTGATCCCCACCGAATTCCAAGTGTTGGACATTCCAATCACTTTCACAGCCCATCCCTGGGCATCCCTGTGCATCAAATCAATGGTGTGGCATCCACCCTTCACCAAAGGTGCCTCAAGTTCATGCAAGGCAACGAGCTAACCACGCCTACTACGACAGCGTCACCACCGAGGGGACCAAGCACCAACAACATTCCAAAGTGTTAGAAATCAAGCATAAGACGACATGGCATTAACTGGATTCTCTCTGGAGACCTCCAAGATCCAAATATGCAATGTGGACCTTCCACTATCTCACGACAAGATTCCTATCGCCATGAAGATGATGAAACTCATGAACTTCATCCGGGATCGGGGCTCGGCAAAAGGTTACAGGGCCAACACCAAGTCATTGAAGTCAAGGACCACACCACGGTACAGGGATTGGTTACGTGCCAACACCGGCTGACATCAGGGAAGACAAAAGGCTCGCCCGTACCAAGGCAGCAGCCCACAAAAGGAGAACCTCTGACGGCACACCCCACCTCCGACCTTACAGTTTCGACCTCGCTCATTACTTCACCAAGGGAACCGACAAAGAAACCGAGGGGACCGACAATGCCGGAACCGAGTAGAACCGAGGGGATCGACAATGAACCGACAGCAGCGGGCGAGGGGACCGATAGTGGAACTGATGAAGATGAGAAAGAAGCAGGGATAGTCAGCACAGAGACTACAGAAAGGATGGAAAAGCTAGCATGGGACCTCAAGCGTTTCAGATGACTCAAAGCTAATTCAATAAGGGGAGCGTTCCTCGACATCACAGCTCTACCTGGACCAACTGCCACCACAGTCCAGCATGAGTACACATTCAAGGGAATCCCAGACTTGGAGGAGCAGCTCAGGGCACTCTCCATAGGAAACAGACTGTTCGTATCAGCCACCGAGGCCACATTCGAGATAGTAACTCCAAAGCAGAAGGAACCAGAATTCATAGAAGACGCTCTCAGTGGACCATCTCTACAGAGTCTTTTTGAAGAAGTCATGAAGGTGCCAAACCTGATTGACCTGGGCTCCGAAAACAGCATGATCGTCATGATTGGGACAGCAGAAGCCAAGCCTCTCGAGCCCCGAACCCTCATCAAGCATCCAGCAATGCCACTGAAGAACTGGGTAACTTTCACCGGACCAAGGGCAAGCCAGACAGAAATGGAAGACAAGCTGGGCCTACACCCACATCTCCCTAAACCCGGTCTCAAACCCTCTGAGTCAGTCCTTGTAAAAATCTAGTCCTCTGAGTCATCCAACGGCCTCACGCCGGAAGACTATGATAATGTAGCCAACAATGTATTTCTGTTCGCATTTAATGAAAATTCTGACCTTTCGGAGTATCCTCTCATTGCCACTTTAACAACTGATAAGTTAACAAACAACTTAAAAGACGTTAATAACTCAATTGATAAAGAAGCAGACACATTAAATGAACAATACATTAAAGAAGTTCTCAAGCGTGTAGTTGACCACGAGGACAACTGGGCCCAAGCTGCCGAAGAGGTTATGACCAAAGTGAACCTGGGGTCAGTGCAAGAGCCTAAAGAGACACAAGTGGGCAGTTTCTTCGCCAATGCAGAAAAAGAAGCCCTGATAAATCTCCTTCGGGAGTATGTTGACGTGTTCGCCTGGTCATACCAGGATATGCCAGGACTCGATCCCTCGATTGTGGAGCACAGAATTCCCCTGGATCCCGAATCCAAGCCTGTCAAATAGAAGCTGCGAAAGATCAAGCCAGAGTGGTCCTTTCAAGTTAAAGAAGAGATTGAGAAAATTCTCCGAGTTGGTTTCATCAGAGTGATTGATTACCCGACTTGGCTCTCCAACATCGTGACGGTCACCAAGGCCAATGGAAAGGTCAGATGTTATGTTGATTTCTGGGATCTCAACAAGGCCAGCCCTAAAGGTGATTTCCCACTGCCTAACATCGACATGCTAGTGACACCACGGCAAATTTCGAAGTAAAGTCCTTCGTGGATGGGTTCGCTGGATACAACCAGATCAAAATGTCCGAGGAGGATCAAGCCAAGACTGCTTTCTCCACTCCGTGCGGGACATACTGCTACACGGTCATGCCGTTCGGTCTAAAGAACGATGGGGCTACTTACCAGCGGGCTGCAACAGCCCTCTTCCATGACATGATTCACAAAAAAATCGAAGTATATGTCGACGACATGATCATCCACTCCAGAGGATCAGACATGCAGCACATGACAGATCTGAGAAAGTTCTTCAATAGACTCAGAAAGCACTCCATGAGATTGAACTCTGCGAAGTGCACCTTCGGCGTCAAGCGCGACAAGGTACGGGGGTACATGGTTACAGAAAGAGGTATCAAAGCCGATCCCAAGAAAATCAAGGCCATCATCGACATGAAGCCGCCTCAGACCCTAACAGAAGTGAAAAGTTTTATGGGAAGACTTCAGTACATCAGTCGCTTCATCAACCAGTTGACATCTCTCTGCGAGCCCATGTTCAAAATGATGAAGAAGAATGCCGACATCAACTGGGACTCCGAGTGCCAGACAGCTTTTGAGAAAATCAAGACCTACTTGGTGAATCCCCCAATTTTGTGCCCGCCACATGAAGACAAGCCACTACTCCTGTATCTGACAGTAACAGACACGTCAATCGGAGCAATGTTGGCACAAGAACAGAAAGATTCCAAGGTTGAGCATGCAATCTACTTCGTAAGCCAAAAGCTTCAGGGAAGTGAACTCAGCTACTCAGCGTTAGAGAAAACTTGTACCACCTTGGTATGGGTAGTTGGGAAACTGAAACACTACATGCAGTCACATTCAGTGATCCTGGTCTCCAAAATGGACCCCGTTCGATATCTCTTTGACAAGCCATCCCTGTCAATGCGACAAGCCAAGTGGTCATTCTTCCTGGCTGAGTTCGACATCAAGTACATGGTCAGAAATCAACGAAGGGCAGAGTAATGGCAGATCAGCTGGCCGACTTCCCAAGCAGTGAACCCAAGGGTCCTGATCTGCAATTTCCGGACGACTGAATCTTTTCACTCGACAGCGCAAACCGCTGGCAACTCTTCTTCGATGGGGCAGCCAACAAGAAGGGGAATGGTATTGGAATGCTCCTTGTCGATCCCAAGGACGAGCATACTCCCATAGCCATCAAGCTGAATTTTGAAACAACCAACAATGCAACAGAATATGAAGCCTGTGCAGCCGGTCTGGAAGCCGCCCTCGAGCGCAACATCTCAGAACTGGATATATACGGAGACTCAGCATTGATCATCAATCAAGTGTCCAACAAATGGAAAACGGTAGATTCTGGCCTCCAGAAGTACCACGCGTACATGGAGGAGCTCATTGCTCAGTTCAAGGACATCTCTTTCCACTATTTACCAAGAGACAGGAACCGCTTCGCAGACGCCCTGGCAACCCTCACCTCTCTTGTCGAAATTCCCAATGGGAAATCAGTAAACCCCTCAAAATAGGCAAACGGGAAACACCCGCTTATTGCTGTGAGATCGAAATAAAAAAAGAAATGATCAACGAACCCTGGTACAACCAAATATACCAGTACCTCCAAAACGGAGAAGCTTCCTTCACAAATGAAGATGGAAAATACAAAGAAGGGATCAAAGCCAAAAACATGATGGCATTAAAATGCATGGCATCCCATTTCGTCATTCTGGGGGGTATATTGTACAAGAAGTGCCAAGGGCCACTCCTTCGGTGTGTAAATAAAGAAAAAGCCAGCGAGCTAATGAACGATGTTCACAACGGAACCTGTGGTTCGCACATGAACGCCCGAGCATTGACACAGATCATTCTCCGTATGGGATACTATTGGATATCAATGGAAACAGACTGCATCCAGATCGTCCGAAGCTGCGACAAATGTCAACGGTTCTCCAACCTCAATCACATTCCTCCACATGAACTCTATTGCATGACTATGCCATGGCCTTTCGCCACATGGGGAATCGACGTCATCGGCAAGATCACTCCACCAGGGAGCAATGGTCACGAGTTCATTCTAGTCGCAGTCGACTACTTCACCAAATGGGTAGAAGCCAGATCGTACAAGGTACTGAATTCTAAGAAGGTGGCCAGGTTTATCAAAGAGAACATCATGTGCCGATACGGAGTGCCTAAAGAGATCATATCCGACAATGGGACCCACATCGAAGGAGATTGTAACCAACTATTGACCGAATTCAGAGTCACACATCACAAGTCTTCTCCTTATAGACCGCAAACCAATGGTGCAGTAGAGGCAGCAAACAAGACTCTCGCCATGATAATTAGAAAGATGACCACCAGAGGTCGGGACTGGCCCGAAAAGCTACATCTAGCCCTCTGGGGATACAGAACATCAGTCAGAACCGACACAGGGGAGACTCCGTTTGCACTTACCTACGAAATGGAAGCAATGTTACCCGTGGAATTGGAAATTCCATCCCTCCGAGTCCTCTTGGAAAACGGGATCAATGAAGTCGAATGGCTACAGAGCCGTCACGATGAACTTGCTCTACTCGACGAGCGCAGATTGAAAGTCATGGAACACACTCGAGCCTACCAGAGCAGAATGGCCCGAGCATTCGATAAGAAAGTCAAGATTCGAGACATCAGAGAAGGCGACTTGGTGCTAAAGGAAAAGCCTCCTACGCAGACCAATCCCCTCGAAAAGTGGGAGCCTACCTGGATAGGACTGTTCGTGGTACAAAGAATCTTCTCCGGAGGAGCCATGAAGTTAGCAGACTTGGACAGGAACCCTTTCGTTAACCCCGTGAACGGAAGCAAGTTTCGCAGATACTTCATTTGAGGAAGAGCACGAGTCAACTCTCCTTCCCCATGCACAACCCCTCGGTAAAATTAAAGTGCTAAAAGAGTAATACCCAACTGGATACATTCCCGCTAATGATCCAAGTTAAAAACAGGGTCGCACTTCTTTTGTCTTTGTTTTTCTCAAATTCACCTAAAAGTGTCGAACTACGGTGACCTAAGCCCCTTAGTCCAATTGTAAAAGGGGAACGTAGGCAGCCATCATTGGTTCGGTCTCAAAAACAAAAAAAATCCAATAAGCACAATTGCTTGTGTTTCGAAAAACTCTTTTCAATTAACCTACAAATTCATTACGGTTAAAACAATATTTGATGAGTTCAAGCACGGTCGACTCTTGACTCGATACACGCTAGCAAAACTACAATAAAACATTAATCAGTTAATGTGTCTGCAATGACAATGGGCGGATACTCTGGACAGCAAGGTCAACCTAGTTTCCCGAACTTGGTCCTTCATCCTTCTTCCCCTTCCCTTTCCCGCGACGAGTGTTCTTCACCTTCATAGGGAATACTCCAGTAGTCCTTCTACCTGGCTCAGGGACCCTTCCCGATGCCTCCGTCAAACCTGTAGATGTCAACGCAGCCCTTTCCCTAGCTCTGTCTCGAGCTACCTCGCTTCGAGCCATCATGACCATGCTTTGATTGGCCTCCCGATCAGCATTGGCCTCATAGTCAGCCATGTCATTCCCAGTACGATCCCGAGGGTTAGCCCCCGCTTCAGTCCTCCTCAAGGTCGAGCTGTCAAGGTGATCGGCACCCAACAGCTCATTCCGTCTCCACAAGATAGCCATCTGTGTCTCCCCTATACACTCTTCATACCAGTTCAGATATTGCGTCGACAGAACAGTGCCCCCTCTCCGATGAAAGAGAACCCTGGCAGGAAAGGACGTGTATTGCCACCACCGTGTGAGCAGCAATAGCGTCAAAGGATCTTCCATCAGCAGAGATCCCACCTCAAAAGTAGCGGCATGACTCAAGCCCGTCAATGGCACCTGCTCTAGTCTGTACTGTCGCAGAACCAACTATGGAATGTAGAAGGACGTCTGAGACAGCCCCAGCACTCTGACAACCAATAGGGCCTCCTGAGTGGTCCGACAAGTCTGTAACTTCCAGTGGGGAACCCACCATCGCAAGTGATGCATGCGGAGTCTGGCCATCCAGAGCTCCAGCTCAGCCTGATTGCCCCCTATCACCAGAGGACATCGAGAAAAGGACTAAGCGTCACAAGACATTGGCACCTCGGGCATCATCTGCAGTCTCTCCCTCAACCACATGGTAACCATAGCGGGACTCCCTCCCCACATGTACTGGCTACCGGTCGCCATCCGACCTATGCCCAGGAACGTCTTGCCCAAGACCAAAGGAACGTCTTGCCCAAGACCAAAGGCACGATGTCTCCCCCGTTACGGCACTGCCTCACCATGTCCAGCACACTGTGATGGCACACACCTAAGGACATGAACGTGAACAGAGTAGCGATCGCGCACATAGCAAATGCGTCCCACGCAAAGACGCTCCGCTCAGCTCCAGCAAATCTATCGGGCAGCCCCGAAATGTCAACATAATCAGTGTTCAATATCAGCATCCCGTATGCTTCTCCAGCCGAGATACCAAGCAGAGACACTAGCTTCTCAACAGTGGCCATGCCACCAGCATACAGAAGAACTAGCTGTTCCGTCTCAGGTCCTCCCAGAATGGCCCAGAAATCTTCGAACGTAGGAGTGATTTCATTGTATGAGAAGTTGTACACATTCCTCCGTACATCCCAGAAGCGAGCCGCTGCTCTCAAAAGATCCCAATCTGGCATGAGCTCCTTCAAAGCCCAAACAGATTTCATCCCGTAACAGCCTTCAAAAACCCCTTATTTTGCCTCGTGTGCTTCCGTACCCACGACTGGAAATTTTTCAAGTATCGCTCTTGCATCCGAGACGATAGCTTAGGAAAGGGAGTCATGGAAGAAAGTGAAGGAAGCCTTAGAAATTGGAAAGAAATTCAGCCAACTGATCAAATCAAAGGTGCAGTTTCTTACGAATTGCAAAGCTGAAACTGCAATTTAAAAGACTCTGGAATTTCATTCTCAGTCTGGCCGGACTCTCTCTGCAGTTGACTTATCAACTCTGCAGCCAGCTGCTCCTAAATTGGAAGCAATTCCAAACAAAGCCCTGTTCATGCCTTTATGAATCTGCGTGCTACCCCTGGTTTCATTCAACCAAAGCCAACACCACTTCCACCCCGGGCTCGTGCAACAGTGCAATTAATTAAATATCAGTGCATATAGGCATAAATTTTGACCCGTTCAATTTTTCATGCATGTTTCAGTTTATTTATTTTTGATTAACCTACTTGCTTATTTTCCAAAATAAAAAGGAGGTAATTACTAAATAGATGCGCGAAGTACAGGTTCCACCCCAAGGGTGCCTTTTTCAAATACAGTTCAAGTTAAATTGTTCCGGACAATACATACATTTTGTCTAAAAAGCAATAAAAAAGGACTACTCCGAGTCCTGCTCGTTATCCTAGCACTCGATGCACTGCTCCGCAGCTGCCGGATCCGTCGAGAACAGATAATATCTGAATTCCTCCAGGCGGGAATACGCAAAAGGCCTCCTCTGCGCCTGCGAACTCGAGGACTCTCCCCTCTCGTGCCCCGAGTGCGAAGGAGGATGAGCACCAAACCCAGCCGTTCCGCCCGCGAACTGGCTAAATCCCTGCGCAAAGTCCTCTCCACCAGCCGTGGGAGTAGAAGAACCTCTCAGCCTAGACGGCCTCGGCTCATGAACATCCACGCTTCTTCGGGAACTGCACCTCAGGAACGCTACGAGCCTCCTAGTGTAGTTGGCCCACCCGTCCAACTGTCGCATAGCCTCGTTGTACGAACGGCTAGACACCTGCGAACCAGGGAAAGTCATCAGAAGACAAGCAGAAAGTACAGATGCAACATTTGCAGAATGCTACTATCAAATGCAGAAAATCAAAAGTGCTCACCGAGGTATTGGGGTCCACCCTATACCGTGATCTCGGCTCCTCCGGGATCGGGATCACCAGCTGCCTGCGCGAACCGTCCAGCCCCTCGTATGCCAGCCTAGCGCGTGGGAGCGGGAGATCTCGGGGATGTCCAGGGCCATCGCCCTCCCTGTGCTGGACCTGCGGGCTCCTCAGCCTCATCCTCAAGAAAATGTCGTAGTCGGCTCCTGCTATAACATACTCGGTATAGAACACACCCTGTCTATACCTCTCCAACTCCTCCATCAGCATCGACAGAGGATGCTGCATGTGCCGAGGAGGATCCACCAGCACTATCGGAAGGGACCTCAGGCCATGCTGACGGGTCACCCTCTCCCCCAGATATATAGCATCGCAGTGAAGTCCCACCAGGAGCTTTCGCCGACGCATAACCTCACTAGCAACCTGAACCACGCCCATGTGGAACCGACTCCACCAGGTCAGCTGGATCCACTCAGAGAACTCCTGGCTCAGGGCTAGAGAGACCTCCTCTTATGACAGTCATGTACCCACCCTCGACGACACCGCCTTCTTCGCCCTATTCTGCCAAGACAGCATGGCAGGGAACAGGGATCGGTACGCCTCCCTAATATCCCACAGCTGCGGGCTGAACACCTCATAGAACTAGACCTGTCAAGCAAATGGAAAGTTATGTCAGCTACAAAGTAGATACATACGAGTACATAAAAGAGACAAGGAAGAGAAAAAGACGTGAACTTACATCCAGAGCAAATGAGAAACAGCTCAAGGAGCTCTCCTCTCCCGGCGAGAACCTGTCCAAGGAGTGGTAGAGCTCGGCCAGTCCAGCCTCCCCCCATGCATACCCCCTCACGGCATCCAAGTCTATCAGCGACCCAAGCAGAGGGAAGTGACAGGACGTATCAGAAGTCGGGAATAGCGTCGCTGACAAAGCAAACCAAATGAACCCTTGAGCCAGGCGCTCCGCGGTAATCCTCAGAGACCCATCCAAATAATCAGCAATACCTGTCTGCAGATGCCTCTCCATCGGCCTGTACCGAATTCCTAAGCCCCTGGCATCGGTGATATCAAAACCCAGCAGCTCAGACAACTGCCCCGGGGTATAACCATCCACCCACACTAGCGTGTTGCCATAGGTCGGCAACCCGGGGATAGCAGCAAAGTCAGTGGGAGTCACCGTCGCCTCCCCCATCTAAAGTGAAAAGTGTGGGTCGTATCCCACCAGTACTCGCTCAGAGCTACGTACATGGACCTCGCCCTCTGCGTCGCAGCTATTGCAGCTACCGCACTGATAAACCCAGCCAATTCGGAGTCAAGCACCAGCTGCCATGGACTCCTCTCTCCGTCTCGAGCCTCGTCCGGTAATATCTCCCACAACTCTCTCACTGCCTCAAAGGCTCCCCGACTCCTCTGGTTGCGAACATCAACCGTCCCTCGCCCCTGCAGGTGAACGCGACAAAATACGTTAGTACAGAAGCGACATCAATAGAGTGCACAAACGCATGTCAAAATGATGCAATGCAGATACAGTTCTCATTCCTTTCCTAAAATATTTCCATCCTGGTTGGAGTATTGACGGTCCAAGATTTCAAATATTTCGAAAACTCCATCGAATCCGGAACTTTCAAAGCATTTCGAAAACTCCGTCGAATCCGGAACTTTCAAAACCCTTCGAAAACTCCGTCGAATACGGAACTTTCAAAGCATTTCGAAAACTCCATCGAATCCGGAACTTTCAAAACCCTTCGAAAACTCCGTCGAATCTGGAACTTTCAAAGCATTTCGAAAACTCCGTCGAATCCGGAACTTTCAAAACCCTTCGAAAACTCCGTCGAATCCGGAACTTTCAAAGCATTTCGAAAACTCCGTCGAATCCGGAACTTTCAAAACCCTTCGAAAACTCCGTCGAAATCGAAACTTTCAAATTCTTTCGAACATTTCGAACATTCACTCCGTCCCGATTTAAACATGCTTTAAATTTGGAAAACACGCCTAGGCATGGAATTTTGCAACCAAAATTTTTATGTCATCTACCCATAGTGTCAATTGAACTACATCCTAGTCAATTTCGACAAAGGCGCATAGCGAAGTCAAAAGCCCCAATTCGGGCACCAAAATCCCTAACTCATTCCTAGTCAAATTTCTAACATTTAAAGAATGCACATTCTTAAAATTAATGGAATTTGAAGGAAGCTTACTTGTCACTCGATCCCTCCTTTGGATTTGTGGTTCTCCATAGCCGGGTAGAACTCCGCCGGATTCAATGGAAAAGTAGTGGTTCGAATGGTCCGAATCAACCGCGTTCTTTTGTCATCGGTCCTTCCATGACGAGCCATTGGTTCCAAATCACCTTCCATGTCGATTTTCCTTCACAAATTTGAGCAAAACTCACAATTTGGGGTGAAAAATTTCTCTCTTCTCTCCTCTCGCCGGAATTAATGAAAGAAAATGGACTGGTTTGCGTCGGCCTTGGCACTGATAACAACATGGTCAAATTCAGTCCAAGTCCGGCTGGACTCTTGCAGCACCAGAAAGATTCCTTGCCACTTTGGCCCCTCAGCTTCTCACAGTTCCAATTTTACCCCTTTTGGCCCCCAAAAGAGTAAAATTTTTCCCAGTTAGACATTTCTAACACCCTATCCCCCGAGGATAAATTCCCAGATAGTTTTCACTAACGCTCGTCTCCAGACGTTAATTTCCCAGTTAGTTTTCACTAACGCTCGTCTCCAGACGTTAAATTCCGAGTTAGTTTTCACTAACGCTCGTCTCCAGACGTTAAATTCCCAGTTAGTTTTCACTAACGCTCGTCTCCAGACGTTAAATTCCCAGTTAGTTTTCACTAAACGCTCGTCTCCAGATGTTAAATTCCCAGTTAGTTTTCACTAACGCCCGTCTCCAGACGTTAAATTCCCAATCCCAAGTTGACGTTTGACATTCAAACGCTCACTCTCATCTCAAGTTGACGTTTGACATTCAAATGCTTCCTTTCAATCCCAAGTTGACGTTTGACATTCAAACACTCACTTTCATCTCAAGTTGACGTTTGACATTCAAACGCTCAATCCCGTCTCCGGACATTCTAGCTACAATTCCATCTCCTGACGTCAAAATTTCTATTGGTTTTCACCAACATTCACTTCCCCGGCTGCCAGTCGTAAGCCCGATCGTTCCACCTCAGCGGCCATCAAGGTAAGCCCGCACAACAGTCCCTCTTCGGCCATCAAGGTAAGACCGAACGTTCATTCCCAGCAGGATTCTAAAGAAGAAACATTAATCCTTCAGCGTTGTTAATAACACCAGTTTAACACAACCATTCCCATCATTGCTACCCTATCCCCAGCAGGATAAACCTGGCCGTCATCATAAGCCCAGCACTCAAGGCACGAACGCCTTCGTCTCAGGATAAACGTATCCTCGCAATTCCTGTTTGAGGCGCCACACACCCTCGTATGATTCAGCAACTCCGGTTTGAGGCGCCCCACGCCCTCGTATGATTTAGCAACTCCGGTTTGAGGTACCACATGCCCTCGTATGATCCAGTAACTCCGGTTTGAGGCGCCACACGCCCTCGTATGATTTAGCAACTCCAGTTTGAGGTGCCACACGCCCTCGTATGTTCAGCAATTCCGGTTTGAGGGGCCACACGCCCTCGAAGGTTTCAGAAATCCCAAGTTCAGACGCCTCACAATAGTCTCCATTCAGGTTCAGGTACCTCGAAATGGTCTCATTCAGGTTTAGATGCCTCCCAACAGTCTTGCTCAGGTCAAGGTCCCCATGCGCGGTTCATTGCACCTACGAACTACGATCGGCTTGATTCCCGCTCGGGATACGTAGGAATCCTTTCGCTAATGGTCCAGCCAGCTGACCGCCCAGGTCTTTCAAAGTAAGGCATCCCAATTTGGATCCTTATCTTTCTCAACGACCCCACTTCCTGCGGAAGACACGTCGCTGAAGGGCTAACTGTATGTACCCAAATCTGGATCGTCAAAATCCGTTAGAAAGTTAACCGGAATCCGTTAACTGGCCCACTCCAATTTAATCGGAACCCGTTAAGCTCCCCGTTGCCATGCCAACGAGACATCCCAGGACTGCCCCGTGCATCCCGATGTCGAAACGTACTTAACACACGTCATCGCACGTAAAAGTCCGGTTTTCCCTGAAAAACGCACTTTCCGGCACTTTTCGGGGGCATTTCGAACATTTTCCGGACTGTTATTTAAAAAACGGACAAAACCGGGACCCGAGAACGAACTCCCACACAGCCTGGCGAGTCATGGGACACTTGGCATGCATGCCACCTCCCTCTAGTCACCTTTCAATCAAAAATCAAGCAGAAAAGACTAAAATACCCCTGGTATGCAGTCCAAGTCCGGTCGAACTCCTTTGCAGACTCTCAGAAATTGCCAGCAAGTCCCTCCAATTTCCAAAATTCACAAAACCCCCTGGATTTCAAGCTAAGTCCGGCCGGACTCATGCTGAAATTTCACCTATAAATAGAAGGGCTGTCAAAGCCATTTAAAAGACAACAAAATCACTCTCAAAACTCACCATAGCCACGGCCTAAACTGGTTCTCCCCCTTCCCGAGCCCGATTTTACCTCGTTTTGCATGAAAACTCTGTATTTCGATCAAATACGCCCCTCACCACCTTAAAACACCATTCCAAACCACTTTCCGTATCCCGTATACACCCCCCGAGCCAAAGGAGTCGACCCTAGCCATATGTATAACTCCCTCTCTCTAATCTCTTGTTTCGCCTCGGTTTACGTGCCAATCGCTATAACCGTTTCGGACGAACATCGTTCAAATGTAGACGCCTCCGTCTAACGGGGTCCGATACGTTTTAGCCCCTAGATCCTCTTCTCTTCCCGTAAGAGAAGTAATCTCGGGTTAAAACGGCGTTCCGACCCCGTTCCGTTTAAATTTTCGTCGTTTACAATTCCGGATCGATCGATCCGTCGATCATCATTTAAACTTCTGTCATTTACAATTCCGAGTCATTTGGCTCGTTGAACGTCATTTACAATTCCGAGTCGTTTGGCTCGTCGATCGTCATTTACAATTCCGAGTCGTTTGGCTCTTCGATCATCATTTACGATTCCGGACCGTTTGATCCGTTGATACCGCAATTTAAATACTGTCATTTATAAAGTCCGACCCGTTTGGATCGTGATGGTATTTACTTTTCAAAGTCCGAGTTGCAACCCGATTCGTTGTTTGCAAATCATTTAATACGCTTTTTCCCGTAAAATTCGTTAACAATGTAATGCCCGGTTCAAAACCGGAGTTCGACCTTCGAACTCTCTTTCCAAACGTGCGAAATGACGTTTGGCATCCAAACGTTCATTTTAAACTTAAAAGCTGACTTTTGACATTCAAAATCATTTAATACGTTTTTCCCGTAAAATCGTTAACAATGACACACTCGGTTCAAAACCGGAGTTCGACCTTCGAACTCTCTTTCAAAACTCAAAACAGACGTTTGTCATTCAAATGCTCGTCTTTTCAAACAAAGTCACCTAATCAACGTTTAACATTCAAACCAAGATTAAGCTTGTCATTCAAGCCCCCATTTCAAAATGCAAACACACACACACACACGTTTTCGAGAAAGGCAGAAAGACTCGTCATACGAGGCATTTCGAGTGATCTCGTAATACTCTTCCCGAAACGTAACATGACCTCCGAACCTAACAATCTCTGGTACTAAAAAGCTTTTTACTCGTTTTTGCTACCAATAAAAATGACCCCCTGTTTTCAAAGCCTTTTCCTAAGTTTTTGCTACCAATAAAAAGACACCATTTTCACAAAAGCCGTGTCTCAACGTTTGGGCTCAAAATAAAAAACCGCGTGGCGACTCCTCTCCCTTCCCGAAAAGCGAGGTCTCAGACACCAACCCTCTGCGAAAGACAATCGCATTTTTTGCGTCCGCGCGAAAATCTCGGGTAATTTCAGTGGCATTGTTAGACCATATTTTATCCCCGACTCTGGTGAGGAGGCGCTAACGGGAAATTTAATGGGTTCCACCTATATACCGAGTATCATTTTTTATTATTAAAAATAATCTTTTTGATTCTCCCCAGCGGAGTCGCCAAACTGTGAATGTGGTGCCCAAGATTGCGGCATTTTTTGTGTTGAACCGCGTTCTCGTGTAAGGGGTCACCGCCTCACATCGGTTTGAAGACATCCGGTTTAAATTGAAAAATGGAGTCGCCACGCCATTTTGATTTCCTCAAAACTTTGAAAAAAAGGATTAGGGTCCGGAGGTTAAGTTACCCATTGGGAAGAACGTTTGGCGTTCACCCAAGGAGCCTTGCCGAAGCAAGTCTTCCAAGATCCAACTTTCATGCTTGCTTTTGTGCTTTCGTGTGTGTGTGTGTGATTTGAAAAGGAGGGAATGTGCCAAGTGATCTTCCGGACGTATAAACCATGAGTTGGTTATCGCTCGGGATTCCTTGGATTTTGATATGTTCGGGACTTTGATCCCGTGCTCATCTTGGACTTACGATCATCATTAAGTGACCTTTGGTCATATGTGATCGGAATAGGGACACCTCTTTTATAGTCCAAGAATGAGACTCTTTAGAAAGAAAGGACATTTGCCCATCAATCCTACATCTTGAGGCAATTTGAGCTTGATAGGGACATTTGTGCTCGCCTCAAATGATGATCGGAGATGTGGGGCTTAGGTTCATCCATTTCTAAAGGGACTTCGACTATGGCATCTTTATGTGGAGGAAACGATGTAAAGATGTGACCTTTACATCGCTACGCCCCAAGAGTTGCTTCAAGTACCAAAAGGGACTAAGGGGAGTGGTATAAAGATTGGATCTTTATACTTATCCTATGCCTTTTTGTGCCTTAAGAAGGTCACTAGGCAATCCTTTGAGAGTGATCCAACCATGAGAGACATGGGGAGTTACATTTGAAGGTAAAGATGGCATTTTTATGCATACAAGTGTAAGGAACACTATGAAAACTAAGACTAGGAATGTAAAGGGGAGACCTTTATGGCTTTCCTATGTCCTTTAAGTACCATTTAGGTGGAAAATCCTTGGAAGCAAGGTCTATGGGAAAGGGATGACATTTATGAAAGTAAAGATGACATTTTTAATGAAAAGATGACATTTTTCACATCATTATGTGAGGGATCCACCCTAGAACAAGCCTTTTGTGGTCTTATTGTTCATCCTTGGGATGGATTCTCCATAAATCCTATGTGATAGGGGGAAGGGGGATATGATGATCTACATGGTAAAGATATGATAATAGCAATATAAATGGCAAGAAGCAATATAACAAGAATAACAAGTATATTTTAAAGAGAAGAGAAGAGAAGGAGAGGTTACCAATGGTGGTGTCCCTCTATCTCCCTTGGAGGTTTCCTAAGGAAGGAGCAACTTTGGAGGGATTTTGGAGAGAAAGGAGGTGATTTTGAGAGGGGTTTGAATTCTGGAAATTCGTGGGATGATTTTAGCAGAGTAACAGTGCCTAAAATTCCCTTTTAATATGAATAGAGGAGGCCTCTATTTATAGGCAGATTTGTGTTTTCTAATGAAGCCGTGTGGCTGTAACCTTTGGCTAATAAAGTCGTGCGGTCTTATCCATTAGTGACTCAGCCTATTTCTAGAACCATGCAAGGTGGCATTCTAGAAGCTCTTTTCCAACGAGGGACTACGTGGAATTTTAATTCCTAACAAGTCCTTCGCCCCTCGGAAAGTTTGGAAAAGTTCCCAAATTGCCCCTGAACTTTAGGAAAGTCCGGGGAATTGCCGGGAAACTTAACCGAAAGGCATTAGCCAGATTTAGGTACTTACAGGTACGGATCGTAACTCTATTCCCCGGGATCTCCATTTATGGACTTGTGGATCAAATTGGTTTGGTTCCACGATGACTTCTTGTGGACTTGGTTCGTCTCTACATACTCGGTTCCATGTTATTTTCGGGTTCTTGAATATCTTCAAGATCAACTTTACTCCCACTAGTTCCTTTATTGAGAAACTGTTTCTCAAAAAAAGTACCATATTGAGCAACAAACACTTTGTTCTCATTGCGATTGTAAAAGTAATACCCTTTGGTTTCCTTAGGGTAACCAACGAAACTAACCTTGTCATATTTAGGTGCTAACTTATCAGAGACAAGTCTCTTCACAAAAGCTTCGCAACCCCAAATCTTCATGAAAGACAAACTAGATTTTCTTCCATGCCACATCTCATGTGGGGTCTTAGGAACCGATTTAGTAGGGACTCTGTTCAGTGTGAACGCAGCAGTCTCTAATGCATGTCCCTAAAAGGATATAGGAAGGTCTACTTGACTCATCATCGAACGAACCATATCTAATAGGGTTCTATTCCTCCTCTCGGAAACACCATTCCATTCTGGCATTCCGGGTGGAGTCAACTCTGAAACAATTCCACAGTTTTTGAGATGATTGTCAAACTCTTGGCTCAAATATTCTCCACCACGATCGGATTGAAGTGCTTTAATAGTTTTGCCAAGTTGATTTTGTACTTCATTTTTAAATGTTCTAAACACCTCAAACGATTCACTTTTGGACTTCATTAGATAGATATAGCCATATCTAGAAAAATCATCGGTGAATGTAATGAAATACCAAAATCCTCCCCTAGCAAAGCTGCTTATTGGTCCACATACATCGGTATGTATTCGGCCCAATAAGTCACTAGCCCTTTCACTACTCTTAGTGTAGGGTGTTTTGGTCATTTTTCCCAATAAACAAGATTCGAATATCTCATATGATTCATAATCATGTGAGTCTAACATTCCATCCTTGTGGAGTTTAGAGATGCGTTTCTCGTTTATATGACCAAGCTGGCAATGCCACATGAACGAGTTGTTCACATCATTCGATTTAGACTTCTTGTCCACATGATAAACATTTTTAACACTATTTTGATTCTCATCAACATCAAGAACATAAAGTCCATTAAATGAATTTGCAATACCATAAAGCATATCATTTAAATAAATATAAAACTTCTTATTCTCAATAAGAAAATTATACCCTTTATTATCTAAACAAGAAAGCAATAAATAATATTCCTACTCAAATCCGAAACATAGTAACAATTGTTCAAAACAAGTACTAAGCCACTAGGTAAAGTTACATCATATGTCCCTACGGCTAATGCAGCAACTCTTGCTCCATTCCCCACACGTAGGTCAACTTTACCTTGTTTGAGTAGCTTTCTATTCCTTAGTCCCTGCACATTTAAACAAATGTGAGATCCACATCCGGTATCTAATACCCATGAACTAGAAATAGAAAGGAAAATATCTATCATATAGATACCTGAATCAGAAGCAATCGTATTGCCCTTCTTCGCCTTTAAGCCTTCCTTGTAAGCCTTGCAGTTTCGCTTCCAATGACCAACCTCTTGGCAATGGTAGAAAACCGCATCCTTTTGAGATGCCTTGGGAGCCTCTCCGGCAACGGCAACTTTTGCCTTAGGTTTAGCAACACTTGCTTTACCTTTGCCATCTTTCTTGAACCCTTTGCCTTTGTTAACCATTAACACAGTATCGGTTCGGGGCTTCTTGATATTCTTCTCTACGGTCTTAAGCATCGCATGCAATTCCAAGAGATTCTTATCAATGCCAGTCATGTGATAGTGCATAATAAAATGACCATAACTTTCAGGCAATGATTTTAATATCAGACCAGTGGCGAGTTCCAAACTCATCGGATTACCAAGCCTTTCCAGACGCTCAATGTGACCCTTCATCTTAAGGACATGAGCACCAACCGATTGCCCCTCTTGCATCTTGCATGCAGTTAGGGCCTTTACCACATCAAACTGCTCATTACTTGCTTGCACTTGGAACATTTCCTTTAAGCGCTCCGCAAGATCAAATGATGTCTCCATATGCTCAAGGTCCTTCTGAAGATCCTTAGACATGATGGCAAGCATAAGGCATGCAACATCTGTAGAATCATCAGTATGTTTCTTATGTGCATCCCTATTTACCCTAGAAGCATTTGCAGCAGGTTGAGGTGGAAGGGGTTCATCGAGAACATACAGTTTCTTCTCTTGCCTTAGAACAATTCTTAGGCTCTGATCCAATCAGAATAGTTTGTACCGCTCTCTTCAAGCTTGTCCTTCTCAAGGATCGATCGCGATGATGTGGTTGATTATTGTGATTCGTCATTCTACAATAAAATATGCAAACAATATAAGCATATATCAATATCAACTCATTTATCATCTAAGAGCAAATAATGTATAATACTCACACTAAATTATACACCTTCAAATACAAACATGTATCATATAATCATAGTAGGCTAAGATCCATATTTCACTTGATTTTGGTTTAACTGAGTCAATGCACGAAATCAAGCTATTTAGGTAGAAACATCAATCATATCACTATATAACTCTTAGATCTTTTATGAGATTTCCATAGACATCATATGTCAAAAACATGTTTTAAATCTCATCAATGCCTTGGGTCAAATCTCATTTGAAAGCACCAATTAAGTCAAAACCTTTTTCAAACATATGAGACATGGAACGATGCACCTAACTGAGTCAAAACTACATCAACCATTATCTCATCTTGATCACAAATTAAGATATAATGATGCACCCAACTGAGTCGAAACTACATCAAAATACCCTAAAATTTCACAAGTGTTCTAATCAAGGAATGGCATAAGACTTAAATATTTTGAAGGTTTTCACATTGTAACAAACATCGCATGGTTGTAACATAAATCTCATGTGTACATAATTATGAACATGGGGCATCACAAAATTTCATACAAACAATTTGATTCAATTTTGAGAAATTACAAATTTAATTTAATCATATTAAACAAATCATCAACCTATGTGATAAACTAATCATATTAATCCATCATAAATCATAATCATGCCATATCTTATATACTTATTTTCATAAAACAAAACACATAAAATCTAGATCTATTTCATATAGCATGGATAGCAATTAATCAAATTAAATCTAGCATGCATATTTCAATCCTAATCATGGCAAGACAGGGCTCTGATACCACTGTTGGGCTTTGGGGTTACAAACGCAGCGAAAGAACTTTAAAAAAAAATAACCAAAACCCTAGCCCTATGATCAGTCTAGCATGAAGAGATTAGAGACATGAAATAGAATTTACATACCATAATGCGATTTGTTTGTTCAAAATAGATCTCAAAATTCAAGCCTTAGAATTTTGATGTCGAATCGGATCTTCAAAGCGAATCTCAAAAACGAATCTCAAAACCGTTGATGAAGGTTTTGATCTTCTCCTTGTTCTTACTTGGTGAGAAATCAACGATCGAAGACTTCAAGCTTTTGGTGATAAAATAATCACCCTCTAACGGTAATCCACACGCGAACGGACATAGAACGCTTCTTGTTTGATTGCTAGATGATTCCCGATTATTGAAACGTTTTTCAATAATCAATGGTTGTTTGGCAGAATGAATCTATGTGATTTGATCTTTGATTCTCAATCAAAATCACCCAATTAGTGTTTTATAAACTCTAATTTTTGTCACTTTTTACTGGGAGAAAAGGGTTCTATTTATACTTGTTATAAATCCCTAAAACTTAGGGAAAAGAGTCCTTTTTCCTTGCAAAAACGGGTTTCCAGCGCCGCCAGCACGACTCGTCCCCAGGGGCACGAGTCGTGAGCACGAGTCGACCTCACAAGACATAAGTAACTTCTAGCAAATCATTATGTCCACCCAATTAAATATAACATCAAAGCTTAATTCCTTGATAATCGAATGTCACAATCCCTTTGTCCACGATGTTCAATTGAACATGAGTCATGGTCCAAGTCAACTTATATCGTTCAATGCTTTCTCGATTCCGAGTATGTTGATAATCCAAATGCATTTGATATCTATCAAATGACTTGAGTGTGGCCACACATTTCATCAACATCATTCATCGAGGGGCCCAAGCAAACATCTCTCTCAACAAGAGGGACAAATCCCATCTTGACTTATCATTCTTCCCTACAAGAATCCAATCATGCTAACATAGCCCTTATTGCTATCCGATTAAAGATAGTGTTGGACTATATCAAACACGATCTTCATCATGTGGAAGACGATGATAATCTCAGGTACAAAGGATTCAATAACATGACTATCATGATATTTATTCATGACACATATGACTATTGACCATGTCATAAATCTCATCAGTAGGTCATGTCCAATACTTATTCTCTAGCAAGTATCCATAAGTGTAATGTGCATCGCATGCATATAATCATCTCCATGATTATCCATTACCAACTTATACTAGTTATTCATAATAACTAGGAACGCAGTTCAATATAATAAACATGCAAACATATAATGAACCAAATAATGCTTTCTCTATAATAAATGATAAAGACGATTACATAGCGGTTTAGATAATAAGTCAAACATAACTAAACGCCTAGGGCACTACACCAACATCCCTAACTTAGTAAGCATACTCTCATTCTCATTTTACTAAGTTCACCCTCCCTTCATTTTACTAAGTCCACCCTATATATCAATTCTACTTTCTCTCCAACCACTCATCACCTTAGGTCACCCCTCCCCATCTTCTCCGGTCAACAACTCCGGCAACCATCAACTCTTGCAACTTTTTTTTTTACTCCGGCGACCAAACAACTAAGAACTTAACTTATTAGTAAGTTCTCAGTTGTCAACTAAACTACTAAGAACACGATTAACTCCGGCGATCACCAACTCCGGCGACCAATCAACTGAAAACTTAACTTATTAGTAAGTTCTTAGTTGTCTCCACGAAGAACACGATCAACTCCGAGATCACCAACTCCGACGACCAAATAACCGAGAACTTATCGCAAGTTCTCGCCTGTCAACTAAAGTACTAAGAACACGATCAACTCCGGCGACCACCAACTCTGGCGACCTCTTCGGCGACCAAACAACTGATAACTTAACTTATCAGTAAGTTATCAGTTGTCAACTAAACTAATAAGAACACGATTAACTCCGCACGACCACCAACTCCGGCGACCAAAGTTCTCGGTTGTCTCCACTAAGAACACGATCAACTCCGTGATCACCCAACTCGGCGATCATACAACCGAGAACTTATCGGCAAGTTCTCGGTTGTCAACTAAACTACTAAGAACATGATCAACTCCGGCGAACTCTCCAGAGACCAAACAACTAAGAACTTAACTTAATCGCAAGTTCTTAGTTGTCAACTAAACTACTAAGAACATGATCAACTCCGGCGACCTCTCCAAATGTATCAAACAACTAAGAACTTAATTTATCACATTGAACACTTTTAAATACCCTAGTACTTTTTACTCTAACACCTATTAACAAATACTATATTCGTCTCATTTGAAGATTCACTTATTTTTCAAATGGATGTTCCACTTAAAAGTTCATCTTTTCTAAAATGGTCAAAGCTTATTATTATTGTGCTAAGTATACCACAATAGTCATATTAACACACCTGAATTGTGGACTTCGCTTTTAAATCTCACTAATTTATCACATTGACAATCTCTTTCCCATTCACAATATTTTATAATATAAATACTCATTTTCTTATTTTTGTCTCACACCCCAAATGATGAATCTTCAAATGGGACGAAGAATGTATTAAAAGTATCACTTGAATGTTTATAAATAGAGGGATTTACCATATAATCCTTCAAACTTACCAATCTTACCTAATAAGACAAGCAATATTTCATCTAACCATATAATTTCTAACTTAATAAGCACACTCTCATTCTCATTTTACTAAGTTCACCCTTCCATCATTTTACTAAGTCCACCCTCTTTATCAATTTATTTTCTCTCCAACCATCATCACCTTAGGTCACCCCTCCCCATCTTCTTCGGTCAACAACTCCGGCAACCATCAACTCCGGCGACTTTTTTTTTTTTTTACTCGGCGGACAAACAGCTGAACTTAACTTATCAGTAAGTTCTCAGTTGTCAACTAAACTACTAAGAGCGAGATCAAATACGAGGACCTCCCGGCGACCACCAACTCAGGGCGACCAAACAAGTGAGAACTTAACTTATCGGTAAGTTCTCGATTGTCGGCTAAACTACTAAGAACACGATTAACTCCGGCGACCACCAACTCCGGCGACCAAACGACTGAAAACTTAACTTATCAGTAAGTTCTCAGTTGTCTCAATTAAGAACACGATCAACTCCGGCGATCACCAACTCCGACGACCAAACAACTGAGAACTTATCAGTAAGTTCTCAGTTGTCAACTAAACTACTAATAACACGATCAACTCCGGCGACCACCAACTCTGGCGACCTCTCCGACGACTAAACAACTGATAACTTAACTTATCAGTAAGTTCTCAGTTGTCAACTAAACTAATAAGAACACAATTAACTCCGTACGACCACCAACTCCGGCGACCAAAGTTCTCAGTTGTCTCCACTAAGAACACGATCAACTCCGGCGATCACCAACTCTGGCGATCAAACAACTGAGAACTTATCAGTAAGTTCTTAGTTGTCAACTAAACTAATAAGAACAAGATCAACGCCGGCGACCAAACAACTAAGAACTTATCGGTAAGTTCTTAGTTGTCAACTAAACTACTAAGAACACGATCAACTTCGGTGACCAAACAACTGAGAACTTAACTTATCAATAAGTTCTCAGTTGTCAACTAAACTACTAAGGACACGATCAACTCTGACGACCACCAATTTTGGCGACCAACCCCGACGACCAACCCTGGCGATCGAACAACTGAAAACTTATCGATAAATTCTCAATTATTCTTAACTGTAAACCACTAAAAACACAACCAACTCCAGTCGGCAACCTAAAACTTCTTAGTATTGTAACAAATTTAAATGATGCTTCTCAATAAATAAATCATATTTACATTTATTTTGGGACAAAAATAGTATTTTAGATTAGTTTAAACGATGCTTCTCAAAAAATAAATCATTGAGTCAAGTACTAAAGTACTAATGAGTTGCAAAAAAAATAGTACTCCCTTTTTGAAACATTTTTTTTTCAATAATGATTACTCCCTCCGTCCAGTTTGAAAGGGCACTTTTGATCAATATAAGTTAATTTGACCCAAACATAAATGCAAATTTAATTATCTTATTGAAATTTTAAAAATTGTTATTCATAAATCATTTAATGATTTATCAATAACAATTTTTAGAATTTTTATAAGATGATTAGATTTGCATTTATGTTTGGATCAAAGTTAACTTATATTGATCAAAAGTGCCCTTTCGGACGTGGCGGAAGGAGTATTTATTTTGAGACGAAAAGAGTATAACAAATGCATTTTACTGTTATATTGTCTGTCGTATATAAACTATATAAACGCTTCAGTTTTGTCAAAGCCAAATCCATGGAAGTAGTAGTGAGAAGAATCATATAGACATGCATGGCAAAATGAATTCTCCACTGATGTGGATAACAATGACAACCTATACATTTGTGTACCTTATTAAAACTAAGAGCAAGACTAGGCAAAGTAATGATCATTGTCTTGACATTACAAAAATATACATGAATTTGGGCAAGGCATAAACACAAACACCTTTTGTGCACTAACAAAAATGACTACGAGTAAATTTTATAACATTCATCAGGTAACAATTTGGCATATAATTTTCATAACAATGCATTTAAACACTTCATTCACTACATTCCCATGGATTCTCTTAATCGACAAGCAGAGCTCAACTACAGAAGAAATGAAAGAAAAGAAAAGAAAACAAAGGAAAGGAAAGAAACTCATAATGGACGTCAAAATAAAGCGATTTCCGAAGCAGTGCTTCACATGTGTACAGTCCTACATTTAAACACCTCATTCAACGATCTTCAATGGCGCACCAGATGGAGGAAGAAGGTGAAAATCAGGGCCAAGTGATGAATTCCTTACATTCAATCGACAACAAAACTGCTTCTCCAGACCAACATTGAATTATTTGAACCATGCTAACCAATCTCACCAACTCCATTAACAACCAAATGATCGACAAAGTTGCCGCCGTCGCCGACGGCCACCAGGCAGCGTTGAATCTCGAACAACCGGTTTTCTGTTCACCTAAACGGAGTGACCGCCGGATAGCAGCGTTGAATCTCGAGCAAGTCAACTCATTATATTTAAGTAAAATTCAAACTATTTTATTGATATGAGTCAAAATTCATTATATTTTATTAATATATAAGTAAAATTTTAAATCAAAATAATCAAATAGCACTTATTTTGAAAGGATGGAGTACCACCAAACAATACCCACCCCAAAGCTAAACAACAATCCCAGAGGCCAGAGGACGTAATAAATCTTACTCCAGCCAAAAATAAAAATAAAATAAAATTTGCTCTCGAGCAAATCTGAGTTTTGTGGACATTCATTTTGGAACGGGACATTTGTGGACATTCATTTTGGAACGAGACAGAGGGAGTAACATACCGTACATACTACATAAATACAATAGAAGTAAACCAGCTCAGATCCCCAATGTTTACTATTGCCTATGACCAATCTGTCAGACATTAGTTCTTCTGTACACAGGAGCAAAAATGACACCAGCTACTAGCTAAACCACCATAACAAGGCCTAAAGCTCTTTGAATAAAATTATATGGTTCTACCAGAAGAGCTTCCGACATATCCATGATACTCGGGTAGTCGGGTAGAAAGAGATTAGCTTACATATGGAGTATTATGGAGTAAATACTTGCACTTGTAGCAGGCAGGGTTGCATTCATCATCGCCAGCCAATTTATAACTACTTGGAGTAATCAAGCAAGTAATCCTCCGTCTTTGATTCCTCGACAGCCATGAATTCCAACAGAGAGCAATACCATCTCCGTTCTGCTAAATGCCTTAAGACAGTGCTCCAAAAATGGAATTGGTCAATATGCCAAAATACCCTTGGAGCTTGTTCGGCAACTATAATGTCATGATTCTTTTCCATGCTGTTTGTGTTACCCTGGAGTGAACTTTGTACTACAACATCATGAAATGGAATGGTCATTGAAACGAGCACTTGGTACCTTTGGAAAAAAAAAAAAAAAAAAAAGACATTCATTTAGGGGCGGAGGGAGTAGCTTTCATGAAAAGGTGAATTTGTAGATTTATAAGTAGAATCCATGACCGGCTCATTCCTGAGAGGCACCAGTTCTGGGCAAACCATCTCTCTACTTTCCATTCTCGAGGAGCTTTGTCTCACCAATCAGAACCCCTACAAAAACATTTAATTTATACATCAGAACACCGTGAGGATATACACAGATACCACAATTCTTAAATCAAATCTACTATCTACAGTTAAGGTGAAAATGAAGCCAAGTCGATGAAGGAGAAGTTTTCAAGAGATTCTAAGGCAGACTTACACATGATACACCAATCAGGGGATATCTTCATATAGGGTCTATGCATTTGTTAGAGACTGTTGGGTTGAGTTTATTTTGAACAAGACCCATGTAAAAAGCCTAATTCAGCTTTCAAATGGCAGAACGGAGCAGAAAAATCATCAGGATGTGCAAACAAATCAAATGGGATAAAAAAAAAAGAATAATGCATAGAAAACCAAAACTATGAAAAAGACGATAAATATGCACGCCTAGTTGAGATGTGATATGATTGAAGCATGGTGGCTCCATCAAAAGTTAAATTTGGACAAACAAAATGAGACGGAGGGAGTATGTAGTGAGGGGAATCTAGAGATATCAAACTTATCTAGTAGTGCAATATCGAATCAATTGACAAAATCAATAATTCAAAGAGACCTGTTTACTAGCCTAGGAAGTACCAATAATTATAGTTTGTTCACCCCAAACATGAGTAAAGTCAAACCATTGCGGGATCAGAAGAACAAGTATTAAAGATGACCATTTTCATGGAATATGATGAAAAAGATGCAAGACTCTTTAGGAGAAACAGAGAGAGCATTAATGCAACCCTGTTTAAATAACTCAAAATACTACCTTATTTTTAATTGTATTGCTATTCAAAATAGTGTTTTTTCTTTTCTTTTTGTGTGTGTTTTTAAGACTATTCAACATATCCAGCATTCCTGATAAATAACTTAAAGAGTACAGAATCATTTTTTGCTTATTGTTCTTCAACTGTGATTTGGCAAATATGTAATGAAAGATACTGTGTTGGAAAAGCAAGTCGACATGATAATAAGTTTCTAAAATGTAGGATTTAGCCTATTGAAGAGTACAGAATCATTCAGCCTTTTTCCCTTGTTTTCTCTTATAGATTATTAATTACTACATGTGCATGTAAAGAAATTTCACCAACACACATGCAAAGAATCTGCTCTCTTTTTTATTCTTTTTTAGCTTAATGCACTCACTACGGCCGCACAATAATCCTCTCTCATGGCAGGGGGGGATTAATTTAAAATTTCAATTATCAAATTCTCTTAATTCCAGATTCATCATGCTTATACAAAAGTTCAAAAACCAAGAACATGTTGGGATTGGAGTCAAAACCATGAAGGAAAATCGCAGGAGCAGTTTCTGGTCATGAGCGCGACCGCGCTAGGCTCGTGCGCGACCGCGCTGGAGGTTCGAATGAGGCGTTGGACTTTCTGGACTGAAGCGCGGACGCGCTGACTTGGAGGGCGGCCGCGCTGGCTACGGATCTGGACTGATTCAGTTTCCTACTTTGATCAGATTTCCTCTTGATTTGGTGTTTCCTTGTGACAGCAATATTTGGAAGACTTGTGAAGAAAGAAGAATACTTTCTTAAGTTAGGAATCCTTTTATTGTTAGGATTTGATTTCTTGTTCCTATAAATACATGTGGTAGCCTAGAAACAAAGTGTGCGAGATTGTAACATCTGAAAAATATTATAGTGAATATTTTGGCTTGGTAGCGCCCCCGGACGTAGTTGTTGTTGCAACGAACCGGGTTAACAATTCTTGTGTGTTCCTTTGTGTGTGATTTACTTTTCGTGTGTGTTGCTCTTATTATTTCTCCTTGGCTTGGATCCGTTCCGCTGCGGTAATTCACAACAACTGGTATCAGAGCCTTTGGTTTTGTCGAATCATTGCTTGGGGTGTCTTTTGCTATGGATTTTTTGGGAGCTTTGGAGGATGGGAATAAGGTGGTGTTGATCGAAAAGTTTGATGGGACGGATTTCAATTTTTGGAAGACACAGATCGAGGATGTTCTATGGAACAAGGATTTGTATCTACCATTAAAAGAAAAGCCGGATGACATAGAGGAAGCAAAATTCGAAATCTTGGATCGAAAAGCGTTAGGGCTTGTTAGGCAAACGTTGACCAAGGATGTCGCGAAGAATGTTTTGGAGGCGAAGACTACCATGGAGATGTTACAGATGTTGGCGAGCATGTACGAGGCACCATCGGCGGCGAATAAAGCTCATCTAATGAGGAAGCTGTTGAACATAAGGATGGTGGAGGGCATGTCGGCAACAAAGCATATAAGTGAATTCAAATCTACTGCGACCCAACTGTCTTCCGTGGCTGTTACTCTTGATGATGAGGTACTAGCATTGATTTTACTTTCTTCTTTGCCGGAAAGTTGGGATACGACTGCGATAGCAGTTAACGTTTCAACAGGAAAAGTGAAGTTGAAGTTTTCGGATGTCGTTGATGTGATTCTTGGCGAAGAAATTCGTAGGAAGAGCAAGGGTGGGGCATCGGGGCTAGCACTAAATGTCGGTGAAAAGAGCAAGGGTGGCAAGAAGGTGATTACTTGCTACGATTGTGGGGAGAAGGGGCACTTTAGGAGAAGTTGTCCGAAGCGGTCGGGCGGGCGAAGGAATTGAATGTTCTTTGAGGAGATAGCGGATGTATTAATCTTGGGTGGGAGCAGTTCAGGCGGTTCGTGGGTTTTGGATTCGGGCTCGACGTTTCATTCATGCACCAGTGCAGAAAGAATGGAGCAGTACGTTCCGGGTGATTTTGGGGTTGTTCGTTTGGGAAACGATCATCCTGTCAAGGTCATTGGAAAGGGAGTTGTTCGGGTCAAAGCAACGAATGGGACTGTTTTACGGCTACGTGATGTGCGACATATTCCGGATTTGAAGAGGAACTTGATTTCCATAAGGCAACTTGATAAGGAGGGTTGTGTGGTGACCTTCGGTTGTGGGACATGGAAGGTAAACCGCGGAGCTAGCTTGGTGGCTCGTGGCGGCTTGGAAAATATGTTGTATACCACATGCAACATGAGTCGTTGGGGGAAACGAAGGCGCATCCCAACGATGAATGGTGGTGGCCGAGATCGCCATGGTGGGAGAAATTTCACTAAACGGTATGTTGATAGAAAATTGGGTAATGAAGTCGGCCGACGCGGAGCCAATTTGGTCAACATGGGAGCGGGATCTAGAACGGTGATGCGATGGGTTGCAAAGAACACACAAAGGTTCCAAGCTTGTGATTGTGTGGGGCACTAGGATTCGCGGCTTCGGGATCGATAGTTAGCAAGCAAGTGAGCGGGGATGTGCAGGGAGGATCATTCGGAATGAAGACTCGGAGCATGGTAGAACCGACAGTTATGTTGAAGCGTTGCTCAGCTTCAATTCACTTGGATAACTAGACAAGAGGCCGGGCGCTACCAACGCAATAGCTGGCCACTGAGATTTGTTTGTTTCAAGAAAAGGTATCATGGATGGTTTGTCTCCAGGTGGGAGATTGTTGGGATTGGAGTCAAAACCATGAAGGAAAATCGCAGGAGCAGTTTCTGGTCATGAGCGCGACCGCGCTAGGCTCGTGCGCGACCGCGCTGGAGGTTCGAATGAGGCGTTGGACTTTGGGTGAAGCGCGGACGCGCCGACTTGGAAGGCGGCGGCGCGCTACGGATCTGGACTGATTCAGTTTCCTACTTTGATCAGATTTCCTCTTGATTTGGTGTTTCCTTGTGACAGCAATATTTGGAAGACTTGTGAAGAAAGAAGAATACTTTCTTAAGTTAGGAATCCTTTTATTGTTAGGATTTGATTTCTTGTTCCTATAAATACATGTGGTAGCCTAGAAACAAAGTGTGCGAGATTGTAACATCTGAAAAATATTATAGTGAATATTTTGGCTTGGTAGCGCCCCCGGACGTAGTTGTTGTTGCAACGAACCGGGTTAACAATTCTTGTGTGTTCCTTTGTGTGTGATTTACTTTTCGTGTGTGTTGCTCTTATTATTTCTCCTTGGCTTGGATCCGTTCCGCTGCGGTAATTCACAACAGAACAACCAATGAGTTAAACAGAAAGTCCATGATAGACCATGTCAAAAACTGACAAATAGATGGTGAATGAGCACAATTTTTTTCCAATTCAGCCTCTCTCTCTCTCTCTCTCTCTCTCTCTCTCTCTTCACAGAGGAAATTAGTTTATATTTAGCAAATTCTCTTAATTCTCAATTCCTCATGGATACACAAAAACAGAAGTTCAAAAGAATGGATGATCAGTCGTTTAAACAACAAGCTCGAAATTGAGCAGATAACTGATAGATAAAATGAATGGTAAGGAACACACTTACGTCCAATATCAGGAGTTCTCTAGCCCAATTTTAACCTCCAGATCCAAAAATTTATCCCAGTTATGTAATGTTGAACATGATTCCAGAAATTCAATGAATTTGCTAAAGGTCTGGTATGGAAAATGAGTAATAAAAATTAGTATATGCCCAATGAAGATGAAGAAAACAATAAAGTGCTTTTAGACACTGGATTCCTTAAGTTATATAAGTTGGTCATAAGCATAAAATAAGTAGAACTATTTTTACCAAGGGATGATAGATCATTGGGACAAAGAAATAAGAAAATATTGCTTTCTATTAAAAAAAATTGCATATTCACCAGAGAAAATGATCTAGTCCCAATGAACATCCATCTTGCATCTAGCAACCAGGTTTCCATTCAAAAATGGCATATAGCTTTTAGGGCTTGTGGCACGAGGCCTTAATGATAATATTCGTAAAATATGCCAGAAGTAAACCAACACATGGAATAAAGGCAGGAGCTTCGTGGTATACCATGCACTGAAAGTACTAAATAGTTCCATAAAGTACGCTCCACCTTTAGGTTGCAGATCACGGCTCAATTTGAGAACCTCTAAATACAAAAGGGAAAGAGATCCTCTAAGACAAAGGTATGAGAAAAATATATATACATACACACACACATACACACACACACACATATATATGTGTGAGAAACACAATTTGTATCGCAGTGGTTTAAGTAGTAACAAAAGAGTTCATAAACCCTCCCACAATGTGTTGCTTTAGTCAAAATATACCATCATTTTTTTCCAAAAACATGCATTCAAGTTTGTTACTCCTTCCGTCCCACAATAATGTCACACTTTCTTTTTTTGTTGTCCCATAATAAATGTCGATTTTCTAAATTAGGAAATAGTGGTAGTGCAATTTTATCATTGTACATGAAATGTACAAACAAGTTAAGCGCATTTTTAAAAACATTGACAATTCAAATGTGACATTTATCATGGGACGGAGGGAGTATTATTGTTCTTGTTGGAGTCAACTATCTTTTTGTACTTCCGCCCCAGATCTGAATTAACAATTTTTAATGGGTAAAGTACAAATAAGGACCTTGAGTTTAGGGGTCGTTCGTAGAAAGCGGTCCGATGTTTCTAAACTAACAAATAAGGGTACGAAGTTGACAAATGCTAGAAAATAGGTTTTTTTTTTATGAAAATGAGGGAAAATTCAGTTAAGTTATCATGTGTTGACCACATGCATAACCAAATTGGCTAATTTGAAATCGACATTAGTAGGATGGCAGGAGTAGATGAGAGAAATACCAGAATCAGACAAACCATCGGGTCATATTCAGCGATGACCTATAATAAGAGAATTGTGACCTTGCTTTTCTTTAAGTAGTATAAGCAGACATGAAAACAGAAAGCAGAAGGAAAAAGGAAAATAATCATTGGAGTTGCCAGGATGCAACGTATTAACAGCAGCAGCAGCCGCAACTTTCTTGAACTCGTGAAATACTAGGAGTGTGATAATAACATGTTTCAAAATCTTCTTACACAATTGCCACTGGTTATCTGCAGGCTACATTGTCACATCCTTCTGCTGCCCCAAAATTCCTACTGCAATCACAGCTTCTCTTCAACTCCAGGCCCCTTGCCCTCTCCGGTAGACATCCACATACTTTAAACCATATTTCACTCTTCGAGGAGAGTGAGTTTTTCAATACCCATTTTTCTTGACAATCCATCAATTGCATACATAAAACTCAGGCTATTTGGTGCTACACCGACTTTGAGCAACCTATCCTGAAGTTCAATTAACTTATCAATGTTGCCTTCCTTGCCCAAAATTCTGATGATAGCATTATAGCATTCCGTGTCAAAAAGTTTAAACTCCTCTGCTAGAAAACTTAACAATGATTCTGCCCTAGTGATGTTCCTTTCATTGCAGAGACCAATTATCATTGATCTGCAGATTGTCACATCAGGGATGATGCCAGCTTCAACCATTTCTCTCATCAATAATTCGCCCTCCACACTTTTATTTGATCTACAAAGACAGCCTATAACAGCTCTATATGTCAATAAATTGGGCTTTATATTCTTAGAAACCATCTCAGATTTCAGTTGCAATGCTTCCTCTAGACAATTACAATTAGAAAAGGAATCAATCAATTGATTATAAATTTCAAGATCAGGTACTTGGCCATCTTGAGACATTCGTTCCAAAAGGCTCTGAGCTGCAAATGGCCTACTTTCTCGACACAAAGCAAGAACTAAATAAGCATTTATATCTCGAGAGACTGGAATTCCAAACCTGTGAAGCTCTACAACAACATTTACAGATGAAATCAATGCATTCTGTTTCTCATAACCTTCAACTAACATAGAACAGGTGAAATTGTCAGGGGACACCTTATTTCCTATCATGCCTTGCAACAACAACCTTGCTTCACGCATCATACCCTCCTTGCAGTAACCCCACATAAGAGTATTGTACGAGACAATATCTGGATTCAGGCCAATACTAACCATACGGTGAAAGAGCTTATGAGCCTCCCTTACATTCCCTTCTTTGCAGAAACCATAAATCAATATAGTATGTGAAACCAAATCGGGAATGATATGTCTTATATACATAATTTTATACAAATAAAGAGCATCTTTCAGCTTTCCGTTCTTACAATAGTTATCTAATAAAGTATTATACGTGACAATATCCGGAATGAATCCTTCTTCTTCCATTTTTTCCAAGAACTCATTCACCTTATCCACATCTCTACCTCTGCACAAAACACAAGTCAATATATTGAACGTGTGTGTATTAGCATGCACCCCAACTTTCCCCATCTCTTCATAGACTTCCCAACACTGGTCAATACAATTCGATTTCAGAAGCCCATCCAAAAGAAAATTGATCGAAATGACACTAGGAACAAACCCAACCTTGACCATCTTCCTAAAAGTTTTCAACCCCTCTCGTACCATACCAGCTTTAAGATATGCCTTGAGAAGCATATCAAAAACAACTGGCTCCCAACTACATTCCTCAGAACAATCAACCAAGTTCTGAAAAACGTCTTCTGGTCCAACGAGACCTCTATTCAACCTTATAAGCTCAGACAATACTTTCATTGTTTGAGGGTATTTCCGAGACCAAGTTAATATATGCAAAATCAGACAGTAGTTCCGAATATCGGGTTTAAACCCCAGTTCATTCTTGACCCAGTTGAAGAAAACTAGTGCTGCAGATGAATCAGATTGGCATCTGAGCAAAACCCTGGAAATTTCCCGGGTACCCAAGTGAGGAAGAATATCCTGAATTTCAACCTTGAGAAGGATAATTTCTGAATCATTTTGCTTGAGACTGGAGCAAATTAGGTCAACTATGTTGTTGGGATTTTGGGTAGGAGGGAGAAAATTGTAAAGTGGGTTTGAAAGTGAACTAGGATTAGGTTCACCTAGTGTTTGGAGAGATGAAGATGCTAATTTGTAAAGAAAACGGAGGTTCAGAATTTGGATCGAGACAGATTTGGGGAGAAATTTAGTGATAGGCGTGACTGAAATATGGTTCATCATAGAAATGAAGGATCACTCTTCAACATCCTCACGGCAAATTGCCATGTTTTGCTCCTCCTCAACGCTCAAAGAAAGACCTACATAGAATACATAGAAAAGAAGTTTATATTTGTAAATAAAATTAACAAAGTTGCATAAAATGAAAAAGGTAGCTAGGGCATTATAAAGTCAGTGAACAAATACTAGCTAGGGCATTATAAGTAAACACACTTATTTTGGGACTGTGGGAGTAACCAGTACCATAAGTAATTTCATATGACCAAATGTTACCAAAAAAGAAAAATAAATGAAAAGAAAAGATGTGGACTAGCAAAAGTAAAACAAATAGGAAATGGGAAAATTCTATTGCAGCTGCACTTATTAGCTTGAGCACAAATCCAAGAGACCCCATTTCGAATTCATCATTTGCAACATCTAGTAATTTAAACTGATTAAACCTAGAAAGGCATCCCAATTATTTTCAATAGAGAGATCCGAGAGATTATCATAAAGTAACTGGTGCAATCAAATCAATTCATATAGCTCCACCTGATAAACAAACAAATTTTAAGCAGACGCAATGAATTACTTACCCAGATTGACACTGAAACAGATAACTGGAGACTTGTGAAGAGAGAGAGACCTTTGCGTTGCCAAGAGAGAGAGCGAGGGCCGCTGTTGCTGTGCTGCGGAGAGAGAGAGAGAGAGAGAGAGAAGGAATAGACGATCCGGAGAGAGGCGCAGGGAGGAGAGGAGGTCGCTGGGCTGGAGAGTGAGAGGAAGAACGGTGCGGCGTCGGCGTAAGGGGTAGGGGTGTTCACGGTCGGGTTGGTCCGGTTTTTGGCAAAATTTTAGAAAATCAGGACCGAATCAAATACTTCGGTTCTGTAAAAATTTAGGATCAGGATCAGACCATTACATTATAGGACCGGTCCTATCAGTCCGGTTCCAATGGTCTGGTTCCGGTCCGGTTCCACTGGTTCTACAAATTACAATATAATATAATTTTTTACAATAACAAAATCTACAAGCAAGCATATTTAAAAACCAAATAGTTGAACAAAATCAACAATTAGAGTAAATATGAATTTTTTTGGACATTTTGGGACGGAGAGAATATTACCTTTCTTTTACTAAATGAACAAAATGAATAAAGATAAATACAACTCGAAAGGAGGGGAGTTGTGGCGATTATGAACAGAGGAAAAGAGAGCTATGAACCATTTAATCATTATAATCACACTATAATAACTAATCACACTATAATAACTCAAGGATCTAGGAACATAAGGTGTTTTGGTATACATGCTTATGCAACATCAGGTGTTTTGATTTTGGTTTTGCTGGAGAGACGGGTGAATAGTTAGTGGGTATGTGTATTGCCGTATTGGGGTAAATGCCTATAAAAGGTAAAAAAGCTAATATATATATATATATATATATATATATATATATATATATATATATATATATATATATATATATATATATATATATATAAAATATATTCTCGGTCCGGTCCGGTTCCGATCCAGGATCGCGTATATTTTTTTCAAAACCAGGATCGGACCAAATAATCGGTTCCATAAAAATTTGGAACCAGGACCGGACCAATACTATTTTTTCGGTCCGGTTTTTACTGGTCCAGTCCGGTTCTACTGGTCCGGTCCGGTTCCTCGGATTTTTTGTACAGCCCTAAATAAAACCTAGGTAAGTAGATTTTTCTTTATATATTAATATATTAAGACTTAAATGTAAATTTAACAAAATATGGTTATAATTGAATATCAAAACCCTAATAAAATGGATCGGATTGGATCGGATCTCTCGGGTCGAATGCATTTCGGAACGGATCGGATCGGGTTCGGATCGGATCGGGTCATGCCATAAACCGAACCCGATCCGAAATCCGGTCAAATCGAGAAAATTTCTGCTAAATCTGAATTTTTCGGATCGGATCGCCTTCGAAACGGATCGAGTTCGATAAAATTGCCATCCCTGATCATATAGATATATTAATCAAAAGAAACTGCAGAAACATGAATTTGTGCATAGTTTTGGAGATAGTGAAATACCAGATTAGGGCCTTGATTATGGCTGATATCAAACGTTGAAAAGGAAGCTCACCGTCTCATTTGCTTCGGCGACGGTGAAATCGAGCGGTTTTGTGTTATTCAAAAGAGAGAAGGGTTCGTTCTAGGAGTGCTTCCCTTTCTTTCTTAGGGTGTGCTCTCTTAGGGTGTGCTCCGAGTTTAAAAAATGAGAGAAAGAAAAGGAAGTGGGAGAAATCTAATAAATTTTTCTGTCAAGGTGTGCTCCCGAGTTTTATAAGGAAAGAAGTGGAAGGAAAGGAAAAGAAAATTTTATGGATTTTCCCTCCTACACTTTCCTTTCAAAAGTGGGAGGAATTGGAAGGAAAGAAAATTTTATTAACAAATATTTTTGCTATACCTATTTTATCCTTCAAATATAACATTCTTTTCTCTTTCATTAAGGGTATAAATGTAATTTACTTTAATTTCCTTCTTCTTCTTTCTAACTTAGGAGCATGTCTTCAAAATATTAAATTCCCTCATTTTCTTTTCTTTTCCCTTCTCTTCTCTCCTCTTCCTTTCTTTTCTCTTCCTTTGAAATTCGGGAGCGGACCCTTAAGGCCTTGCTCCGAAGTTTCAAAGGAAGAGAAAGGGAAGGGAATGCTCCCGAGTTACAACGAATGGAGGGGAAGGAAAGGGAGGGAAAGGAAAGTAAAAGAAAGGGAAGAAATTTAATTTTTTTCTTGAGCTACTTCTGAGTTAAAAAGGAAAGTTAAAAAGGGAAATACAATGAAAAAAATATAGAATTACATTTGTAGCATTAATGAAGTATTAATGAAAGAAACAGAAAAATTATACGATGCTGCCAAAAAGATCGAATCAGCCCAAATTCAGCGGTCGGTTGTACTCCGGCGATTGAATAGCCTGAAATAGATGAACAAACACGTAAACTAAGCCGGGGCTTCTCCGGCGAAGGTCCTCCGGCGTGAGAGTAAGTATTTGTTTTGAGAGTGAAATCAATTTGACAGAGTTTAGGGTCAAAGAGATAACGTACCAAAATATGTGAATTATGGCTTGTATTTATAGGCTTAGCAATGTAGAATCCCTGTTGAATTGTATTGCTAAGAGATAAGATTTGAATCCCAAGAGGATTAATATTGAGGAGTCCTTGTTGGACCTGAATGTGTATAGGAGGTGGTTACAATCCTAGAAAGAGTATAACTGCTCAATGTCCTTCATTGACTAGGACCGATAAACTGATACTCTGCTCGATAGCCGAGATGACCTCTCCTTGTCATACGTGGCCATCTCGGCCTCGATGAGCTGGGGAAGAGGTGAGAGATATATAGAGAAACTCGTCATGATGGTTTGATAGCCGAGGAGGCCTCCTCGTCATCAAGGGAGCTCTAGCTCGGCCTTGGAGGGAGATCTCCTCATCGGTATTTGAGTTGGGCCTTGATCATTCGCCTGTCAAGCCTTGAACGGCCTAGGAATGACGAGATGGCTTGGTACGAGGAAGCCCATTTCCTTCCTCGCATTTGAGACTTGATGGATTATGTTTATGGCCCAATCCACTTGGGCCTTGCCCGGACAAGCCCATGTTCGTATCTCGATTTATACTGTTCAGTGGCCCCCGACTTTCTAGCTTGGCTATGCCGAGGAGAAACTGATCTCGTCCTCGGCTTACGAGAATACGAACAAGCGTCACGTGGCAATTGTCGCTTCAATATCCGTGTCATTCCATTTTTTGCCAGTTAATAGTGTGATGATGGGCGTGGTCCACGATGTCTAACACGTCTTGGGAACCTACTACGCCATTTAATGCTTGGGGCAAGGACGGCGCCTGACGTGCCTTTGACCCGTTTTGACTTGGATCTGACCCATTTATGAGGGTATAAAAACCAAGTTTCTCTACAATTCCAACCTTATCATTCTTAGGTATTTGAGAGCGAAACTTTTGAGATTCAAACTACGTTCGTGTTCTTGATTTCGAGTGCCCAGGTCCTCAAAATCGTTCGATTTGTTCGTTGATTTCCAGCAATCTTCAACAGAAAAGGTATAATTTCTTCTCCTTCTACTGATTTATGTATTTTAATTTGTAGCTTCATTGGGTTTTGTTGAACTGGATTTTGAGAAACCGCCATTGTTGTCCTTTCGAAGCTTTTCCTTTTGATTCTCCGTCTTGATACGATTCTTGAACCCTTTCTGCCCCTTTGTCCCATTTTAGCAATGGCCCGTTCTTGGGAACATGACCCCTGTGTCATCCATGGCTACCACAAGGTAAATCTTAGGTTTTATCAAAGGGAGAGAGGACCATGGTTGTTGGTGCCCTTGATGGAAATAGGGGAGATGTTGACGAGGTATGGATGTCTGAGGGAAGATGTCCGTTATCCCAGCAAGATGAGAATTGACCGATTTGATGCAATGTCCCAAAATATTGTATTGTTCCATGGATGGGGCGAGATGATGGACCACATCATTCTCTTCTACCTGACGTCAGACCATCTTAGTCGTCCTCGTTTGATGAGTAAGGCTCCTCGCCCTTAGTGTAAATGACGAGGAGGGGTAATCTTCCTCTTCCCCGTCTTGATGCCTTGGAAGATTTTGTTGACTTGTTTTCCTTGGTTTTATGCAGATATGATGGGAAGAGGAAGTGAAGCCTCCAAGTCGGGCAATATTGTAGATGCCTTTGTTGAGGGAGAGCAGACTGAGGGCCGAGGAGGATCTGGACGAGGAGCCGGCCGAGGTAGATCTGGCTGAGGTAGGGCCTATACTCCTAGGCCCCGACCAGTTAAGGCCGGGGAGCCAATGCTGAAGGTGTTGTACTCGAAGTACGGAGTGTCTAGGGAAGAGTATAAATTAAGCTATCTCGGTCATCCAACTTTTGAATACGAGGAAGAGAGGCACCGATTTTATTATAGCCTTAACCACGTCCACTTTTATTTCAAACAGTTCCAGCAGGGACTTCGCCTTCCCTTAGACCCCTTCATAAACGAATTTCTTGGAGATATGTAGGCCGTCCTGGCCATGCTAGGAGCCAACGGTGTTAAGGTCCTCGTAGGCTTCATCGTCTTATGTCGTAATTTAGGGTTTGAGTCTACCCAATCTGCCTTCCACCACTTCTTCTCCGTAAGCTATATCAAGGAGACTAAACTTATAGTGATAAGGAGTGACTCCAAGAAGCCCAAAATCATCCTTCCTATGTCCAGTAAGGTGTCTGGCTGGGATATTCACGTCATAAGAGTGGAGAGCCGACAAGGCTTGGAGTTTGCTATTCCATCGCGTACTCCTGCTGCGCCCACGGAGATATTGAGGGCTGAATGGTCTGATGCATTGATAGCTCGGCTAACGGAGTTTGCCGAGGTAGGACTCCTTGACTGGTCGATGCTGGAGACTGACGGTCGATATTATATCAAGGCCGGGATAATGCCAGGTCCTAGGGATGGTCTGGAACCCCTCGTCCCCGACTCTAGGGGTAGAAGATTTAATAACTGGAGGGTCCACCCCGACTTGGTCTTCCATTCTGATTGTGACCGTTGCAAGCTTATTCTCGTGGATCAATGTCTTAGAGAAGAGAACATCGTAGGCTGTAATTTTTCTTCCATTGTACCTTTATACTTGTAAAATTTTCATACTTGTAAGATTTTCTTGTTGTATAACATGTCGTAATATAACTGTTTCCTCCTCGTATATGCAGTTTTGACAGCCGAGCAAGAAGCTGAGATGGCCTCCAAAAATGTTGATCCACGGGAGTTGATCAAGGCCAAGAGACGGGCAGCTAAGATCTCGATGATCGATCAGAGGAAAGACGACACCGCACGTCGTCAAGTCATCTTATCCACCAAGGAGGCTGCCGTTGTCCCCGTCAAGCCGGTCGGGGAGGTCGTTAACGAGGAGGCCTCAGGAAGCCAAAAGAAACAACTTACTGAGGGGCTTAGCCCCCAAATTACAACTGTTGAGACCGAGGAGAGGCAAGCTGATCCTCCTGCTACTGAGGAGACGAACCTCGTCCACAGGTCTTCAGGCCAGAAGAGGCCACATTCTGGTGTTACCGAGGGAGAACCTCGTTCTAAGAGGGCAGCAGATGCTTCTTCTCCCCCAGCACTCACTCCTAGTACCATCAATACTTATCCGGAGGCCGAGCAGCTAGCTCGACAGCTCATCTCTCAGCCCAAAGCCCTCAGAGGCCTCAATGTTCTAGCCCGGGAGGGCCCCATGTAAGGCTAGGTCGAGCTGTCATTCAAAGGGCCATGGATGAGGAGCTTCTTGAGAAATTGATTAAGGGAAAGCATACCAATGAAAATATTGTCAACAGGAAAGGCTTGATGCTAGCCGAGGTAAATCCCTCGTATTTCTCTTCTCTTACTTTGTACTTGGTAGTTTTGCTGATGTTGTTCTTTTTATATTGCAGTTTGCCACCATGGTTGCCTACGAGAATATACACAATAAGGCCGTGGATGAGCAAAACTCAAAGCTTAAAGCAAGGATCGGCCAGAGGGAGGCCGACGTCACCGCCGCTGTGAGCTCGTTGAAAGCTTTGGGAGAGGAGCTGGAGGACGAGAGAGCGGCCAAGGCAAAGGCAGAGGAGGCAGAAAAGGTGGCCGAGGAGGCCAAGGTGCAGGCCGAGGAAGCCCTCAGGCTTAAAGATGCCAAGATCGCGGAGCTTGAAAAGCTTCAGGCCGAGACAATGAAGAGAGCCGAGTGGGCTGAGGCTGCACGACTAAAGCTGGAGGCTAATATTCCCTCGAAGGAGGTGGATGTCGTAGCTCGGTTTAAGGATAGCTCGGCCTTTACTGAAGCCGTCAATGACAAAACAGCCACCATGTTCATGGGTGGCTACCTGCATCTGGCCCGGCGTCTCATGGTGGACACCTCCCATGGCCTGGATCTGGCCTCCATTGCTCGGCTTATCTGCCAAGATGGGTACGATGAAGCAGCCCGGTCCCTTCACTACCTTGTGCCCTATACTGAATATGATTTTGGGGTGATAGCCGAGCAAGATGCTCAGGCAGGTCGAGAAGCCTGGGTTCCTCTGTCCATCGATCCTGACAACATCAACACTTTAATCGAAAAGATCGAGGACAAGATGGATGTGGATGTTGAAGGGACCAATGTTGAGGAGTCTGTCAATGAGGAAGCTCAAATTGACGCTCAAACTCATCAAGTCACCATTCCTCCCCAAGTTTCTTTGAGGAACTTTTCACCGGCAATCGTACTTAGGATTTTCTGTTGTTTTTATGTAATAGCATAGGTCTCTTTGTACCTCTATTTCTGAATATTAATGATGATTACTTTATTTCAATTCACATCGTTTTTATTTCATGCTCTGAGATACGAACTGCTCGTTTGAATGCCTGTTTGTGTCTGTTACACAAGTACAAGCCTATTTTTTGGGGGGAGCCAAGGAAGGGCTCCTCGTCCTTCGCTTTTTTATCTAACACGAGGGGGCTACCTCGGCATTAGATGCTTGGCAATTTTGCCTTAAAGAGTCGTTAGGCCGAGGAGGAGTTCCTCGGTCTTGACTGTTGGATGTTTTCTTCTTTTTCATCTCCTTATGCCGAGGAAGATGACTCGTACATATGTCTAGGATGGTTTTGCCTGTAGTCGTTAGGTCAAGGTGATTCCTTGACAAGACGTGAGGCTTGCCCTTCTTTTTCATCTCCTTATGCCGAGGAAGGTGACTCGTGCATAGGTTTTAGATGTTTTGCCAGTTAGTCGTTTAAGTCCGAGGTGTTTCCTCATCTAGACGTTAGGCTTCCCTTCTTTTTCATCACCTTATGCCGAGGATGGTGACTCGTACATAAGTTTAATATGTTTGCCAGTTAGTCGTTTATGCCGAGGTCGGCTAGACGTTTAGCATGTCCTTTGAAGGCCGAGGATAGGATCTTCGTCTTCCAGTCTTGGTAGTAGGTAGTTGCTTTGCATGTTGAAGAAGTAAATTCCATAAACTGAACTAATTACATCAAACGGCAATCCTACCTTACTAAAAAAGTAAAAGACTAACAAATACCAATCTATTACATAAAAATAAACTAGAACTAATGATAGTATTTCCGCAGGTTGTCGGAGTGCCATGGATGCTTGAGCTCTTTCCCCTCCTTAGTCTTTAATCTATAAGTCCCTTCTCGAATGACTTGCTTTATGTGTAAGTACTCCAATTTGAGTTGTTAGTATTTTCGTTAGAAAATTAACGAAAGTTTTAACATTTCTAACATTTCTAACAATTCCTAACATTTCTAACCAAGCAAGGGTAGATTAGGGATTGCCATTTAGAGATAAACCAAGAAAAGAATCCCAAAAAGCAAAAGAAAGGTCAAAACCCCGAAATAGAAGTGGCTGGAACAAAAACTGGTTGCTTAATTTGAAAAATATTCTTCCTGTCCAAAGCCTGGAGCAGCATTTAATGAACCAGGCACGCTTACATATATATCCGCGCGGACATGTTTGAATTTCCAGAATGCCTATAAATTGAACCCTTCAGTCACAGAAATGGGGAGCAACAACACAATTCACAACTGCACCTTGGCGAAAAATAGGGAGAAAATAGTGGGAATTCACTTGAATTGCCACCATTTTCTCTTGAATCTTTCCCAAATCCCACTCACTCAAAACATTCTCAAATCACTCTCATACATATACTAACCCAAGCTTAAATCACCCCTTAGGAGGAGGATTAGAGAGAAAACATAGAGGACTTAATTGTTATCTACTTGTTTTCTCTTTGACCAACTCTAATCACAAACCCTAAACACATTCAAACCCTAAACACATTCAAGCCTTGAATCCATTCAAACACAAAACACAAAGAAGATAGGTATAACCTCCTTCTCCTTACCCTAAAATTCTCTCATCCATGCATGCATTTTCAAACTCCAAAATGTAGTTTGTTCATCTTCTTGCCCTAGATCCAAGAGGATCACCATGGAAGTTCATCTCCATGGATGATCCTCTACAAGGATCAACATTACTTTCAAAGTGTTTTTGCTTACTTACAAACATGTTTTCAAAACCCTAAAAAACATTTTCATACATCAAATCTTCATTTTCAAGGATAAAATTCCCCTTCCCAAGCAAATGAAATGCTTAAGTCCTAATGTACCCTAAGGATGGCTTGATATAGTAGATCACCACTAAAATGTCTAGTGACTACTAATCAAATCCTAAGGAAATGGGGACAAGCATGGATGCCAAACCCCCTTTAAAACCATGTTTTTCTTCAAGAGGAAGTTGCTGTCCAGTAGCCTTTCTCTAAGACCTCTGTCCATGGTCTAATTTTTTGGACATACAGAAACTTGGAATTTGGTGTTGACTACAAAATACTTTTTGTATCCAACATCCAGAGCTTTCCAGAAATATTTTTACTTTATTTTTTACGTGAGTAAAACTCCCTTTTTCAAATTTTCTTTTAAAAGTCAGTTCCTCAGTCTCTGGAAATCCAGATTTCATATCTGAGATTTCCAGAAGGTTTTGGTCCACCAATTCATCCCCAAATGGGAAAGTTCTTTCATAGAAACCTTATTTAAGGTGTTTTGAACAACTTTAATTCTCGGACTTTCCCCAGATTTTGAAGTTTTAAAGCCCTTAAACCCATTTTAAAATCAAATGTCCACTGCCTTTTTCATTCTGGTAGAAATGCTTTTCAACTTCAAAAAATCTTTTGAGTACCAAAACTCAACCCAAAAATCATACCAAAAATCATATAGCTAAACTTCATTCTCGGACTTTCCCCAGATTTTGAAGTTTTAAAGCCCTTATAACCTTTTACATCGAATGCTCGTTAAGACTCGATTACCCGCCAGACTTTTAGGACCGTTTTTCTTTCGGTCGGTGGGACCCGCTTGCCCTATAGAACCCTCGCCCGGGGCTGTCCACCCTGGGAGGTCGAAATACAGGTGGAATACGAGGGGCTTATAGACATAGTGACGGGGCCCATTGATCCAGGATCCAGAGTAGTTTGCGAAAAAGAAGAGCAATCTTTTCCAACCGATTAGGTTAATAAAACATGTTTAAGTAAACAAGAACAAATAACTGCATGTTGCATGAGCCCAAAGCCCAAACACCTACCCTCCTTCATTCCCAAAAAAAAATCTGAACCCTCGTGTCTTTCCCCCCCGCAGCTCCTCACAAAGGTTGGTTCCGGACACCGGGTCACCGTTTGATCAGTCGGGAAGATTCAAGCGCATCGTCAGCTTCGCCGTTTGTTTCGACTCCGGGTTTCAGAATGTCTGCATCAGCCGGTAATGATGGGGACAACGTCACTCCGCCTCCCGGGACCCCTCAGACAGAACAGCAGTGGAATCAGTTAGCAGAACAGATGAGATTGCAACTAGAAGCACACCTGAATAGCCTTGTGGAGGCTATTAAAAGCCACGGTCTGGCCGCCAGCCTCAATCCCGATGGCACTTTTACCGTAAAGAAGAAAGAAAGCCCTCCTCCCACTCTCAGCCGTCCTGGATATGTCAAGATGCCACCACAAGATTCCTATGTCTCCACCGCCGGGACTCCTGCCCGTCGATTCACAGGGCAACTAACCCCCAAACAGCAATTCGAAGGGCCACCATTCCAACAGCATTCAGAGATGGAGCGGCTCGGCATACCTCAGCAGCCATCAGGTGTCCCCTCTCGGAGTGATACCGATCTCGCAGAAATCAGTAAGGGGAACGGAGATTGGGAAACAACAGAAGAAATATGGTTAGCCATCAGGGCTCTCGAGGAACGTCAGAATAGACAACAGGCCTGGATTGAAGAGGCCACACGTCATTTCGGAACATTGTCAATCCCCCAACTGACTGGGGCTCCCTTGAAGGACAAATATGTGCCTGTTCCCCCAGCTCCTAATACCTCTCATTACCCGGCAGAGTTCAACCATTTGCCTCCCAATGAGCCCAACAGCAGATCCCCCCAGACCAGTTCAACTCAAAGTCATTCCAGCACCACTCAACCCGAGGTCCCAAATCCACCACCAGCCGTAGAGCACATTTGGTGGGATATCTGTGACTGCCCCGACTGCCTTGAAAGGGACTATCAGGACTGGATACACAAGGACCGTCCTCCTAAGAAGAAGAAAATTTCCTCCCAGCAAAAATTGAAAGAGAGGTTCGAGGTCGGTGATACCAGTGTGGGTACGCTCGAGGAGCCATCTAGGGGATTTGATTACTATGTACTCTACTCCAGCCAGTCTTCCCCAAAGCAAACAAGGGTAGAAAAGCCGAAAAGCCTTGCCAGCGATAGAGTTGAGACCTTCGGACACCGAGTGCGTAGATGCGGGTAATTTTATCGCTAATCGTAAGTCTAACCCCGCGGGGTCGGCCAAGATTCGGTTGTCCGGCTCGGCGCATACCGACAAAGAAAGACCAACGCCCGGTTTGGCGCTCGCACTCAATCAATATGCGGCCCAGGGGACGGCAATGACCACAAACGGCCTCAACATAACCCGGGGGCTTGTGAAAGGTTCTACCTCGCAAGAAAAAGGCACGAAGTGACTGGCTTGATGACTCTCTTTCTCCAGACAAGGACCAAATCTACGATCCCCGACTATATGGTAGCATGATCACCTTCTGCGACGAAGATTTGCCAAGAGATGTCTCCAAACACAATGAAGCCTTGTATATCACTATTCGGCTCAACACCGTATCACTCCTGGGGGTATTGGTGGACAATGGATCAGCCGTTAACGTCCTTCCCCTCAGCATGATGCGGGCCCTACGCATCAATGAAAGGCACATGATCCCATCTACCCGATCAATCAAGGCCTACGATGGCACGTCTCGTCCCATCTTGGGGACGGTGACCCTGGAACTCTGGTTCGAAACCCAAATGGTGCCAGCAAAATTCCATGTAATGGACATCCCATCCGAATTCACAGCTCTGTTGGGGCGCCCTTGGTTACACCACATGAAAGCCATAGCCTCCACTCTCCATCAATGCGTCAAGTTCATTAACCGGCAGGGGGACCTTGAAGTCATTAGGGGTGACAGTTTCCTCATAGGGAACGAAGCCGAGACCGTCGCCAAGCATGCCCGTAGCCAGACACCGGGGCTACCTCCTCCGAATCGACCAAGGGACTATCGGGGCAAGTCTCATCAGAATCCCCCAGAATCCGGTGATGCCAACTATGTCAACGAACTCAAGCGGGCAGACCACAGAGCCGGTTCGATTTATCAAGTTCAATTGCTATTTCCAACATTTGGAGGCAGAATGGAAAGAAACACTGAATACCGCCATGATACGAGCACACAAACCTCCAGTCTCCAATCAGAAATTTGTCAGCATTCTTCAAACCCGTTCTCTGGCCTCGCCAAGCGAAGAGATTTTCATGATAAAAGTCGAAAAGCACCGACAGACTCAACTCGAATGTATGAACATCATATGGGACGTCCTCCTCGAAGAACTACCCGCTAAGCCTTTTCGCTCGAGCATGGGGCATGAGATTTTTCCAGCAGCACACCAAGACGCAATACGTCCTTACATCTGGATTGAGAGGTCAGACTGTGACGAGTTAGAATTCTCCAGAATTGAGGATGCGGCAGATCCGCAAGAAGATCCCTACATTCATATGCTCAGTTTTCAGGTGCCGGACCTGATTGATTCTGATTCAGACAAAGAGATGATAGCAATGCTTGAGGAAGGAGAACAGAAACAAGAGAAACCCCGAGTCATGAGGCCACTGACAGCAATGCCATTAAGGAATTGGGAAACTCTCTCAGGCCCGTCCGCGACCAAAGAAGAAATGATCACCAAGCTTGGATTGGTCCCCCGTCCCTTTGTGTCAACCTTTGTAAAGTCCTCCGAGTCTCTCATTGTTGAGTTTGAGTCTCTCGAGTCGTCCGAGGGCCTTACGCCTGAAGACTACGAAATTGTAGCCAATGTTGTATTTCCCTTCGTTCTTAATGAAATGACGAACCTTTCTGAGTATCCCTTGATTGCCACTTTAAATGATGATAAATTAACTAATAACTTAAAAATAGTTAATAATGATTCACTAGATAAAGAAGCAGACACATTAAACGAATAATATATCGAAGAAATCTTTAAGCAGGTTGTTCGGAAAGAGGAAAATCGAGCCCAAGCTGCCGAAGAGATTTTGACAAGTGTGAATTTGGAAACTGCGGAAGAGCCTAAAGAGACGCAGATTGGTAGTTTCTTCGAAGGGAATGAAAGGGACGCTCTGATTGAGCTTCTAAGAGAATTCGTGGATGTATTCGCATGGTCCTATAAAGATATGCCAGGCCTCGATCCTTCCATAGTTGAACACCGAATACCGCTCGACCCAGAAGTCAAGCCAGTGAAACAGAAACTAAGAAGAATTAAGCCCAAATGGTCCCTACAAGTGAAGGAAGAGATAGAAAAGATGCTCAGAGCAGGGTTCATCAGGGTCATTGAATATCCTACATGGCTTTCCAACATAGTAACGGTGACCAAGGCCAACGGAAAGATCCGATGCTGCGTAGATTTCAGAGACTTGAACAAAGCTAGTCCGAAAGATGATTTCCCCCTGCCAAACATTGACATTCTGGTAGATTCCACGGCCAACCATGAAGTTAAATCCTTCGTCGACGGTTTTGCCGGTTACAACCAAATCAAAATGGCAGAAGAAGATCAAGCCAAGACAGCCTTCACAACCCCTTGGGGTACGTGCGCTACACGGTCATGCCGTTCGGACTAAAAGAATCTTTGGGGCTACGTACCGGAGGGCGGCCTACGCCTTTGTTCCATGACATGATCCATAAAGAAATTGAGGTCTATGTGGACGACATGATAATACACTCCAAAGGGTCGGATGGCCAGCACTTTGTTGATCTGAGGAAATTCTTCGGCCGCCTCCGAGACCACAGTATGAGACTGAATCCAACCAAATGTACCTTCAGTGTAAGACGAGGCAAGGCGCTAGGATATATGGTGACAGAGCGGGGAATTGAAGTAGACCCCCAGAAAATCAAGGCCATAGTTGAAATGAAGCCACCCCGGACACTGACAGAAGTAAAATCCTTCATGGGAAGACTGCAATACATAAGCCGCTTTGTAAATCAGCTGACCTCGATCTGCGAATCTATCTTCAAGTTGATGAAGAAAAATGCCTACACAGAATGGACTCCAGAATGCCAGCTCGCCTTTGAACAGATCAAGGCGTACCTTGTGAATCCCCCGATTCTTTGCCCGCCACATCAGCAAAAGCTACTGTTGCTATATCTAACTGTAACGGATAGGGCAATTGGGGCTATGTTAGCTCAAGAGAAGAAAGATTCTAAGGTTGAAAACGCCATCTATTTCGTAAGCAGAAAGCTTCAGGGGAGCGAACTCAATTACTCTGCTTGTGAAAAGACTTGCGTAGGCCTGGTCTGGGTAGAGGGAAAGCTGAAACACTACATGTAGTCTCACCCGATACATCTCGTCTCAAAGATAGACCCCATCAAATATCTGTTCGACAAGCCTTCCATCTCCATGAGGTTGGCAAAATGGTCGTTCTTCTTGGCTGAATACGACATCACTTATGTTTCAAGGAAATCCGTAAAAGGGCGTATAATGGCAGAACATTTGGTCGACTTCCCAAGTGATGAGTCCCGAGGACATGAACCTCAATTTCCTGATGATGGAATCTTTGCTCTAGAAGGAGAAAATCGTTGGCAACTCTTCTTCGACGGGGCGTCAAACAAAAGAGGGAATGGAATAGGAATGCTTCTGGTCGATCCTACTGACGAACACACCCCCATAGCAGTAAGATTGAACTTCGAGGTCACCAACAACGCTGCTGAATATGAGGCTTGCATAGCCGGGTTGGAAGCCGCCCTTGAAAGAAATATCAAAGAATTAGAAGTGTACGGTGATTCTGCCCTTATCATCAACCAGGTCTCTAACAAATGGAAGACCGTGGATCCGGGTCTGCAGAAATGTCACACCTACATGGAAGAGCTAGTAACTCAATTCAAGGAAATCAGCTTTCATTACTTGCCCAGAGATCGCAACAGATTCGTAGATGCTCTGGCAACACTAGCCTCCCTCGTTGAAATACCCGAAGGGAAGTCCGTCAAACCATTCAGAGTCGGGAGGAGAGAAAACCCCGCTTATTGCTTTGAAATAGAAGCGGAGGCCGAACCGGCCAGTGATCCCTGGTACACTCAGATCTATCAGTACCTGAAGAATGGCGAAGCCTCCTTCAAAAATGAAGATGGGGAATATAAAGAAGGAATCAAAGCGAAAAGCCTCTCAGCCCTGAAGCGACTCGCCTCCCATTATGTTCTTTTGGGAAATATGCTGTACAAGAAGCGTTATCAAGGCCCCCTCCTGCGATGTATCGGCAAACAAGAGGCTACCGGACTCATGAAAGAAATACATGGCGGTACCTGCGGCCCCCATATGAATGCTCGGGCTCTAATGCAAATCATACTGAGAATGGGGTACTTTTGGATCTCCATGGAAACTGACTGTATCCAGTTCGTCAGAAGCTGCGACAAATGCCAGCGGTACTCAAATCTAAATCATTTGCCTCCTCACGAGTTATACTGCATGACAACCCCTTGGCCTTTCGTCACTTGGGGAATTGATGTCATAGGCAAAATCACACCATCAGGCAGCAACGACCACGAGTTCATCCTGGTAGCGGTGGATTATTTCACCAAATGGGTTGAAGCAAAATCCTACAAAGTCCTCAACTCAAAGAAAGTAGCCCTCTTCATCAAAGAAAACATCATATGCAGATACGGGTTGCCGGCCGAAATCATCTCAGATAATGGATCCCACTTCGAAGGGGAATGCGACAGGCTGCTGGTGGAATTCAGAATAACCCGTCACAAGTCATCTCCCTATAGGCCCCAAACCAACGGAGCCGTTGAGGCAGCAAACAAGACTTTGGAAAACATTATCCGGAAAATGGCTGTCCGAGGCAGAGATTGGCCCGAGAAGCTACACCTAGCACTCTGGGGCTACAGGACATCAGTCAGAACTGCAACAGGGGAGACACCGTTTGCCCTCACCTACGGAATGGAAGCCGTACTCCCAATCGAGTTAGAAATCCCTCACTCAGGTGTCTTTGTTGGAAAGCCAGATCAACGAGGTCGAATGGCTCTAAAGTCGCCATGATGAATTGGCTCTACTAGATGAACGCCGATTGAAGGCCATGGAACATATCCGAGCATACCAAGGGAGAATGGCCAGAGCCTTCGACAAGAAAGTAAAGCATCGGGAGATCCGGGAAGGTGATCTCGTTTTGAAAGAGAAGCCCCCAGTCCGTATCAACCCGCTTGGCAAATGGGAGCCCGTCTGGGTCGGGCCATATGTCGTCCAGAAGATCTTCTCCGGAGGAGCCATGCAACTTGCAGACCTCGACGGAAATCCCTTTGTACACCCAGTGAATGGTGACAAGCTGCGCAGATACTACGCGTAAAACAGTGAGTAAAAAAAAAAACTAAAAAAAAGAAAACAAAAAATATATATATCAAAAAAAAAAGAGTGCTAAAGAGTAATACCCAACTAGGTTGAAAACCCGAAAAGGGCGGCCTAGGTAAAAGACGGGGTTGCACCAAAAAAAAAAACAAAAAAAAAACAAACAAAAATATATAAAAAAAAAAGAGTGCTAAAGAGTAATACCCAACTAGGTTGAAAACCCGAAAAAGGCGGCCTAGGTAAAAAACGAGGTTGCACAAAAAAACAAAAAAAAAAAAAAAACAAAAAAAAAACAAAAAAAACAAAAAAAATTAACCGGGTCGAACTACGAAGACCTGAGCCCTTTTATCCGAAGGGAACGTAGGCAGTCGGAAATGGTTCGGTCTAAAATACAAATAAGAGACACACACTGATCAGACCATGAAAGCGTCTCGAAAAACTCTAAAAAAATTCACATATTCATTACAATTAAAAGCTTTTTGATGAGTCTAAGCTCGGTTCATTCCTACAACTGGCAACCTGCCAAAAGAAAACTAAGATACATAATCAAACTAATGTGTCTGCTACGGCAAGAAAGGGATACTCGGAAACCTCGAGGTCACTCTAAGCCGCTCGTACTAGCATCCCCTCTCTTCTTCCCCCTTCGGGTCTTCTTCCTCTGAACAGGAAAAAGCTCTGGTGTAGGAACAGGATCTATCAAACCAGCCTCTGTCAGGGCCTTAGTAGCCCTAGCGTCATCTCTCATCTCCTGTAGCCTAGCTGGTAGCATAGGAGTCCTCCTCTCCTGTCTCTTGACATAAGCCTCATAGTCGGTCACAGTATCTCCGCTCCGGTCATGAGGGTTGGCCCTCGCCTCGGCCCTCCTCCTCTCTGAAACTGTCAGGTCCTCCGCACCCACAATGGCCTCACGCCGTCTCAAAATAGCCATCTGAGTCTCCCCCAAATGCCTCTCATACCAATCCAGGTACCAAGTGGTCAGGAACACAGGTCTCGGATGTCTGAGGATAACCCGAGGAAGAAAGACGTCATACCTCCATACTCGGGAAAGAAATGGAAACACCGAAGGATCATCCATAGAAGCAGAAGCCACCACCCTGGTGGCTATATCATCAAAGTCCTCCAAAGGAACTGCTCCAAGCCGAACCGTCTCGGAGACAAAGCCGGAATGTAAAAGGCGGGCGAGAAAGCCCGGAAGCATAACCACGGGAGATCCATCTGAAGTACTCTCCGAGTCTCCACCCGCCAATGAGGCACCGAGCCATCGATATCTTCGGTTTGGCGACCACCCATCCAATGCTCCCACGAGCCACGATCATCAAAATCCACCGAAACCCCTCTCTGGCAAATGTTTGAGCTTGATCATGTACGAAGTTTCCCGAAGAACCCCGGGCGCTCCATCAACCACAAAGTCAAGAGAAACGGGCTGCCCCGTGCATATACCGCCTCCCGTAGCTTGACTGTCGAGAGCATGAAAAGTCTCTCCTAAGATCAAAGGTACAACATCTCTGCCCAAGCGACAGTGAACAACTACATCTAGCAGGGCCCGATGACAAATCCCAAAGGAATAAACCATGAACAAGGTACCAAACATGCAAAGTGCAAAAGCATCCCAAAAGGCATCATCCACCAACCCTAAGCCCCTAAATCTATCAGGAAGACCAGAAATGTCAAAATAATCGGGACTACGAATCATACCTTGTGCTTCCCCCGGAGAAAGATGAAGAAGGTTACACAACCTATCAACAAAAGAAGCCCCTCCGGGCAAAGGAATCCCAATCTCTTCCACCTCCGGGCCACCAAGTAAAGCCCGAAATTCTTCAACGATCGGGACCACTTCATTGTAAGAAAGGCAAAAGACATGCCTTCTAGTATCCCAAAATGAAGAAGAAGCTCTCAAGAGGTCATAGTCCGGAACCAATTCTTTGAGAGACCACAAGCACTTTACCTTGTGCCTCTCTTCGAAAAATGACCTCCTCTCGTGCATAATCTCCCTACACCACTCCTTGAACTTTTCAAAGAACAACATTTGCTCTTCCTTGGACAATTTTGGGGAAAATTTGGACATTTCCATGGCTTTTTTGGTTTCTCTCTCGGATTTTCAGTAATTTTGAACTGAAGAAAACGAAGTTTTAATGTCATTTATGGACCAAACCAGATCTAACCACCAAAATAAATGAACCATGTCAGATGCCGAACCTGTCCGCGCGGACAGGATTGTCGCCCAGAAAAAATCTGCAGCATGCTCAAACTGCTGCACAACGGAAGAATATTTTCATCCCGGCTGCTCGAACCTTGTGCAAAACCTGCCCAAACAGTTCATATACCAAACACTCACACCCTTGCCAAAAAACTGGGGCTCATGCAACAGTGCATTCATACAACATTGCATTCATGATAGATAAAATAAAATTCTAAATTATTACATTTCAAAAAAAAAAAGAGTGTGCATAAAAAAAACTGTATCTGTCAAAAAAGAATAGGTACAGTCTCAGAAATCGGTCTCAGAAGATCGTCAGTCAGAGTCCTCGGTGGCTGGCGCTTTCCCCCGATCCCTCTTGCGGCTCGGGCCCGCCTCCTCAGTAGCCACGAAAATCTCGGGCTCAGAATCATCCTCGTCTCCGGAGGAAGGCTCGTCTGGACCAACCGGCACACCCTGATACGGCAAGCCAAGATCCGCAAAGAAGTCGTATCCGAACGAAAATGCGTCGGATTCCCGGACGTGCGAAGAAGACCCACCGTGATGCCAGACATGTCCCTGTCCATACGGATCCCCGAGAATGACGTGGTCCGAAGGCAACACCACACTGGGATCTATGAGAGGAGAAAGAGGAGTCTCGGAAGAAGGCTCGAAAGGAATAGGGGAAGTCTCCCTCTCGATAGGCGCCGGCTGTGCTCGTCTCCTCCTGCCCTGAGAAGACCCACAAATAACCATATTCTTGATAAACCTCTTGGCCCCGATCACCTGATTCGTCAGCTTCTCCACCACCTTGGCCGGGAACTGCACGGAAACAAAAGCGTCAGAGATAATTAAGGTGAAAAATGATGACAGGAAAAAAAGGAAAAGACAGAAGCAAAAAAAAAAGAGGAGAAGGAGAGGCCATACCTTCATATCCGGACGAGGCCGAAAAGCTCGTGGAACCCGATCAGGGACAGGGATCTGTACTCTCAGCCTGACCCCATCCTGGACGTACGAAAAGCTCAATCGAGGGTACCGCACAATCCCCAATCCCTCTCTCTCAAGAACCTGAGGCATCCTCAGCCTCCACAAGACGAATCGCGAGTAATCCTCGGTCGCCATGAACCTCGAATAGTGCTGGCCACCTCGATAATCATCCCATGTCTCCGAGTTCTCACTCGGATGCATCATGTCAGCAGGAGGCTCCACCGGAGCCATCAGAGGCAAATTCACGCCATGCTGGCGCGTCACTCTCTCTCCCAGATAATACATGTCGCAGGTCAAGCCTCTCAAGATCCTCCGCTCCACGGTCCATCTCTCGGCACCCTTCAGCTGCTCCACATCGAAGCGATCCCAGGGGTAGAATATGATCCCCTCATCTGTCTCAGCCCTCGTCAAAGGCAGGCAATCCGAGTACTTGAGGGTCGTGCGCCCCCTAGAACCTTTCTTCTCCCGGGCATACTTGGACCAAGAAAGCATGGCCGGATAAGCCCCGATGTACTCCGCCGGCTGCCGCCACATCGTGACGTGAAAGAACTCTAGAGCCCATACCTGCGAAAGGAAAAGGTCAAATCAATTAAGTGCGAAAAAAAATACGTGCTTAAAGAAAAGAGGGAAAGCAAAAAAGAAAGCTTGTACCTCCAGAGGGAACTCGAAGCACGTCAAAGAGCTGACAGCCTTCTGGCTATATCGATCCAGAGCGAAATATAGCTCTGCCAGCCCTGCCTCTCCCCAAGATACCTCTCCAGCTATCCCCACATCCTCCAGGGACCTCAGCAAAGCAAAAACAGCCGTCCCCTCGGCATGGCCAAAAAGCGTGCTCGAAAAAGCAAACCATAAAAAGGCCCTAGCAATCTGCTAAGCGCCTATCCTCTCATCCCCAGCCTCGTAACTCCCAATACTCTCCACGATCTTCCCGTGGACCATAGCGTACTCCATCCCCATCCCCTTTTTGGGAATAGGGGAAAATCCTAGAAGGGCCTGCAAATCCAGATCACTGTAGCCGTCTCTCCACTCAATGCTCCGTCCTTTAAAGGACAGGCCCGTAATCGCGGCGTAGTCAGAAGGTGTGACCGTGGCCTCGCCCCAGAAAAAATGGAATGTGTGGGTCACGTCCCACCAATGCTGTGCCAAAGCAAAGATCAGGCCCTTACTCTTGGGGAACTTGACCAACCCCCTCAAGCACTCGATGAACTCGTACAATCCGATCTCAATGACGATCTGTCTAGGACTCATCATCGCTCCTCTGCCCAAAACCGGAAGCCGGTCCCACAAGTAAATCACAGACTCCACCGATCCCCGAGTCTTCATCTTATTCAGCTGCTCCGTCACGAAACTGTTTCCGCCCTGCAATTAAAAAAAAAAAAAGGGAAACAAAAAATGTCAAAAAAATTTCTCATTTGGCATTTTGCATTCATAAAAAAAAAAAGCATACACATGCATCATAAAGTTTTGCAGAAAATCGGGCAGCATAACAGCATACAACGGACCTAGCCCCATTTTTCTCGCACAAAAGAAAAGAGTTTTTTCAGCAAATACCATTCATTCATTCATACATGAAGAAATCATGTCAATAATATCAAGTCAACGGAATAAAAAACTCCGTCCCATTTTTGCATAAAAAGCAATCTTTCACAAAGAATCAACGGAAGCAAAATCCGTCCCACTTTTCAAAAAAAATCCTATGCATACATACATGTAATTCATCATCCCATTGCAAAAAAAAAATCTACTTTTACAAAAGCAAGAGGCATACATTCATTTCATTGCAACAAATAAAAAGGGGTCCGTCCCGGATTCGGGCGAATTCTTTATCATTTCATATTTCAAAAAAAAAAAATGGCAAAATGCCCACTCTTTTCAAACACAATGCATACATGCAAATTTCAAATGTCAAGAACATCATTTTCAAATTTCAAATCACAATTTTCGGATTTTCAATTCTCGAATTAAAAAAAAAATGGCGAAAATGCCAATTCTTTTTCCAAACAAAATGCATATTTGGGTCACCCATATACTCATTACAACATGCAAAGCATCAAAATCAAAATCCAAGGCCAAGAGCATCACAATTTTCGAATTTAAAAAAAAAAATCACCAAAAATCAATTTCAAACAAAAATCAACAAAGAAAGTAAAGAGATTCGAAGTATACCGTTCGAAGACTCGGATCAGTGGCCCAATGTTGCCACGCATCGGGATAAGGCTCCTCCGCAATCGATTGCGAAAGTGTGTAATGCCTCCTCATTCGAACGAGTTCTAATCGCCTTTCTGCGACCGGGCCGCGTCCTTGACCTTGAATAGCGACTCCCCCGTGTTCCATTGCTTGAAAAATCAAAGAAAATGGAAGAATTTTGAAGCTTTTTGGACCAAAAATGGTGGATTTCTCGGTTTTGTCTCTTTCTCTCTCGTAAATGCAGAAAGACTGAAAAAAAGGTGAGGAAGAAGAAGGAAGGGCGGTGGCCCTCATTTAAACCTGTCAGGGATTCAGAACCCTCCGTGTGGACAAGAATGAAGGGTCAAAAAGACCATTTTGCCCTTTAAAAATTCCAGGACTCTGCAATTTAGTCCTCAACTTAACGGAGTTAACTAAAGTTAACCAAAGTTAACCCCCTTTCAAAGGAACCTTAACGGCAGTCAAATGTAAGTCCGATTTCTCCGAGAAAGATAACGGAATCCCATTTCTTTCATCAAAATCATCAAGGGCAGTAAAACGTAAGTCCGGTTTCTTCGAGAAAGATAACGGAATCCCGTTTCTTTCATCAAAATCATCAACAGCAGTTAAACGTAAGCCCGTCTTCTCCAGCAAAAGCTAACAAAATCCCCAGCAAAGTTGACGGAATCCCGTTTCTTTATCATGCACGGCCATAAAACGTAAGCCCGACTTTTCCCAACGAAAGCCAACGAAATCCCGAGCAGCTTTCGAACTACGATTGGCTTGATTCCTCTTAAGGATACGTAGGTAGCCTACCATAGGTCCAGCCACCCGACCAAAACGGTCACCCTCTCCTTCGGCAGCGGACGAAGTCCATCGAAGGACCATCCATCCCAAACCATTAAGGGAAAATATTTCAAATCAGGGTCCGAGGCACCTAAAAAGCCATCATCATCAAGGTCCGAGGCACCTAAAAAGCCATCATCATCAAGGTTTGAGGCACCTAAAACGCCATCATCATCCAGGTTCGAGGCACCTAAAACGCCATCATCAAGGTTCGAGGCACCTAAAACGCCCTCATCACCAGGTTGACGCCTCAAAATAGTCACCCCAGGGTCGACATCGAAAGACCCGAACTACGACTGGCTTGATTCCTCTTAAGGATACGTAGGAAGCCTATCACTGGGTTCAGCCATCAGACCAAAAATGGTCATTCTATCCCCAGCAGAGCGGATATACAATTTCAGCCATCAGACCAAAATGGTCATCTCTTATCCCCAGCAGAGTTTCTCTCAGCAATCGACTGAAGAGCTCGCTCACCAGGTTGACGCCTCAAAACAGTCACTCCAGGGTCAAAGACCCGAACTACGATTGGCTTGATTTCCACTAGGGATACGTAGGTAGCCTATTGCTAGGTTCAGCCACTCGATCACTTGATCATCCTGTCAAATATGGAGCCTTACTCTTATCGACGACCCCGCTTCCTTCGAAAACGCCGTCGCCGAGGGGCTACTGTAAGTGCTCCAATTTGAGTTGTTAGTATTTTCGTTAGAAAATTAACGAAAGTTTTAACATTTCTAACATTTCTAACAATTCCTAACATTTCTAACCAAGCAAGGGTAGATTAGGGATTGCCATTTAGAGATAAACCAAGAAAAGAATCTCAAAAAGCAAAAGAAAGGTCAAAAACCCGAAATAGAAGTGGCTGGAACAAAAACTGGTTGCTTAATTTGAAAAATATTCTTCCTGTCCAAAGCCTGGAGCAGCATTTAATGAACCAGGCAAGCTTACACATATATCCGCGCGGACATGTTTGAATTTCCAGAATGCCTATAAATTGAACCCTTCAGTCACAGAAATGGGGAGCAACAACACAATTCACAACTGCACCTTGGTGAAAAATAGGGAGAAAACAGTGGGAATTCACTTGAATTGCCACCATTTTCTCTTGAATCTTTCCCAAATCCCACTCACTCAAAACATTCTCAAATCACTCTCATACATACACTAACCCAAACTTAAATCACCCCTTAGGAGGAGGATTAGAGAGAAAACATAGAGGACTTAATTGTTATCTACTTGTTTTCTCTTTGACCAACTCTAATCACAAACCCTAAACACATTCAAACCCTAAACACATTCAAGCCTTGAATCCATTCAAACACAAAACACAAAGAAGATAGGTATAACCTCCTTCTCCTTACCCTAAAATTCTCTCATCCATGCATGCATTTTCAAACTCCAAAATGTAGTTTGTTCATCTTCTTGCCCTAGATCCAAGAGGATCACCATGGAAGTTCATCTCCATGGATGATCCTCTACAAGGATCAACATTACTTTCAAAGTGTTTTTGCTTACTTACAAACATGTTTTCAAAACCCTAAAAAACATTTTCATACATCAAATCTTCATTTTCAAGGATAAAATTCCCCTTCCCAAGCAAATGAAATGCTTAAGTCCTAATGTACCCTAAGGATGGCTTGATATAGTAGATCACCACTAAAATGTCTAGTGACTACTAATCAAAGCCTAAGGAAATGGGGACAAGCATGGATGCCAAACCCCCTTTAAAACCATGTTTTTCTTCAAGAGGAAGTTGCTGTCCAGTAGCCTTTCTCTAAGACCTCTGTCCATGGTCTAATTTTTTGGACATACAGAAACTTAGAATTTGGTGTTGACTACAAAATACTTTTTGTATCCAACATCCAGAGATTTCCATACATATTTTTACTTTATTTTTTGCGTGAGTAAAACTCCCTTTTTAAAATTTTCTTTTAAAAGTCAGTTCCTCAGTCTCTGGAAATCCAGATTTCATATCTGAGATTTCCAGAAGGTTTTGGTCCACCAAATCATCCCCAAATGGGAAAGTTCTTTCACAAAAACCTTATTTAAGGTGTTTTGAACAACTTTCATTCTCGGACTTTCCCCAGATTTTGAAGTTTTAAAGCCCTTAAACCCATTTTAAAATCAAATGTCCACTGCCTTTTTCATTCTGGTAGAAATGCTTTTCAACTTCAAAAAATCTTTTGAGTACCAAAACTCAACCCAAAAATCATGGGACTTGTTTACAGTCTAATAAAGAGTTCCCAATTTTTACTTTTCAGTTTGAACTTATTTTGGCCAAAACACACACACACACACACACAAATGATTTTTAATGCTTGGAAGACTCGTTTTACGAGGCATTCCGGGTGAACACTAACGTTCTTCCCGGCGTGTAACGTGACCTCCGAACCCAAATCTCTAATCTCGGGCATTTTTCAAAGTTTTAGCCCTTAAAACAAAAATGGCGTGGCGACTCCGTGTTTTTTTCGATTGATTTTCAAAAGAAAAGAAAAATACCAATCTTTCGGGAAAAATGGAACAACATCGTTACATTATGATGTAGGGACCTTCCCAATTTGGAGAGAGCTTGTTTTTTTCAGCTTTCCGACCAGTAGCTTCAATTTTTCTGAGTACCCAATCGCCCACTTGGAATACTCTCCTGTTGACCCTCTTGTCATGGTACGCCTTGGTCCTTTGCTTGTAATTCACCATTCTCAACTGAGCAGCTAGTCTTTTTTCATCCACTAGGTCTAGGTCTAGGAACCTATTGACCCTATTGACTTGCTCATCATAGTTGGAATTTCTTACAGTAGGGATAGCCATTTCAGCCGGTGCCATAGCCTCAAAACCAAAGGTTAATGCAAATGGGATTTCCTCGGTTGGCCCCCGGGTAGTTGTGCGAACAGCCCATAAGGTTAGGGAAAGTTCGTCCAACCATCTACCATCACTTTCTTTTAGGTTCTTAGTAAGGGCTATTAGTACCAACCTGTTGGATGCTTCCGCTTATCAGTTGCCCTGAGGTTTGCTTACAGATGACTTGATATGACGCACTCCTACCCTTTGCAATTCAGCTGTGATTGCCGTCGAGAACTGAAGCCCATGATCTGAAATGATAGTGTGTGGAACCCCAAAGCGACACCAGATGTGTTCATGTACGAAGTTGATTGCGTTTTCCTCAGTTATTTTGGTCAATACTTTTGCTTCAATCCACTTTGAAAAGTAGTCGACTGCTACTATTACATACTTGCAATTACCTCGGGCGGGAGGGAAGGGTCCGATGATGTCGATCCCCCACATATCAAATGGTCATGTAGGTATTACAAGAGTTTGCTCAACTGCGGGGAGTCTAGGAATGTCAGAGTACCTCTGGCACTTGTCACATTTTTTAACATAGGCTTACGCGTCCTCTCTCAGGTTTGGCCAATAATAACCTAGCAGGATGATTTTGTCAGCTAAGATTCTGGCCCCCGGGTGTCCGCCGCAAACGCCTTTATGGACTTCTCCAAGAGATTCTCAATTTCCTTAGGATAGACACACCTCAGCAGGGGCTTAGTGAAGGATCGTCTGTAGAGGACTCCGTTCATCGCAACGAACCTTGATGATCTTTTCTTGATAAGCTTAGCTTGTGTTTCATCTTCTGGGAGTTGGCCTTTCCCAATGTAGTCCATGGAGTCATCTATCCAACATCTTTCCTCTCCATCTAGGAGAACTACTTGTAGCCTCTCATATGCGGGCTCTTCAGCAAAAACTACGTATGGATTGGATTTAGGCTCAGTCACATCCATAGTCGCTAGTTTAGACAAAACATTCGCAATTTGGTTATCTTCCCTGCCTATCTGACTGATCTCAAAAAATTCCAGCTTCTTCGTCATATCTAGGACCAGGTCTCTATACTTGGTAAGTATGGGATTCTGGGTGTTATACTCTCCCTTCACTTGCTTGACAACAAGTTGGGAGTCACAGAAAGCCGCAACTTTAGTTGCTCCATAGAAGGAAGCCAACTCGATGACAAATATCAGAGCTTCGTATTCGGCTTGATTGTTGGAGGCAGGGAACTTGAATTTGATGATGTCTTGGATGGTGTGCTCACCCTCAGGACTTGCTAGCACGACTCCAGATCCGCTTTCCTCCTTTGTAGCTGAGCCATCAGTGTATAGGACCCAATAGTTGGATGGGAGTTCGATGGTTGACCCTTCTTCCTCCAGTGTGTTATGCCTCCGGGAGGTGGGGACGTGTTCACCATGAAGGCAGTCTCGACCATGAAGTCAACCAGAGGCTGTGCCAGGAGGGTCTTCCTTGGTTAGTAATGTTGGGTTTTATGGGTCCATGCGCAGCGGAATTAAGCATCTAAATAACACAAAACCCAAGAGCCTAGGATCCGTTCTATACAATTAAATTGAATTCTATGAGATAGAAATAACCAACCTTGAACGCTTTTCATTCTTGAGCTATCGAACAATGTATTGATGTGATTCTGAATACAAATTTTGAACTCCAGGCCTTGATCGTTGTACGAGCGAAGTTCCTCTAGTAGTATCCACACCTTCGAATGAACCAAGAACGATTTCTTGAAGATTGCTAGATCTTTTTAAACCTTGGAGAGAATATTGAGAAAGTGATTTTCTTTTCAGAAATTCGGCTAGTCTTTTAGGGTTTCACAGATCTTATATTTATACTACAATAGTATTGGTATATGTTTCCTAATCAAATTAGGAAACTGTCTGTCAAAACTGCCTTGGGCCTATGATGTCGCGCGACCACACGAAGCTCATGGACAAGTTGTGTCGCGCGATGACATATGCCACATCAGGAATCTCAATCATTCTTCCTCTGGTTTAATCAATTCATTATAGTTGTGTGTGACCCAATATGATTATATTATGTTGGCAATGAGCTCGATCATATCGACCCTCATAAAACATAAGCGGACTCTAGCAAGCCATTATGTCTACCCAAATAATATAACGTAAGAATTCACGTTTCCAATGGTACACTTCCATTTCTCCCTTTGTCTCACGATGTTATATTGAACACAAGTCATGGTCCATGACAACTTGTACTTGTTCAATGATTTCTCGATCTTGAGTATAATGATAATCCAATCGCATTGGGGTATGGCCATACACTTTCATCATTATCACTCATCGAGGGATCCAATCAAAACATCTCTGTTAATGTTAGATCATGTGTTGCCATGAATGTTGTCCCAAGTTTTGCAAACCAATGTTGCCACTGGTGTTGCCACAAGTGTTGTCATTTGGATTTGGCAACACTGAAATAGTTACTGTATTTTTCACAAATAAAAATGTGGAAATTAATGTTTAAATAACAGGAGTTAGTCTGCTTAAAATGAGCTTGAAAAGATCAACATAAACTGCTCAGGCGTGATTCACGAAGAAGAGGAGATAATTAACAAATAAACATGTGTTTATTTGTTTGACCAAGCATAAAGAGATTTTATTCAGCTATTCAGGGGGAGAACAAGTCAGAGTACAAGGCATCTAGAGCTGAGAGGTACAAGCAAGAGAAGCAAGAGAAGACCTAGTCTCCTACAAATGAGGCGAGTTGGCTAATTTGGAGGAAACAAACTCCAAAGCTGTTGCTGATCATTTTGAGTAGGCTCCAAGACTTTGTGGCCTATAAATAGTGCAGTGGATCTTCATTGAAGATCATCCAATTCAGAAAATGCAAATCTGCACAAGAAATAGAATTCTGCTCTCAAGTGTTGCCATTCAAGTGTTGGCAACACTCAGTCCGACACTCAAGAATTTCATATAGATTTTTATATTTTTGTGAGATTTTGAGTGTTCATTTTCAAAGAGAGTTCTTTTATATGTTGTTCCTTATGTTAATGATTGTTTATCATTAAGGAACTTCTTCGACCTTGTATTGAATTCATATTATTAATAGAAAGGTCTTGCCCTCCTGGCACCCATCAAGTTATATATTTATATAACTTGATAAAAATTATATTCTTGTGTATTGCTTTAATTCTTCCGCTGCAATTTAAATTTATTTCTATTGATTTGTGTTTTTCTAGAATTGGTGTATGTGTTGTTGTTAGTGTTGCCAACACTAAAGATAACACTTGTGAGTTTCGTCTCACCTTCTGAGTTTCGTCTCACTTGTACTAAGCCATAGACAATTTCAATCTCTCTTTCGAGGGACAAATTCCATCTTGACTTATCATCCTTCCCATCATGAATCCGATCATGCCAAAGATAGCCTTTATAGATATCATGTTAAGATATCGTTTGACTAAAATCAAACATGATTTTCATCATATGTAAGGTCATGATAATCTCAGGTCTAGGGACTAAATGAAGTGACCATATGAGATTTAATTATGACATTTGATCATGAAATAAATCTCATACGGGTCAAGTCCAGTCACTTGTTCTCTAACAAGTACCCATAAATTTAATGTGCATCTCTATGCATATAATCATCATATGATTATCCATTAACATTTATACTAATTATTCACTTAATAATTAGGGACGGAGATTATTACAAATAAATATGCAAAATATATAATAATCATATAATAAACTTTTCATATAATAATAAATAATGTCAACACATAAGTCTATCAACTATAGGCCTAGGGCATAACACTAACAGTCTCCCACTTGCACTAGGCCCAATCTCCCATGTATCGAATACCCATGGACCTAACATGACCATCATGCTTGGCTTGCGGGAGAGCCTTAGTTAATGGGTCCGCCACGTTGTCATCAGTGTCTACTCTGCATATCTTTACGTCTCCCCTCTCGCATATCTCTCGGATAATGTGGAAACGTCGAAGTATGTGTTTGGATCTCTGATATGACCTTGGTTCCTTTGCTTGTGCAATGGCACCATTATTATCACAATAAAGTTAAATAGGATCTTTGATGCTTGGAACGACTTTCAAACCACTAATGAACTTTTTGATCCAAACACCTTCCTTAGATGCATCAGATGCCGCTATGTACTCAGCTTCGGTTGTAGAATCAGCGACGCTACTTTGCTTGGAACTTTTCCAACTAACAGTGCCTCCATTCAGCGTAAACAAAAATCCTGTCTGCGATCTGAAATCATCTTTGTCGGTTTGGAAGCTAGCATCTGTGTAGCCTTTTACTACAAGATCTTCTTCCATTCCTCCAAAGACCAAGAAAACATCCTTAGTTCTTCGTAAGTACTTGAGGATATTCTTGACTGCTATACAATGTGTTTCGCCGGGATCCGATTGGTACCTACTCGTCATGCTTAGACCACACGAGACATCGGGTCTAGTACATAACATAGCATACATGATAGACCCAATTGCCGAAGCATATGGAATACCATTCATTCTCTTTCGCTCATCATTAGTCTTAGGACTTTGAGTCTTGCTAAGAGATATACCATGCAACATTGGCAAGTTTCCTCTTTTAGAATTTTCCATTTGGAATCTTCTAAGAACCTTGTCAATGTAAGTACTTTGACTTAAACCAATCATCCTTTTAGATCTATCTCTATAGATCTTGATACCAAGGATATATGCATCTTCGCCCATATCTTTCATTGAAAAACACTTTCCCAACCAAGACTTGACAGTCTGTAGTGCAGGAATGTCATTTCCAATGAGTAAGATATCGTCGACATACAACACTAGAAATAGTGCTACACTCCCACTAATTTTCATGTATACACGAGGTTCATCTTCGTTCTTGATAAAGCCAAACTCTTTGATTGCTTCATCAAAACGTAGATTCCAACTCCTAGAAGCTTGCTTCAATCCATAAATGGATTTCTGCAACTTACACACCTTGTTAGAATTTTCAGGACTGACAAAACCTTCAGGTTGTATCATGTATCCATCCTCAAGTAACTTCCCATTTAGGAAAGCTGTCTTGACATCCATTTGCCATATCTCATAGTCATAATATGCGGCTATGGCAAATAAAATTCTAATAGACTTAAGCATAGCTACAGACGAAAAGGTTTCATTATAGTCGATACCATGAATCTGCCTATATCCCTTAGCTACAAGCCTAGACTTATAGGTGTGCACCTTCCCATCCATGTCGGTCTTTTTATTGAAGACCCATTTGCACCCTATGATTTTTACACCTTCGGGTGGATCAATCAAGTTCCAAACTTGATTATCAGACATGGAATGTAATTCGGACTCCATGGCCTCTTGCCATTTTTCCGAATCAGGAGAGGACATCGCTTCTTGATAGCAAGTAGGTTCATCGTTTTCGATTAACTCCACTTCATCACTTTCCGTAACGATAAATCCATATCTCTCGGGTTCGGATCGTGACCTACCACTTCGGCGTAGGACTTGTGCATATTGAACCGGTTCCACAACTACTTGTGAACTTGGTTCAGTTTCTACCATTGGTTCAATGTTGTTTTCGGGTTCTCGAATTTCTTCGAGATCTATTTTACTCCCACTGGTTCCTTTGCGAAGAAACTCCTTTTCTAAGAAGGTACCATTTCGAGCAACAAACATTTTGTTCTCGTTTCGGTTGTAGAAATAGTATCCTTTAATTTTCTTAGGATAACCTACGAAAACACATTTATCAGACTTGGGTGCTAGCTTGTCAGAAGTTAACTTCTTGACATATGCATCGCAACCTGTGATGATGTGTCGCCATTTCACGGGAGAAAAATTCGATTCCTTTCGTAGTTTCTTTGAAAAAAACCAAATAAGACCCGGGAAAAAGAACGGAGTCGCCACGCCATTTTTGTTTTAAGGGCCAAAACTTTGAAAAAAGCCCGAGATCAGAAATTTGGGTTCGGAGGTCATGTTACACGCCGGGAAGGACGTTAGTGTGCACCCGGAATGCCTCGTAAAACGAGTCTTCCAAGCTGAAAATCATTTGTGTGTGTGTGTGTGTGTGTGTGTTTTGGCCAAAATAATTTGAAACTCAGAAAAGTAAAAATTGGGATATCTTTTTAAGACTTTAAACTGATCCCATGATTTTTTGGAAGATTTTTGCATTGAGATTTGGTACTCAAAAGACCTTTTGAAGTTGAGAGTCACTTCTGCCAGAATGAAAAAGGCAGTGGACCTTTGATTTTGAAATGGATTCAAGGGTCTTAAAACTTCATAATATGGATAAACTCAGAGAATGAAAGTTGTTCTAGACACCTTAAATAAGATTTGTGAGAAGGAATTTTCCATTTTGGAGAAGATTTGAGGGGTCAAAACCTTCTGGAAACCTCATATATGAGATCTGGATTCCCAGAAGCTGATGAACTAGCCTCTGAAAGAAAATTTGAAAAGAGGAGTTTTACTCACCAAAAAAATAAAGTAAAAATATTTATGGAAAGATATGGATGTTGGCTATAAAAAGTGTTTTGTAGTCAACACCAAATTCCACATTTATCTGTGTCCAAAAAATTAGACCATGGACTGAGGTCTGAGAAAATTGCTACTGGACAGCAACTTCCCATGAAAGAAAATATGATTTTAAAGGGGGTTTTGCATCCATGCTTGTCCCCATTTCCCTAGGTTTTGGTTAGTGATCACTTGACATTTTAGTGGTGAATCAACTATACCAAACCATCCTTGGGGTACATTAGGACTAAGCACTTCATTTGCTTGGGAAGGGGATTTTTATCCTTTGAAAATGAGATTTGATGCTTGAATAGGGTTTTGAAAATGAGTTTTCTTTGCAAGAAAGTAAGAACACATTAAAGAAAATGTTGATCCTTGTAGAAGATCATCCATGGAGATGGACTTCCATGGTGATCTTCTTGGATCTTAAGACAAGAAGAAGAATGAACTACATTTTGTAGTTTGAAGATGCATGCATGGATGAGAGATTTAGGGTAAGAAGAGGGAGGTTATACCTATCTTCTTTGTATTTTGAGGCTTTGGCTTGAATATATGAGTGTTTGAGGCTTGAATGTGTTTAGGGTTTGAATTTGAGAGTGAGTGTGAGTTGGGAAATATTCAAGAGAAAATGGTGACAATTCAAGTGAATTCTCACTGTTTTCTCTCTATATTTCGCCAGAGGTTCAGTGCAAATTGTGTTGTGGCTCCTTATTTTTGTGACTGGAGGGCTCAATTTATAGCCCTCTGGAAATGACAAAGATGTCCGCGCGGATAGGATCCTTCGCGTGCACTGTTCATTAATTGCTGCTTCAGGCTTTGGACAAGAGGAATATTTCTTTTGAAAATTCAAATTAACAGCCAGTTTATGTTTCCAGCCATTTCTATTTTTGGTTTTCTTCCTTTGTTTTGCTTTTTAAGATTCTTTTTGAGGTTTAACCTTAAATAACAATGCCCATTTTACCCTCACTTTGTTAGAAATGTTAGGATTGTTAGGAATTGTTAGAAATGTTATAACTTTCGTTAATTTTCTAACGAAAATTCTAACAAGCTCAAATTGGAGCACTTACACAACCCCAAATCTTCATGAAATACAAACTAGGTTTTCTTCCATGCCACATCTCATATGGGATCTTTTGAACCGATTTGGTAGGAACTCTGTTTATAGTGAAAGTAGCAGTTTCTAGTGCATGTCCCCAAAAGGATAAAGGAAGCTCAACTTGACTCATCATAGAACGAACCATGTCCAACAAAGTTATATTCCTCCTTTCAGGCACACCATTCCATTATGGTGTTCCGGGTGGAGAGAGTTCTGAAACGATTCCAAAACTCTTAAGATGACTGTCAAATTCTTGGCTCAAATATTCGCCACCTCGATTGGATCGAAGTACCTTAATAGTTTTGCCAAGTTGATTTTGCACCTCATTTTGAAATATTCGAAATATCTCAAACGATTCACTTATATGTTTCATTAGATAAACATATCCAAATCTACTATAATCATCAGTGAATGTTATGAAATCTTTTGAAATCCTCCCCTAGCATTGCTACTCATAGGTCCACACACATCGGTATGTATGAGGCCTAATAAGTCGCCCGCCCTTTCACCAGTTTTGGTAAATGGGTCCTTGGTCATCTTGCCAAGTAAACAAGATTCGCATGTCTCATACGATTCATAATCATGTGAGTCTAAAAATCCATCTTTATGGAGTTTAGAAATGCGTTTTTCATTTATATGGCCAAGACGACAATGCCATAAGTAAGTGTGGTTTACATCATTGGGTTTAGATTTCTTGTTAATGTTATAGACATCATTATCACGATTTTCAACATCAAGGATATAAAGGCCATTGAATGAAATAGCAGTACAATAATGCATATCACTCTTGTAAATAGAAAACTTCTTATCACATATAAGAAAATTAAAACCTTTATTATTCAAACATGAAATCGAAATAATATCCCTACTTAAAGCTGGAACGTAATAACAATTGTTCAAAACAAGTATTAGTCCACTAGGTAAAGTAACTTCATAAGTTCCTACGGCTAATGCAGCAACTCTTGCTCCATTCCCCACACGTAGGTCCACTTCACCATCCTTAAGCATCCTTCTGTTCTTTAAACCCCTGCACATTTAGACAAATGTGAGTTCCACATCCGATATCCAATACCCAAGAACTAGAAGTAGATAGGAATATATCTATAACAAAGATACCTGAAGTCGAAGCAACACCTTTGCTCTTCTTCAGTGCTTCCTTGTATTTTAAGCAGTTTCTCCTCCAATGTCCAATCTCATTGCAATGGAAGCAGACTGCGTCCTCTTGGAACTTGGGCTTAGCCTCTTTGGGTTTGGCAACATTTGCCTTAGGATTAGTAACTTTTGCCTTTCCCTTACCCTTAAAACCCTTCCCCTTGTTAACCATCAACACTTGATCGGTTTTCTTCTTGACAATATTGGTTTCCGCAGTGTTCAACATTTGAACTAACTCGGAAAGGTTCTTATTCATGCCCCCATGTTATAGTTCATTATGAAATTACTAAAACCTTCGGGCAATGAATTCAATATCATGTCAGTAGCCAACTCTTAGCTAATCGGAAAACCGAGCCTCTCAAGATGTTCGATGTGGCCCTTCATCTTTAGAGCATGGGGACCAATAGCTTGTCCTTCACTCATCTTGCATGAGGTTAGGGCCTTAACTGTGTTATACCTTTCTTGCCTTGCTTGAACTTGGAACATTTCCATCAGTCGATTGTTTAGATCAACTGTCCCCAAGTGCTCAAGATCCTTTTGAAGGCTCTTGCACTTGGCGGAGAGCATGAGGCAACCAACATCAGTAGCATCATGCTTATGCTTCAGATATTGATCCCTCACTGCCCTAGTAGAATTGGCAGCAGGTTCAAGTGGAATAGGTTCTTCGAGAACGTACAATTTCTCATCTTGCCTGAGAACAATTCTCACGCTACAGATCCAATCCATATAGTTTGTACCATTCTCTTCCAACTTTTCCTTCTCAAGGACAGATCGCAGTGACAGATGATTATTGTTTGATGCCATTTATTCTACAAAAGGATATACATAAAATATGAACACATATAAGTAAACATATTATATGAGAAGTATAATGCATTTACATGAAAATAAATGCTCCCACTAAATTATACACCTTCCAATGCAAATAAGCATAATATACATTTAATGGGCTAAGATCCAACTTTAATTTAATTTCAAGTTTGCTATGGCAAACCGCTCAAAACTAAATTAATTAGGTAGAAACATCAATCATATCACATATATGACTCTTAGATCTTTTATGAGATTTATTCAAGACATCATATGTCTAAGCATATTTTAATCTCATCTTATGCCTTGGATCCAAAACCATTTTGATAATCCAATTAAGTTCATTCACTTTAAACGTATAGGAACCTCCATTTCCTCATCTTGCTCGCAAGCGAATAGAATCAAAGTACCTTGCTATGGCAAGCCCACCCAAAACTATTCGAATGGTCTCAAGTGTTTTAATCATGAATTGGCATAAAGAACTTAAAAGTTAAATGAAGGTTCTTTAAAGTAGATTATAAGCATATCAGCAAAGATAGTCATAATTGCGCACCAGGTAAGTTCCCAGGAAGATAGGTGAGCCACAAGGACTACTTAAGTACCAAATCTCTCCTTCGACAGAACTCTCCTAGACATGCACAATCAGAAATCAGCTCTGATTTACAGCATAATCAATACTTTGTATAAACAGTCAGTTTCCTTTTAAATTTTGCGTAAAATGACTTGTTTCTCATAAACAATCACAAAACCAAAATTTCAATGTTTCAATTTAAACATTCAGGAAATTATAATATAATGTTTCAACTAAACATCTAACAAAATTATTAACACGTAAGAACACATAATTCATGCATCGCAACAATTAATAAAATCATATTTTAATTAACTAAGCATGCATAAACAATGAATTAATCTAGCATAGCCCTATAAACTTAATTTCCAGAAATTTATAGCATCCAGATTAAGACATAAACATATTAGATTGCAAACACATTCATGGATTAGCAGGATTATGTAACAAACTGATTCTGCCTAGATTGGGCAAGTTTTGTCGCGTGACAGAGTCAAGTTTTGTCGCGTGACACAAGCAAGCTCTGTCGCGTGACACTGGCTTCCTTTGTCGCGTGACACAAGGCAGCTTATGTCATGTGACACCTTGATACCAGATTTGCAGATTTGCAGATTTCAATCAATTCTAAATCACAGAGCAATTAAATCATGTAAACAACTTTTAACAGATTTAATTCAATATCAATAGAACACGATTTGGGCATATTGTTTAAAAAACAATCAAACTATCGCATACAAAACTTGCAAAAAACCATATAAACGATTTATATCAATTTTTCTTAGCATGTTTATTCAAACTTAATTATACGAACGGGGCGCTGATACAACTGTTGGGTTTTATGGGTCCATGCGCTGCGGAATTAAGCATCTAAATAACACAAAACCCAAGAGCCTAGGATCCGTTCTATACAATTAAATTGAATTCTATGAGATAGAAATAACCAACCTTGAACGCTTTCTGTTCTTGAGCTACCGAACAATGTATTGATGTGATTCTGAATACAAATTTCGAACTCCAAGCCTTGATCGTTGTACGAGCAAAGACCCTCTAGTAGTATCCACACCTTCGAATGAACCAAGAACGATTTCTTGAAGATTGCTAGATCTTTTTAAACCTTGGAGAGAATATTGAGAAAGTGATTTTCTTTTCAGAAATTCGGCTAGTCTTTTAGGGTTTCACAGATCTTATATTTATACTACAATAGTATTGGTATATGTTTCCTAATCAAATTAGGAAACTGTCTGTCAAAATCGCCTTGGGCCTATGATGTCACGCGACCACACGAAGCTCATGGCCAAGTTGTGTCGCGCGATGACATATGCCACATCAGGAATCTCAGTCATTCTTCCTCTGGTTTAATCAATTCATTCTAGTTGTGTGTGACCCAATAGGATTATATTATGTTGGCAATGAGCTCGATCATATCGACCCTCATAAAACATAAGCGGACTCTAGAAGCCATTATGTCTACCCAAATAATATAACGTAAGAGTTCACGCTTCCAATGGTACACTTCCATTTCTCCCTTTGTCTCACGATGTTATATTAAACACAAGTCATGGTCCACGTCAACTTGTACTTGTTCAATGCTTTCTCGATCTTGAGTATAATGATAATCCAATCGCATTGGGGTATGGCCATACACTTTCATCATTATCACTCATCGACGGGCCCAAGCAAAACATCTCTCTTTCGAGGGACAAATTCCATCTTGACTTATCATCCTTCCCATCATGAATCCGATCATGCCAAAGATAGCCTTTATAGATATCATGTTAAGATATCGTTTGACTAAAATCAAACATGACTTTCATCATATGTAAGGTCATGATAATCTCAGGTCTAGGGACTAAATGAAGTGACCATATGAGATTTAATTATAACATTTGATCATGACATAAATCTCATACGGGTCAAGTCCAGTCACTTGTTCTCTAACAAGTACCCATAAATTTAATGTGCATCTCTATGCATATAATCATCATATGATTATCCATTAACATTTATACTAATTATTCATTTAATAATTAGGGACGGAGATTATTATAAATAAATATGCAAAACATATAATAATCATATAATAAACTTTCCATATAATAATAAATAATGTCAACACATAAAGCATCTCGCCAGTAATCGGACTGCTTTACAAGAGAGGGGATCCCAAGTACTCCTTCAACTGGATAAATGCTTCTGTACATTCAGGTGTCCAGGAGAAGCTCTTGGCCCCCTTCAAGACCTTGAAGAAAGACAGTGATTTTTCGACGGACTTGGCAATGAATCTCCCAAGAGCCGCTATTCTTCCAGTCAATCTTTGAACCTCCTTGATGTTGGTAGGTTCCATCATGTCAATCAAGGCTTTGATTTTTTCAGGGTTCGCCTCAATTCCCCTTTGAGATACCATGAAGCCCAAGAATTTTCCGGCAGTCGCCCCGAACACACACTTACTTGGATTCAACTTCATGTTATAGGCTCGAAGATTGTTAATAGTTTCTTCCAAGTCAGGGGCGTGACTGCCCTCCTTGGTCTTTATGACCATGTCATCAATGTAGGCCTCCATGTTACGGCCTATTTGCTCCCCAAAGACTTCATTGACCATACATTGGTACGTTGCTGTAAGTACCCCAATCTGGATCACTCTCTTCCAAACGCACGGGAAACACCGCAGACTCACACAAACAATATTGGCAAGGTCAGTCAACCTCTTCTTCCTTCTCCCTGCCGTGGCAAAGTGATCTAGGAACATCCTCCTCATGCTCCTCCAGCTGTCAATGCTTCCCTTTTTGAGCTCACGGAACCAGGTCAAGGCTGTTCCGGAGAAGGTACTTGCAAAAGCTTTACAGAGAACGTCGTCTGCTTTGGTGAGGAGGGCCATAGTAGATTCAAAACTCTGCACATGGTCCCGTGCGTCCGTGGTTCTCGCATATTTATCAAAACTCGAGACCTTGAAGGCAGGGTTAGGTGGTACATCATTTATTTTCTGAAAGAAGGGACGGGTGGCACTAGTGTCATCTTCTTCCTCGTCCTTTCCCATCTCCATATCGTCAATTCTCTTTTTCAAAAGTAATAGCTCTCTAGCATCAATCCCATTTTTAGAGCTGAAATGGGAACTTCGGTGGGAACTGTTGTGGGAACTTCGGTGGGATCTTTCTCTTGGGTGACCATTCACCTTGCTATGCTCCTCGTCATCATTGGGGTTCTCTCCTCGCCTAGAGGGTGTTTTGTCCTTCCTCGGCTCCCCTTCATGATGGCTGAGGATCATTCTGTACGGACGAGGACTCCTTGGCCTTACATGGTTTCTGGGACAGGGTGAATTATGTCGATGATGATTGATATGCCAAGGAGTACTGTTACGATGAGGAGGAGAGAAATGCCTATCCTGACTGAGCCTTGCTCGCAAGTCGGCTGAGTTAACCTCCTGCTCCCTCGAATTTAAGTGGCTTCTCAGGTCTACCACAGTCCTCTCGTTTTTATGATTGTTCGACCGAGGACGAGGAGGAGCCTCTCAGAGGTTTTGCTTAGGTGGTACAGCAGGCTCACGGGGAGGGGGATCTTGGCCACGAGGAGGGATCCTCTGACTACCTCGCCTATCACCCTGAGTTTCCCTCCCACGAGAGTTTCCTGACCTCGAAGGCCTGATTAACTCGGCCATTGAATTTTTGGGATCCAATTGCAACAAAGCATTTTTTGTTTCATAGATACGTTGCAAAGTCTCCATCTGCTGGTGCAAGAGTGTACGTCGGTCAACGGGCTGGGTGTTCTCAGCTCGTCCTGCATCAGCATTCCTCATCGCCTACTTTCTCGTAGCTCGCTTTCCTCGTGGACGACGACGAGGAGGATTGGTAATGTCCCCCTCGGCAACTGGCTGATTTCGAGAATAGAGAGTCATGCTGAGGGGAGGTGCACCTTCGATCAGAGGTGGAGGAGGAAGTATGCCTTTGGTGAGAGGGATCTCATCCACGTGAGTTCGCTCCTCCTCGTTAGTAACACTTGCAATATTTCCGTCTTCCATTGGAATTCAAGATTGCAACAGACTAGAATTCTTACGAAAACAAAATTCTTAAATGAATCAAACTTTCTAGCTAGCCCAAATTTCCAAGGGAACGGTGCTTTCAGTCCAAACAACAATTTTCTGGTAGAACAATGATTTTCAGGCCAAAATAAAACGAAATTCAAGACGGAACATGCTTTTTCCGGCTAAAAAACCAAATTATTTCCGGCCAAAACAACTTTCTCAATTGATGAAAATTCCAGGCGAAAGTAATTTCCAGGCGAAATAGAAGTTTTCCGGCCAAACTAAAAAATTTCTGGCCGAAAACAGGTTCAGTCGAATCGGAATTCCAAGCTATTCAATGGGTCTTTGAATCAATTCCCGGCAATGGAACCAAACTGATGCTGCCAAAAAGATCGAATCAGCCCAAATCCAGCGGTCGGTTGTACTCCGGCGATTGAATAGCCTGAAATAGATGAACAAACACGTAAACTACGCCGGGGCTTCTCCGGTGAAGGCCCTCCGACGTGAGATTAAGTATTTGTTTTGAGAGAGAAATCAATTTGATATAGTTTAGGGTCAAATAGATAACGTACCAAAATATGTGAATTATGGCTTGTATTTATAGGCTTAGCAATGTGGAATCCCTGTTGAATTGTATTGCTAAGAGATAAGATTTGAATCCCAAGAGGATTAATATTGAGGAGTCCTTGTTGGACCTGAATGTGTATAGGAGGTGGTTACAATCCTAGAAAGAATATAACTGCTCAATGTCCTTCATTGACAAGGTCTGGTAATTTGCAACTCTGCACGATAGCCGAGATGACCTCTCCTCGTCATACGTGGCCATCTTGGCCTACAATGAGCCGGGGAAGAGGTAAGAGATCTATGGAGAAACCCGTCATGATGGTTTGATAGCCGAGGAGGCCTCCTCGTCGTCAAGGGTGCTCCAGCTCGGCCTTGGAGGGAGGTCTCCTCGTCGGTATTTGAGTTGGGCCTTGATCATTCGCCTGTCAAGCCTTGAACGTCCTAGGGAATGACAAGATGGCTTGATACGAGGAAGCCCATTTCCTTCCTCGTATTTGAGACTTGATGGATTATGTTTAGGGCCCAATCCACTTGGGCCTTGCCCGGACAAGCCCACGTTCGTATCTCAATTTATAATGTTCATTATATTTGACGGGTAAAATAGGTTCATTAAAAAAAGTTTCTTTTATAACATTTTATTTTCTTTCATTTCCTCTCACTTTTGGGAGGATTGTGTAGGAGGAAAATGCTCAAAAAAATTCCTTTCCTTTCCCTCCAATTCCTTCCTAAAAAATCTCGAAAGCAAGCTTAGGAAATAAATTAATTTAGATTTCCTCTATTTTCCTTCCCTTTGTCCCGATTTTTAAAACTCAGAAGCGCACCCTAAGAGTTCACACTTCGTTCACCCCCAATTTTTTACTTTACCCCTAAATATAATTACTAAATACATCTCCTAATTTTCCTATTTAGCCCCACTCAAACAAAACTTATATAGCACAACCGCAACATTACTGAATATTCTCACAATACTAAGTCTACTCAAATGATTATACTAGCCACACCACTTCTCTTTCTAATTTACCCTTTTGAACCCTAGATAGAGATCTATAATCAATGAAGCCTGGCCGAAAAGAATGACTCGCCTAAATACAGGCAACAACTTGCGAGAGATTAAGAAGATGAATTTAAACACTGAGAATTAACATGTATTACGAAGAATAGGTACTTTGTGAGCCAAAGCTGCATTAAACCTTTGTGAGATCTCCTTGTATGTCTGGATCCAAGAATTGTGACCGTCTGCTTGGAGGGTCTTGGAAAAATCTTAAAGGTAAGTTGAGAAGAAATCGAGTAACACATGGGATGTTAATTACTATGACCGGTTGTTTGATGATGCTGAGGGTTTTAGAAAAGATAGAAAACTTGCAAAGTCACCACAACAATGAAATTTATGAGAAGGTTTTGGAAATGTATTGGTTGGAGGATGATTATGAGAACCTGCCTTCAGGTGATGATGGGGCCAACCTGATTTCAACTTTGAAGAGAAAGTAATGTTCAAGTTCCATATCCTTCATCTCCGACAAGCTGTTGTTTGTATTTCTGTGAGCCATTCTTTCCGGCCAATTCATCAATGCATTGTGGGTCTCCAGCCATTGTTCAAAAATGGTAAAATAGGAAGAGAGGTGGTGTAGCTAATGTAATCATTTGAGTAGACTTAGTATTGCGGGGGTATTAAGTAATATTGCGGGGTGAATAACAATTCTCAATATATACTCCCTCCGTCCCGATTTAAGCTTCACCCTTTATACAAAATGGTGTCTCATTACAAGCTTTACCTTTCCTAAATGGTAAAGATTTTGGGTCTCACTTGTTTCTCTCATACTTAAATTATGGGGCTCACTGTCAATCACTCACTTTTTCTCTTCAGATATTTAAATTGTGGGCCCCACTTATTAATCTCATTGATTTTCTCTACTCACAACCTTTTTCCTACTAATTCATTTTCTTAAATTTTTATGCCCACAAAAATGAGGGAGAATACACTCCCTTATCTTTGTTCGGAGAATAAGTTTAATCTTCCCTCCATTTCATCCGAAAAGGCACAAAGTTGGTATTTCACAAGAATTAAGAAAAGTGTATAGTTGAGCAAGTGTTGTGAGTATGAAAAGTGATGTAAGAGCGAGAAAGTGGGTAGGGAACAGTTAGTGTAAGTATGAAAAGTGAGACCCACGAATAAAGAAGCATTAAAAGTTGGACAATGATATACAAAGTGAAAATGCATAGGAAAAACTAATAGTGAAAACTAGTAAACCGTTTGATGATATCAGTGGGGTACACAAAGATTTATTGCAATCCAACGGACTACACGTTTTCACTATGGTTTTTCCCTACAAATTTTCATTATACATATCATTATCCTAAAAAAATTCATTTTGAGAGTGTGTCTTCTTAAATGTGACATCCAAAATGAAAATTTGTGTCTTTTCGAGTGGTAAATAAGGAGTGGTATTTTTTTATTTTTTAGACCATTTGATTGCACTTTTACATTATCACTTACCCATCGATAGTTTTTAATCTTCTTATTAAACCCTCACATTCTTTAACACTATCATTTGTGTTTTTTATCACATTGAACACTTTTAAATACCCTAGTACTTTTTACTCTAACACCTATTAACAAATACTATATTCGTCTCATTTGAAGGTTCACTTATTATTCAAATGAGTGTTCCATTTAAAAGTTTACATTTCCCAAAATGGTCAAAGCTTATTATTATTGTGCTAAGTATACCCCAATTGTCATTGAAAGTTTCTTGTAGCTAGGAAGCACAATCAACTTCAACAGTTTACAGATGTGAGTACAGATGTGTCTCACAACTGTCCACACATCTACAATTAATGCAGCGGAATAAAATTATAAAACAAGAATAATATACGTTCACTGGTTTTGATCCCAGTAAACTAGGCTTACGCCCAAAAACTTTTCACTATTAAAAATGGTGTTGCTTACAAAAAACACTAATAAGTGAAAAACTAAAATACAAAAATACTAAACAAGTTCTAATCACCTTCTATCAAGAACAGACTCTCTTTCCCAAGTAGACTCTATTCCAATCAGAAGTAAAACAAAGAACTTGACAAAAACCTAGATGTGAGTTCGGATGTAAGACACAACCTTCACTCACAACCTAAATTGACAATGTTGAAACCGTGAAGAACAAATGTATTTTTCTTTCTTAAAAACCGTGTCTTCTCTTGTGCTGATCTCTTTATATTAATATGCACCTTGAGAAGATCTTCACGAATCCAACACATTCCTAATGTGAGTTTCCAAATCCTACAAGGAAACATAAAGCACACTCACAAGGAAAGAGATTTTGTTAGTAGGTTAGTCCTAATATAAATATATGTACATAAATAAAAGATATTTACACTATTAACAAAGTCCTTTTCAAAATAGGACAATATAAATCTTTCCATGAAAGTCCCAAAATCAACTTACCAAATGTGATTGATACGAAACTAAGAAAACACTTTGTTTCCTAAAAACTCACTCTTTCAATCTCCCCCTATTTTGGACTTTCTGGTCAAAACCAAAGATTTATGATGATCACACTTTGACCAATATTTTCAGAAATGAAAACTCCCCCTGAATGGATGTGTGTGCATATGTGTCAACACATCCACACAAAAACTGCATAGAATATGTTAGTACTAAAAATTGCGATTCAACAAATATAGGTTAAAGCAACCATTTAGGAAAGTATTTAGGGATTACAGACCAAGTTTTAAACTAACAAATATTAAAAGCAAAACTAACAAATATTAAAAGCAAACATGTTGATGTTTCATTCACCAGTAAGAACAAACAGTAAAACTCCCCCTGAGTTTAAGCATCCCAACTGAAACATCAGCAACAGCAGCAAAGATAACATCATCAGCAAAGACAACATCATTATCATTCTCATCCTTTTTCTTCTTTTCCCCCTTTTTGACTAGAAAGTGTAGTCTCCCATTGTGGAGATCCACCTTTAAAACTTTAAGGTTCTTGGCATGTGTCTGGGCAGCAATCAGTTTAGCATTGAGAGCAGTGGAGAGGACATCAACTGCAACAAATTTTGCATTTAGGGCTTCCATTTGAACATCAAAAGAAGTTGCAAATGTGTGACAAGATGTGGCTACATCCTGACCCACATCTACAGCTTCAGCTCCATTGATTCTGCAGATTGGTCAAACAGACAGAGAGAGAGAGAGAAATATATGGTGCGTGTGTGTGAGAAATTACGAGGACAGGGAGCAAGAATTACAAAGGGTTAAGGCGATGTGACAAGGGTTGTGTCACATAAATACTCACAACTCTCCATTTCCTACTCAAATGAGGATTCCTTCCTCAACTAGTACTCAAAAATGCAGCAAAAACAGAGAGAGTCCACAACGGCTATATAACCCTTGAAAATTCCACACATAGTAAATCACAAAAAATAGGGATTAAGATTTATCAAAATATTGCCTACCTTTTGTGGTAACAAACAAACTTCAGCCATATCTTTTTCCACAAAATTTCTTGAAATTGTCCTTCCTTTTCCATTAAGGATTTTGATACACACCTTTCTTTTTCATGGGAGATATTGAAAAATAAAAACATGTTAAATCAAAGAGTAAGTTAAGAATGAAAATAAAATAACTAGCATATTTATAAAGCACTCTATATGACCTAAAATGCAGTATGTCTAGCATGATGCAACACACAGTGAAGGAAAAAATCTCAGTTTCAGATGTGGCATGGGATGTGAGTCACATTTGGGGACACATTTAAATCACAAAAAGCCAATGAGCAATAATCTAATCTGCACAGCCTCTAGGATGCATCCACCCATTTTTTATTGTGGATATTTGCATATTGAGTAGCTTTCACTTTTCTTATTTCCCAAAGATAGCCTTTTTTCCCAATGATCTTTTCAAGATTGATTTCAAACTTTCTTTTGAGAATCTCTTGATCACATTGGAGTAGTTGTTTCTCATAGATTTAAGGCACTCACTGTGAGATATCTAATAAGATTATATCAAGTTATCAAAAGACAACAAGAACAGGAATTGCCCACAATTAGGTGATCAGAAAAATGTCAAAGATGAAAACTCACAAGTGACCACACTGAGACATTTCGTGCTAATGCATGATATTTTTATTTTTTTCAGTTAGATAAATATACAGATGTGTTAGAGAATGTGTGCACACTTGGGCACATAACCTTAAATATCACACAAGCCAAGAGACTTCCTCAAGGAGGAAAATCTCTCCAAATCTAATGCCTATGTAAATATATCTGCCAATTGATTTTCAGTCCCAATAAATTCCAGACACACAATATTTTGTTCTACAAGATCCCTAATGAAATGATGTCTAATATCAATGTGTTTTGTTCTAGAATGTTGGACGGGATTTTTAGATATGTCTAAGCCACTTTTGTTATCACAAAAAGCAGTAAAATTTTTGCTATTTAACCCATAGATTTTTAGCATTTGATTCATCCACAGCAGTTGTGTGCAAAAACTTCCAAGGGCAACATATTTAGCCTCAGCTATGAACAAGGAGACATAACTTTTTCTCCTTCTATACCAGGAATCAAGGATGTTACCAAGGTAAGAACATCAAACACGAACACATATGTTTTTATCATCAGAATTGTATGCCCAGTCTAAGTCAATGTATCTCACTATGTTAGACACAAAACAGTAACAACATACCTTGGAGTATAAGGATGTATGACTCCATAAAGCATCCAAATAACTGTGATTTACCTTCTCATTCCTTTTGGTTTGCATTTGATCATGCATTTCACCAACCACTTGAGAAGTGGGGTGATCTTTCTGAATTCTGGACAAAATGTCATATGATCTATCAACAGACCCAACATGGTCTCTTTCAGAAGTAGCTTCTCCTTCTGAATCTGAAGAATTGACTTCAGACTCAGTTCTTTGTGTGAATGTGTGTTCAGATGTGGGAACGATTGTGTTCACATCTGCAGATACATCCTTCTGCACATCTGGACTCACATCTGCCTGATTTTCCTTTGCAGTGTTTTTGTTATCTTTAGCTCCTGTATCAGCAGATTTCCACTCCAGTTGATAACCTGAAACATCATCCGTGGTAGTTTTGAGGTTAAAATCAAGCGTATCATCAAATCCAACATCAGAAAAACTTAAACAAGACAAATTGTCACAAAACTTGTAACAATTGTCAGATGATCTTAGACTAGTGAGGACACATATGTTAGACTCGTCAAACACCTCACATATCTTCTTATCAAACTTCACATATAAGTCATCATCACATAACTGACTTATACTAATGAGATTAGTCCTAAGACCTTCCACATGATACACATTGTGAAGTTTTGGGAGACCTTCAACAGCTAAGGTTCCCTTACCAATTATTTTTCCTTGAGTCCCACCACCTAGGTTTACTTTACCACTATTGACAGATGTGTATTCTGTCAAAACATCTTGGTTACCTGTGTTAGTACCCGACCTGAAAATACCCCTGATAGGCATTAAGGAACCTCTGAGGACCTCTAAGTCATTTATGAGTTTTAATAAGCTCAAGTAATATTTCCCCGAAAGCCCTTATTTGTACTTTTTTAGACCAAATGTCAGCTAAAACTTTCGAAGGCCATAACTTTCTCATACGAACTCCGTTTTGGGCCCACCACATATCAAATCGAACGCGAGAACAAGATCTACGCAAAGGTTTGATCGACCCTTCTCAAAAAAGGTTCGATCGACCCTTCTTAGAAAGGTTCGATCGACCCTTCTCAAAAGTGCCGATCGACCCTTCTCAAAAGTGCCGATCGACCCTTCTCAAAAAGTGCCGATCGACCCTTCTCAAAAGTGCCGATCGACCCTTCTCAAAAAGTGTCGATCGACCCTTCTCAAAAGTGCCGATCGACCCTTCTCAAAAAGTGCCGATCGACCCTCCGAGGTCCACTCCTCATTCTAGGACCCTCCGAGGTCCACTTCTCATTTCTAGGACCCTCCGAGGTCCACTCCTCATTTCTAGGACCCTCCGAGGTCCACTCCTCATTTCTAGGACCCTCCGAGGTCCACTCCTCATTTCTAGGACCCTCCGAGGTCCACTCCTCATTTCTAGGACCCTCCGAGGTCCACTCTTCATTTCTAGGACTCTCCGAGGTCCACTCTTCATTTCTATGACCCTCCGAGGTCCACTCTTTGCCTTTTGGACAAGTTGCGGCCCACATCCCTCATCCCTTGGACCATTCGAGGTCCACTTCCTCTATTATCGACCCTTCTTAGAAAGGTTCGATCGACCCTTCTCAAAAGTGCCGATCGACCCTTCTCAAAAGTGCCGATCGACCCTTCTTTTAAAGTGCCGATCGACCCTTCTCAAAAGTGCCGATCGACCCTTCTTAAAAAGTGCCGATCGACCCTTCTTTTAAAGTGCCGATCGACCCTTCTCAAAAGTGCCGATCGACCCTTCTCAAAAAGTGCCGATCGACCCTTCTTTTAAAGTGCCGATCGACCCTTCTCAAAAGTGCCGATCGACCCTTTTCTTCAGTCCAGCCCATTTCCCGAGCACTATAAATACGTGCACACTTCTTCATTTTTAACACACACATTTTACACGGAGAAGTCAAGACTAGACTTGATTTTCCTTTCCACGCATCTCCCAATATCGCTCCAAATCTTGCTAGATTCGACCCCAAAGTCTTGCCACAATTGGTAAGTCTTTTATTTAAATATTCCGTTCTTTATTATTATTGTTGCGCTATATAATTTATTTGCATGCTTAATATGTTTTAATTGTGCCTATATGCTAGATTTAGGACTGTTTTAATATATTTAAGTATGCATAGCCAAGGATGATCTAAGATTTCATCCAAGAAATCCGATGGATCTAGGAACTATTTCTTTCCTCCCTCCTTAGTAATAATCATCCCATGATCAACAATTCTCCAAGGATGAACATTGATTAGTGCACCTTCTGAGGGCCTAAATCAAAGGTTCTAGGGTGTGATCATCAATTAATTCTTTCTCTCCCCTCCTCCTTATGCATGATCCCGCTTCTTTTATCTATTCCTGTAAACACCACACACAACCAACACCCCATATGCAAGAAAGACCGATCCGTCGGGCAATAGGAGTGATAACGTTTCTTCTTCTGTTGTAACTTGACCCCCGAACCCAATCACATGCTTAGCCTTTTTTCAATGCTTTGGGCTATATCAAAGCGGCGTGGTGACTCTCATAAAATTAAACTAATATTTTTAATATGGTTTAAAACGAGTGTCACTTAATGAATATCCCATTTCGATCCGACTTTACATGATTATTTATTTTAAACCTCCGAATGCGCGTTGCATCGGGACGGGGTATTCACAGTTAGGCATTAAGGAACCTCTGAGGACCTCTAAGTCATTTATGAGTTTTAATAAGCTCAAGTAATATTTCCCCGAAAGCCCTTATTTGTAGTTTTTAGACCAAATGTCAGCTAAAACTTCTGAAGGCCATAACTTTCTCATACGAACTCCGTTTTGGGCCCACCACATATCAAATCGAACGCGAGAACAAGATCTATGCAAAGGTTCGATCGAACCTTCTCAAAAAAGGTACGATCGACCCTTATTAGAAAGGTTCGATCGACCCTTCTCAAAAGTGCCGATCGACCCTTCTCAAAAGTGCCGATCGACCCTTCTCAAAAAGTGCCGATCGACCCTTCTTTTAAAGTGCCGATCGACCCTTCTCAAAAGTGTCGATCAACCCTTCTTAAAAAGTGCCGATCGAACCTTCTTTTAAAGTGCCGATCGACCCTTCTCAAAAGTGCCGATCGACCCTTCTCAAAAAGTGCCGATCGACCCTTCTTTTAAAGTGCCGATCGACCCTTCTCAAAAGTGCCGATCGACCCTTTTCTTCAGTCCAGCCCATTTACCGAGCACTATAAATACGTGCACACTTCTTCATTTTTAACACACACATTTTACACGGAGAAGTCAAGACTAGACTTGATTTTCCTTTCCACGCATCTCCCAATATCGCTCCGAATCTTGCTAGATTCGACCCCAAAGTCTTGCCACAATTGGTAAGTCTTTTATTTAAATATTCCGTTCTTTATTATTATTGTTGCGCTATATAATTTATTTGCATGCTTAATATGTTTTAATTGTGCCTATATGCTAGATTTAGGACTGTTTTAATATATTTAAGTATGCATAGCCAAGGATGATCTAAGATTTCATCCAAGAAATCCGATGGATCTAGGAACTATTTCTTTCCTCCCTCCTTAGTAATAATCATCCCATGATCAAAAATTCTCCAAGGATGAACATTGATTAGTGCACCTTCTGAGGGCCTAAATCAAAGGTTCTAGGGTGTGATCATCAATTAATTCTTTCTCTCCCCTCCTCCTTATGCATGATCCTGCTTCTTCTATCTATTCCTGTAAACACCACACACAACCAACACCCCATATGCTAGAAAGACCGATCCGTCGGGCAATAGGAGTGATAACGTTTCTTCTTCTGTTGTAACTTGACCCCCGAACCCAATCACATGCTTAGCCTTTTTTCAATGCTTTGGGCTATATCAAAGCGGCGTGGCTGAAATTACCCGGATCCGAGAAAGGCTTCGCAGCCCCGGCATCTGGCATCTTTCGCGTTGGAGCGGTGTCTCGCCGTTTTTGTTTTTGTAGAGTCGCCACGCCGTTTTTATTAAGCCCAAAACATTGAAAAAGGGCATCAGTTTAAAGATAATTTTAAACTTTTTTTGTGTGATGAGATTTTGAGTTCGGAGGTCAGATGACTCCCTGAAGAGAATATTAGAATATTAGAGCTCACTCCGAGTAGCCTCGTAAAACGAGTCTTTCTGATACCCCTAATATCCTTTAAATGTCAAGTGTGTGTGTGTGTGTGTGCTTTTAAAAATGCATGCTATATCGGATGTCTACATTGTATGCTATGTATGGAAAATGTATTGAAATAGTAATGGAAGGAAGCCTTACCAATGTTGGTTCGTGTCTCGTCTTCCGCCGGGGAATGGTGTTTGAGGTCGGAGTAGCGTTCCTGCACGGATCTGGATTGCTTCGGGAGATGCCGGTTGTCCGCGACGTAGTTTCGGCGTGAGTCGAGGTTGTAGGTCGCGTTCGCAGGTTCTGCGTGCGTGGGGATCGTCTGGATCACTCTGGGCAGGTTCGGCGTGCGTTGTGGTGGCGTGAGTCACTCGGCAGAGTTTCGGCGTGGTTTGGGATCGTCTGGTTTGACTCCTGAAAGAGCCGGACACCGTGGAAAGACCAGCAAGGCCTCTGAGTACCACGAGGGGCCTCAGAGTACCTCGAGAGTGCCTCGGCAGCGCGGGAGCCGTCTCGAGCGCTGGGAGGCTTCGGAGCACCACAAGGGAGCTCGGAAGGCCTCGGAAGGATCCGAAAGTGGGCCGGAGTGCCTCGAGAGGACTCTAGAGGGGAGCCGAAGGCTAAGGGAGGAAGAGAGAAGAGGGAGGTGTGTGAAAATGAGGAGGGGGAGCCCTCTATTTATAGTAAAAATTTCGGAGCAAAGAGGTCCGTACGGACCTTCAAGTTATCCAATTTTGGATTTCCTCGATTTGAGGGAATCCGCAATGATGGTGAATATTCCGGGAATGATGATGTCCCCCATGCAAGAAGGTCCGTACGGACTCAACTCAAAGATGCAAAGAGGTCCGTACGGACCAACCATGCATTCGGGTAATCATTTCTTCCGGATTTGAGGGAATATTGTGGACTTTAAGGGGATTTAGTAATCATTGAAACAAAGAGGTCCGTATGGACCTTAATTGCTTTTCTCGATTTCCCGAAAATTCCCAAAAGGTCCTTTTGTCCCTTTTATCCCAGGAAGGCTCCTCCCTTGGTTTGGTTGGGGTTTGAGAGGGTTTTGAGAGGGTTTTGAGTGAGAGAGGTCTCCCGAGACTACGTTGATGAGTCTCGCGGTGTTTCCCGTGTGTTTGAAAGGGGGTGATCCAGATTGGGGTACTTACGTAAGCCCCTCGACGACGTCACTTATGAAGAAGTGGGGTCGCCGATAAGATAAGTGGTCCTAATCTGGATCGCGTGGCCGGGAGAGGAAGTGACCGTGAGGGTCAATGTGAGGACGTGGTGGTGTCCTTTATGTGACCGCATAGGTCAATAGGCCGGGACCCCGCGATAGGATTCCTACGTGATCCCCGGCGGGAATCAAGCCCGGGTCGTAGTTCGGGTGTGGGGTGAGTGTTTTGTGAATGCGGGCGCGGTGGTGCCCTCGAAGTGTCGTGTGACCGCCGAGGCCGCGGTAAGGACGCGCGGTGTCCCGGGTGACCGTGATAGGTCGATGGGAGGACGTGGTGGTGTCCTAGGTGACCGTATAGGTCAAATGGCCGGACCTCGTGATAGGATTCCTACGTATCCCCGGCGGGAATCAAGCCCGGTCGTAGTTCGCAGGTCGTGAATTTGTGAGTGCGGCGTGGTGGTGCCCCCTGAAGGTGTTGGTGACCGCCGAGGTCGCTGGTAAGGACGTGGTGGTGTCCTAAGATGTGGTGACCGCCGAGGTCAATTGATAAGGACGCGCGGTGTCCCGGGATGGAAATTTTACGATTTTCCTAATCGGGTGGTTTAAGGCCTTCCCGGCCGGAGATAGAGCGAGGACTTGAATCGTCTTCTGAGGACTTGGGGCCACCACGGAGGACTTTGAATCGTCTTCCGGCGGCGTTGGTGCCACGCCGGGAGGACTTTCAATCGTCTTCCTGGCTGGGTGCCACGCCGGAGGACTTTGAATCGTCATCTTCCGGCGGCTGGGTGCCACGCCGGAGGACTTTCAATCGTCTTCCGGCGGCGGCTGGTGCCACGCCGGGAGGACTTTGAATCGTCTTCTCGGCGGCGGCTGGTGCCACGCCGGAGGACTTTGAATCGTCTTCCGGCGGCGGTTGGTGCCACGCCGGAGGACTTTGAATCGTCTTCTAGCCGCGGCGGTTGATGTAATGCGCGAGGACTTTGAATCGTCTTCTAGCCGCAGCTTGATGTAATGCGCGAGGACTTTGAATCGTCTTCTAGCCGCAGCTTGATGTAATGCGCGAGGACTTTCAATCGTCTTCTAGCCGCAGCTGATGGAGGCGCGAGGACTTTTAATCGTCTTCTAGCCGCAGGAGGGCGGCGATGCCGCCGTGCTTTGTGCTTCGAGAGGCGATGATGCCGGTGATTGCTTTTTGCATGTTGAGGCGCTTCGTGCCTCGGGACTTACTGATGACCTTCTTGTGCTTGAGGCCGTTGAAGTGGGCAAGGATGACTACATTTGGCTTTCGACCATTCGTGCCTGGAGGCTCTGTACCAGACGTGAGGTGTCGGCTCCTTCTGTGCTTGTTTTGCCGCTGAGTGGGCAAGGATGATGGCCGCGCCGGGATATGCAGCCTCGTATGACTTCCCTTTGATGGGAGGAGCTCGGCTTACTTTGATGGCCGGTGCTTGCGCCGCCGTGAAGGGCTGGGAAGTTCGGCTACATCCGACCGCCTGCTTGAATTGCCGAGATGCGTGACCTCATAGGGCCCTTCGTTGGGAAGATGACTGACCTCCAGGCCGGGCCGGTCGCTGAGCGCTTCGGAGGCGTCTCGTGCCTTGATATTCGTGGCCGGGAGGTGTCAGTCTTTCTGAATTGCCGTTGAGCGGCGGCGGTTGGAATTGCCTCTGAGCGCCGGAGGACCGTCCTTGACGCCGACGGCCTGGGATCAATTGCCGCTGGAGCTGGCGAGGACCGGGTCTTACGCCACGGGCCGGGGATTGAGTTGCCGTTGAAGGGCGAGGACCGGTCTTACGCCGACGGCCGGGGATTGAATTGCCGTTGAAGTGGGCGAGGACCGGTCTTACGCCGACTGGCCGGGGATTGAATTGCCGTTGAAGCGTGGCGAGGACCGGTCTTACGCCGACGCACGCCGGTTGAATTGCCGTTGAAGTGGGCGAGGACCGGTCTTACGCCGATGGCCGTGGATTGAATTGCCGCTGAGTGGGCGAGGACCGGTCTTACGCCGACGGCCGGTGGTTGAATTGAAGGGTTGGGGACCATTCTCGCACTTGGATTTGGCCGGAAAGGCCTTAGGATGCCTGTGTGGGCAAAGATTATAAGGGCGTGAAAGTAATTTGGCCACCCTTGCAAAGAGGTCCGTACGGACCAACTGTTGCAAAGAGGTCCGCACGACCACTTTGGTTTTTTACAGCTTCCTGTGTTTTGACCGGGTTTAAATTCCGAGGCTCCTCTTCATTTCCCATTTCCAAGGCGTGAACCAAATGAGAGAGAAAGAGAGAAAACCTCCATTTTTGTCCAAAATCTTCCATTTTTCTTAGCTTGAATTGCTTGCAATGGCGGAGGGATCTCGAAGGAGTCGTCGTCAACGCAGTCAAGAGGTGGTCGAGCAACGGATGGAGCTCCAAAGGAAATGGATTTCGTTCGTTCCATCTTCGAAGAACCCAGATGTCTTGTATCCGAATCCGGAGGTGCACAATCGTCGCTCCATGAACGTCTGGGAGGTAAGAAACTGCCCGTTTTTGATTCCCTGCTCGAATTTTTGAATGCTAGAACTAGGTTTTAGTTTTTCGCATTTTTTGAATTTTTTTGTTATTTTTTTATGCCTTTTTTGTGAAATTCTTGATGAATTGTTGAAAATGGACATGTAAAAATTGTGGGTATGTGTATTTTGTGCAGAAATGTGTAGATTAGCTCTTATTTGTGAAAATAAAGTGCCTATCTAATGAATTGCATGCTTTGGTGTTTTGTACCTAATGCTATTTATGTATGTACATTATGAGAAAAATTATCGTGTAGTGATAATTTTTGTGAAAATGTGACATGTGCCGTGTTTTGTGACGGGTTATATGTGAAAGTGTGTGCCGTGTAGGGACGGATTTTTTTTTTTTTTTTGTGTTATGCATATGTGTCAGGCCGTGTGTGTTTTTGGGTGACGGACTGTGGGGAAAATATGTGCAATATGTGCCAGGTTTTTGTGACGGATATATGTGCCTTTTTGAAAATGTGTCGGTAGGGTTTAATCCCCCCCTTTTTTTTTTTTCTTTTTTGAGAAAATGTGTACAGCAGTGTGCCGTGGTTTTTGTGACGGATCGCATGGGAAAAATTATATGCATGATATATGTGAAAATTATGTGCATTATATGTGCATGTTATGCATTGTGTGCCGTGGTTTTGTGACGGGTTACATGGAAAAATTATATGTATAATGTATGTGAAAATTATGTGCAATATGTGCCGTGTTTTGTGACGGGTTATATGTGCCTTTATATTAAGTACCGTGATTGACGTACCTTTGCCGTGTTTACCCGCAGGATGCGGGGCTTATGGCCGGGAAGGCCAAGAGGATGAAGACTCGGGATCGCCGAGGCCGTTGTTGAGCTATGGCAACGGATGCCCGATATTTCCGTGGACGGTAGGCCGAGTCCCCTGAGGCCGGGTTTATGCTTCGGCCCGGGTGTGTTCGCTGAGAACCCGGGTCGGAGCTTCGACACGAGGAAGAACAAGAGTGTCTTCCGGGTCTATCTCGAGTATCGGTGGGATACCACCCACACCTTCCACCCGAGCCGGGGAGAGGTGACGTGACGCCCACCGACTTTGCCGCGATCACGGCTTTCCTTCAAAGGAGGGCCGGTGCGGTGGAGAGACATGATCTCCGATGTGGTGCCGACCGAGCCGCTGGGCTTCAGCCTCGTCCTCGCAGGCCCTGGGCATGTCAGATAGCGACGCGGAGCCGAAGATCACGTCCAAGATTGGGCCTACATCCGGGTACCGGCCAGTGACAGCCGGAGCAGCTGGCGCGCTCCTTTTTGTGGTATGCACCGTCCGAGACTTTGTTCTCGAACCACGCGACCGCAGCCTCCCTTTGCTGGTTGAGAGCTTGATTGACTCCGGATAGGGTCTCGGCGACATTGCTTGGGGCGAGGCAAAGCCTGGCCGAGCTCTACTTCTCCTTGGACCGGTTTAGCCTGGGGTGGCGCCTGGCTGGGCCTCGCTGACTTTGCTCTGGAGGTACGAGTTTATTGCCGTTTTTTTTTTTTTTTTGATTTAGCAACTTGTCTTTTCTCCATTGTCTTTTGCACCGAGCCTTCTCTCGTTTTTTTTGTCACAGTGTGTGGTTTTATGAGGTTTTCCAAAGGCTTCCCGTGGGATAGAGATCCGGGCCGTTGCCGCGCACTCGCTATGCCGGGCCGGGCTCGTACGGCGAGGAAGAGGGAGGACCAGCGGGGAAGCTCACCATCGCCACGGGATGTGCAGGAGCGTCTGGAGAGGGATAGCCCTGAGGGGTTCGTCTTGTTCCCGTGGGCTCTGTGATGAGGGGGATGAGCTCGAGGGGGCTCCCGAGGTGACAGCCGCGCGAAGATGCCGCGGGGCTCGACTTGTGATGTCATGTATCCGGGGAGCGGGTCTTCCGGGCAAAGACGTGCCCCCCGTGTGCTTCCCGTGGCTCCGAGGGACCCTCCCTTCGGGGATGCTTGATTCCCGGACATGGACGTGCTTGATTTCGAGAGGTACCTTGGCGGTGTCGGCGCCGAGGAGTTCATTTTATATGGAGAGGAGTACGGGGCCTTCGTGAGGAGGAAGCCGAGGACGCCGGCAGTAATCGGCGCGGGAGAGAGAGGCCGGCCCGCAGCTCCCCTGCAGGTTCCGATGCCGGACCGGATTTCACGTACGTCCGCGGGGACGGATCGAGGAGGAGGGTGTCTGTACTGCTCCTCGAGCAGCCCCCGCCGCATACAGAGCGGATCCCGATAGATCGGTGAGTGTGCCGACTCTTTTCCATCTTGGCATCTTTTCTCGTATTTTTCTTTTTGTTGTCGAGTATAACCGTATTGCCGAGCGTTTCCTTCGTCGCTTGTCAGCGCAGTCCCGGGAGAGCCTATGATATGCCGACTCGCCGTTACGTGGCGACGAGGTCGTTTGCGAAGAAGATGGCTCGAAGATATCTTGCCGGTCTTCGCGACGCGTGCCGGCGCACGAGCCTATGCCTTCGAGGCACTCGTAGACGTTCCTCCGCCTAGAGCCGAGCCTGAGCCGCAGCAGGAGGGACCTCGAGGGGGCGGCATGCATGGATGCCGGACATCTTCGGAGCCGCAGTGGCCTTCGAGGAGCAGCCCTTTATCGCTCATGCCTCCGCATGGCGCACAGGCGAGGGTTCCTCGTGAGCCTTCCTTCTTTGATCCTTTCGCCGGATTTGATCCTTCCGAGTACTTTTCGTGGGAGCCTCAAAGTGTGCCTCTGTATTCCGACGACGAGGATGTGACGGCGAGTTCGCCGGGATGCCCGACTTTTCTTTGGAGGACCTTGGCGAGGATGATGATGCCGAGGATTCCGATTAGTATTCATTTGCTTTCCCTCTTTTCATATCCTCCTTTTTTTTTTTTGTTTAGCAAATGTACATTTATGGGTACTGTAATAAAACACATGTATTTGCATGGCAAACAAGATTTTATTTTAAGATGTAATGTCATTTTTGTGATTCCCTGGATTTGTCCTAGAAATTGTTGCTATTATTATTTTTTATTTTGTGCATGCCACGTGAGCCGAGAGTGTGTTTGTGGGTAGTGTTTGTTTGCCGGAATGGCTTTGGCCGTTGTTTGGGCGCTTGGAGCAAGGTTTTGCTGAGGACAAATGTTTTTGTACCGTTTGTCGGGGAAATGGGTTCTGCTTTGCAAGGAGGTCCGTACGGACATACTTAGCATGCAAAGAGGTCCGTACGGACCAACCTTGCTTTTGGGAAGGACATAAATGCTTTCCAAAGGTCCGGTTCTTCCTCATTTCCCCATTTGCGCCCATTTTCGAGCTTTCTTCCCCATTTTCTCTAGGAACCTCCATTTTTGCCATGGATTCTTCGTACGTCCCTAGAATTTTGCCGAGGCTTTCGCAGAGAGGCAAGCACACTTCCTCGAGCAACGAAAACGTGGATGCGGCGCCGCATGAGGCATCGTAGACGGGCTTTCGAGGTAAGGTTTCGTCTTTGCTCTGGCTTGGTCTTTTAAGGAGTCGGGTTCCCGATTGGGATTTGTTGCGGCCGCCGCGAAGTTCGGGATGTTAGAGGCACGTGTATCGTTTCTCCTACAATGAAATGGTGCCCACTTTTGAGGATTTTCGGGCTTTGATTGGAGGACCGGAGGCGGAGGCCATCTCGCTTCCTTTCGATTGGTGGTGCGCTGAGCGTGAAGCTTGCAGACTTTCTTCGTACTTCGTTGGAAGAAGTGTGGCATGATCCTTGATTCGGGTCATATCGACATTTCCGAGCCGCCGGAGCGGTTCATGGTTGATGATGAGAGTGACGTCTCTTGGGATGTATTTGCCTTGTGCGTGACGGCGACGCTTTTCCCGGTCGCCCTCGCATTTGTGGATGGCGCTTCGCTAGATGTGGTAGGCACCGCAGAGCCGGGAGAGGATATTGTCCCGTTGGTGCCGGGGGAGACTCTTCATGGTATCGACCGTCCGGCGACCGGGGATCGTTTTATGAGAGGGGAAGCCCCGCTTGCTCACCTTGTGGCTGCGAGAGAGACTTCAGCCATGCCCGAGGCTCCGACGTCGTTTAGCCCGTGGTCATTTGCTCGCCGACCTCTTGTGTTGGATATGGATCACCCGCCCGGGAGAGATGGATGGCACACTTGGTACGCATCGATCCGCCGGTGGGTTCCGTGACCGGGAGGATCGAGACCAGGAGGATCTCGCAGAGGGGTCCTACGTTGTCGAGTTCCAGGTTTGTCTTGGTCCTCCTTCTATATTCCGTCGCTTGTTTCCCGGCAGCTTGGGATGAAGCAGAGCCTTTGTTGGGCCGGGATGACCTTGCTACCGCGGAGGTAGTTCCTCTTGTATGGCAGCCTTCCAGTGCCTTCTTGTATTTTCTCGAGGGTATGGAAGTATTCCGCTTTCCCTCCCGCGGTACTCCTTAGACGTCTGGGAGCGTTGTATTGACGACTCAAGATCCGGCCCGGTATGAGCAAACAGTCAAGGGTCCCAAGTGGTCTTGGAGAGCAAAGGCGTGTAGCGATTCTCGGGACCCGCTGCCGTAGCAGCCTATTGCCTTAGGAGTTCCGAAGCCTGGTCTCGACCCTTCGATGTGACGGAGACACTTTGTTTGACTACGAGACTAGAGTTGACCGACCGACAGGAGAGGTCCTCTTTGGCTGCACTCGCAGGAGGAGATCCGAGCCGAAGCACGGCGAATGAAGCCCCGAGAGCTACCGGATTGTTTGACTCTACTGGGAGGACCCCGCATCTCTGACCGAGAGACGCAGAGTTGGTTCACGTGAGCGAAAGAAGACTCGCCGGACGAGGGAAGAAAGGAAAGAATGGCGAGGGGACAAGCGCAGATGGCGCGGAATGACCTCCTAGGTATCCATTCATTGCATTTGCAAACACATTATTAGTTAAATGTATTAAGTCAGTCTTTTAGCATGTTGTGAACTTGAGAGTAGACCGTGCTTGAACTCATCAAGAAATGTTGTAACCGTTAGTGATTTGTGATTTACTTTTTAAAGCTTTGTCGAGACGCAAGATCTCTTGTTTGCCTTTGCTTCGTTGTGCACTTTGTCGGCGTCCATCTTTGGACTTTTCTCGTTGCATTCACTGGACCGAAGCAGCCTCGGGGGCCCCGACGGCAATCCCTTTGCTGAGGCTTTCAGGCTTGGCCGAGAGGTTGAATGCTCCCTCGACAAGTCGTTTTGACGGTCTTTTCGTAGCTTCCTTGCTTGTTGGCGCGGGCTCTTGACCTCAATTTTGCAGCCTTCCGCTTGAGCTTCTTTTATTTATTGTTTTTTTTGTGAGCCCTTGCTCGAGCTCTCTTTTTGTTTTTTTTTGTGAGCCCTTGCTCGAGCTCTCTTTCTTTATTTGTGTTTTTTTTAATTTTTTTTGTGAGCCCTTGCTCGAGCTCCTTTTTTTTTTTTTGAAGCGCGTGAGGGCGAAGGCAAGCCCCCGGCTTGGAAGCGTACATGAGTCGGGCCGTTTGATGCCGAGTGACCCTGATGTCCTTTGATGTTGCCGCCGTCGTTTGACTTGGTCAAGGTGACTCGCTGGGGCGTGTTCTTGAAAAGTGCGTAGCTTGATGGAGGTCTTGATTGACATTCAAACTTTGACTTTTTTTGTGTATTTTTAGACCGGACCAATTAAGGTTGCCTACGTTCCTGACTAGAGGGCTCAGTGTCCGCGTAGTTCGACACTACATGGAGTGCCAAGAGATGCACAAATGCTCTTCTTCAGCGAAGTATCTCGCGAAGTTTGCTTCCGCTGACCGGATTCATGAAGGGATTGCCGTCTAGGTCCGTTAGCTTCATGGCGCCTCCGGAGTAAGATCTTTTGAACCACGAAAGGGCCGATCCATGTGGGTTCCCATTTTCCCAAAGCTGGTTGGTTCGAGTGGGAGGCTTTTCTTTCGAGTACAAGGTCACCTTCCCCGATGTCTCGGGATTTGACTTTCTTGTCGAAAGCTCTAGCCATCCCGCTTTGATAGGCTCCGGACGTGTTCCATGGCCTTTAGTCGTCGCTCGTCTAGCGCAGCCAATTCGTCATGTCGGCTTCGGAGCCATTCGACTTCGTTGATGTCATTTTCCAAAGAAGACTCTGAGTGAGGGAATTTCTAGCTCGATGGGAAGGATCGCTTCCATCCCGTATGTCGTGGCAAATGGGGTTTCTCCCGTGGTCGTTTCCGACCGATGTGCGGTAGCCCCAAAGTGCAAGGTGCAGCTTCTCGGCCAATCTCGTCCTCGGGTGGTCATTTTTCTGATGATCCGTTCGAGGGTTTTGCTTTGCCGCTTCCACGGCGCCGTTTGTTTGTGGCCTGTAGGGAGAAGATTTGTGACGTGTGATCTTGAATTCAGCCAAACTGTCGAATTCCCCTTCGAAGTGTGAGCCGTTGTCCGATATGACCTCATTTGGGATGCCGTATCGGCAGATGATGTTTTCCTTGAGGAAATGCGCGACCTTCGAGGCGAGTACTCAGACTTCGCTTCGACCCATTTCGTGAAGTAGTCGATGGCTACTAAGATGAACTCGTGACCGTTGCCGCTCGGCGGAGCGATTTTCCCGATGACGTCAATTCCCAAGTGGCAAAGGGCCAAGGTGTAGTCATGCAAGAGAGATCGTGGCGGTAGATGATTGAGGTTGGAGAACCGCTGGCACTTGTCGCAGCTCGGACAAAGTGGATGCAATCCGCTCCACGGAGATCCAAGAGTAGCCCATCCCGAGAATGATTTGCATCGTGGCTCGGGCTCATGTGGAGACCGCAAGCCCCATTGTTGACTTCGTTCATGAACTTGTCTTCTTCTTCTTGGCTGACGCCGCGTCGGAGTGGCCCGTGGTAGCGTTTCTTGTATAGCATGTCCCCGAGGATGACGAAATGAGAGGCAAGGCGTTTTAGGGCCATGATGCTCTTGGTTTTGACCCCTCCCGTGTGTGGGTCTTCCTTATTCATGAAGGTGGTTTCCCGCTCTTGAGGTATTGGAAGATCTGGTTTGGCCGGAAATGGCGTCGGACTTGCGTCTCTTCGCTCTTCAAGAATCTTGCAAATCGTTGTGATTAAAACCTTCTCGGCAGCTTGGGCCCGGTTTTTCTCTCGTTTGACAACATGCTTAAATGTTTGCTTGATGCATTTATTTAATTAATGTGTTTGCCTTTTGTATAGATTAATTGTTATTAACTTGTTTTGATTAGTTAATGTCATCATTTGTTAAAGATGCAATGAAATGATTTTTTAGGAAGGTCGGACCTTTTATTGAAAGCGTGAAGATCGTACATTGTTGATCAAAGATTCACAATCGTCGGGCGTAAAGCCGTCAAAAGACTCAAAAGATGTGAATACACGTACAACAAGACTCGAAGCTAGACTATAGGCGACGAGGGATTGGACCAGCTTCATTACTCTTGGATGGCCGTAGCTCTAGAGGGAGCGGTGTCTGGTCTGTGGCCAATCTTCCCTTGGTACGAGTCCCGGAAAGTAGCTTGCATGCGGTTCGATTTCAAACCAGCATCGCGGAGGTTTTTGGCTGCTCCCCGATGATGTCCCTCCATTAGTGTTGCCACCAGTCCTTGGGGGTTTTTGATGATAGAAGTCGCCGAGGGCTACTTCTAGGAGGGCGAAGCATTCGCCGATTCGGAGTGGATTCTTGCCGATGTTGATCACTTTCATAGAATCCGCTTCTTTATCCGGGATCTTTGCTTGGACGACGTTTACAATGTCCGATTCGAGCGGGCATGCTATATCTCCTTCCCCGATTAAGCCTTGGAGGAGGTTGCGCCACTGTTCATCCAGTCGGACACCGAATGTTGAATTGAACTAAGCCGTGATGGCCGTCCCCGTAAGATCCGAGAGTGCCTGGGCTAGAGGGTTGTCTTGTACCGGGGATCGGTGATGAGCCGCTTGCAAGAGGGTTTTCGGCGAAGTAAGGGTCTACTCCTCGATCAATCTCCATTAGGGCATCCATCTCTTGATCCTCTCTCAAGCATTCTTCACAATGCATATGTCGAGTTGTCATCCCGACCCATGAGTTCTTCAATTTCCAGCTCGTCGCGGCTTAGAGCGTGGATGTAAGGATCCACTTCGTAGCGGGACAGTGGTAGGAGAATCATCTCGAGAAGAGTATTCGGTCATGTCGGGACCTTCTTCCGGGTCATAGCTTGCCGGCCAAGCACTTGCCATTGCACCGCTTCCGCGGATCACTTCGATCGCTCCATTGGCATTGATGAATTTCACGCATTGGTGAAGAGTAGATGATACCGCTTTCATCCGATGTATCCAAGGCCGTCCCAACAAAGCAGAGAAGGTTGGTTTGATTTCCACGACTTGGAACTCTACCGACTCCGCTTGTACGTCGAATTGGATCCTCAAATTGATGACTCCTACGATTGGTCGTGCAGTGGAATCGTAGGCTCGGATTACCCGAGGTGAAGGCCTTATCGTAGAACGGTCGATGCGGAGTCGTTTCAATGTGCTTAAAGCGATGATGTCGATCGCGGAGCCGTTATCAATCAAGACGTTCGGGAGGAAGAACATCTCTATTTTTATGAGGATGAGGAGGGCTTCGTTGTGCCGATTCTCACATATTGGCAAGTCATCGTCTGAAGGCTAAACCGCTTCCCGTGCTACCGTTTGACTCGCCCCTTCTCGGGGAACGTTCGATCCATCCATTTGTATGCCTTGGCCGGGGCAAAGATCGTAGGGAGACAAGTGGCCCTCGGGCGTTCTTGTCGGAATTCCCGGTCACGAGATCTCTTGACTCGGTTTCACGCTCCCAACGTAGCGAGACAGCATGCTGACGGTTTCGGAAATTGCAGGGGGTCTGCTCTCGCTTGGAGTTTCGTCAAAGGCTATTGTGTTTACCCTGTCGTTCCGAGGGAATGGATTTCCGATGGTATTGGGACCACGAGGGCGTTCCAATTTTCCTTCTTCGATTAGCCCCTGGACCACCCGCTGAGCACGAAGCAATTGTCGGTGGTGTGGCCGGGTAGTTGTGGAAGGCGCAGGCTTGCTCATATCCATGTTGGGTTTGAGGGTCTTCGGTTGGAAATTCTCGAGTGGTTTGAGAAGATTTCGCTTCACCAAAGCTTCAAATACTTGACCCAAGGGCATTTCCAGTTATCTAAATGCCGGAACCGTGGGAAGCGAGGGGGTTGCTATTCTTCGGGGCCGCTTGATCGCGGTTTACTTGAGCTCCGTTCCGAATGTAGTGCACTGTTCTACGCTTCCTTTCCTTTGGTCGGGCGGGAGTTGAAGTTGCCAGGTTTGTTCGATAGCGGTAAGATGAGGCAGGGGTTGCCGTTGCCTTTTGAAGACTCGTAGTCTTTTCAAATTTTGTCCCGGCGTTGACCATGGCACTGAGATCCGGATAGAAATGGTGGCCGATCAAGGTTCTCAAAGATGGCTTGAGGCAGAATGGAAGATGTCCATCTCGCTCTTCTTTGGAAAGTGGATCCATTATCTCGCTTAGCTTCCGGGCCCATCTTTTGTAGAATTCGCCCACCGGTTCATCATCCTTTTGTTCGGTGGCTTGCAGGTCATGGCGGTTTGTTTCCCATTCAAGATTGGCGCGGTACTTCTCCAGAAGATTTCACTGATCCGATCCCACGTGGAGCGGTTTTCTCGCCTTCACATTGAGGAACCACCTTAGTGCCGTGGATTTGAGGGAATGCTGAAAATGATCTCGCCATCCGTTGAGGGGTTGCCCCTTTGGCTCTCATACCCAGGACGTAGGTGTCGATGTGGGTTTTGGGCATTCTGCTCCGTCAAACTTTTCCATTTCCGGCATCCCGAACTTTGGAGGGAGAGGGACCACTTTGTTCGGATCGGCAGGCGTGAGGGAGTCCTTCCGAGAACTAGCTAGCTTGCCTTGCATGTCTTTCATTTGTTCAATCACCGGCCATGTGGGGATCACTGCCCGAGGTGGGTTACCGTTTTCGTGGACGGACACCGAAGATGGGGGTGGATTGGGTGATGGGATCGCCATTCGGGAGTCTTGGGGAGGTAGTTGAGTGTATACCAACCCATACCCCGGGTGTTAAAGTTGAGGGCGTGATTGCCAGGTCCGCTAAGGGTTGTGTTTGGGAACCGGGGAAATGATTCATTAGCCCCAATCGCGCACTAGCAGTGGCAAACTTGAGATGTCGGGATATCCGCTCGGGATGCCCGTCCCCGGTAAGAATGGGGACTTTTGATTGTGGTTGCGAGGCTCGTATAGAGGCAAAGGATTGAATCCTCGGGGATACCGAGATGCATTGGGATCTCGGCGGAGCAGCACGTATGTGTGCCGTTGGTACCGAGCTTGATGTGCAGAGCCGGAAACCGACCGTGCGAGGCGGGCATGTCTGAGCCGCTGACCGACGCCCGAGGGGAGCTTTGAGCGAGAGCCGCTTTGCTGGCCGGGATCTCGTAGCTTGGCGGAGGCGGGACTCCGCCGATAGCTTTGAGAAACCTGGGAGCCGGTATATCTTCGTCTTCTATGAGAACAAAGGTTCCATCGGGTTGGGAACCGCAATTGCTCGAAGACGCAAGGTGTCGACGATCCAGGCTTGCCGTTCTTCTTGGCGCTTCTTGATGGTTTCGAAGGCTCGCAAAGACCTCCTCCATTGTCTCTGGAGATTCCTTAGTGGCGGGGTTCCGTTTCCCTCACCGTTATCCGTTGATCCCGTCACGGGGAGTAGCGGACGGTGCGGACCGTTGAACTGGAAGGGCTATCGGACCTTGTGACCTCAATACTGAAAAGGCGGCTTCCAGGGATTCTCAACCACTCTCGGTTCGCTGGAGGGGGTGACGGGCAAGGTTTAGACACGGGAATGGCCTAACGGGATAAAAGGGGGAAAGCTCACGTGGCATGCGGTTTCCGTTTCTTTTATTTTTGATTTTTTTTTTTTTGTTGTTTTAATTTACTTAAAACATGTTTTCTCAGAAGCCTAGGTAGGTTGGAAAAGATTGCTCTTCTTTTTCGCAACTATGCTAGATCCTGGGTCAGTGGAGACCATCTGTGCGGCTATAAGCCCCTCGTTTTGCACCCGTATTTCGACATCCCAGGTGGACAGCCTGTGCGAGGGTCCTATAGTGCAAGCGGTTTCCACCGGCCTAAAAGAAAAATCGAACCTAAGGACCGAGCCTGTCATGTTCGTTTTGATGCGTTAGCCATGTGAATAGTGAACCGAGCCGGCCATTGAGTCAAGATCGTGTCAAGAGTTCGGCATGACCTCTCTTTACCTTGCTTTCGCAAGGGATCTCGTGACGTTAGGCGTTGGGCCGGGTCATATCGTCATGGCCGACGTATCAAAGGCGTGATGACATGGTGTCATGCGAGCATGGATGTATATCCGGACGGAACATCGTGCAGGTGTAGCTTCGGAAATCAAGATCAGTCAAGATTTTAGCATGACCTTTCATCGCTTTGCTTGCGCAAGGGATCTTGAGTTCCGAGCCTTGACTCGTAAAATGGCCGCATGGTATATGTATCCAGCCGTATGACACCGGACCGGGTAAAAACCAACCGAGTCCTGGACAGAGTGTGACTCAAGACTCAAACGTGCGGGGTTGACGCTTGGCTAGGATGGGATGTTTGGAATGATCCCGTGCGCGTCCAAGAGGCCTAGGAAGACCTAACGGATCGCAACCGAGACCACTCCGGGTTGAGGTTGTAGTGTGCGATGTATCCGAGGCAAAGAAGTGCGCGTAGCGTGCGGTGTAACCGAGGCAAAGCAGTGTGAGTAGAGTGCGGTGTAACCGAGGCAAGAAGGCGCGTAGTGTGCGGTCTCTAAAATTCTTTTTCCGAGTAAAACAGAGTTTTTGAAGAATTTTAAATGTATGCACGTATGTATATTGATGCATTTTTTTGTATTTTTATTTTTTTGTAAAATAAAAACGAAGCACGTGCACACACACACAACAGCTTAAAGGAAGGGGTAAAATGAAAGTTTGACCCTCATCATCGTTTTAAAAATCTTTTGTTTAAAAGTTTTTAAAACAAAACGTCCCAGAGTCGCCAACCGAAATTACCCGGATCCGAGAAAAGGCTTCGCAGCCCCGGCATCTGGCATCTTTCGCGTTGGAGCGACGTGTCTCGCCGTTTTTGTTTTTGTAGAGTCGCCACGCCGTTTTTATTAAGCCCAAAACATTGAAAAAGGGCATCAGTTTAAAGATAATTTTAAACTTTTTTTGTGTGATGAGATTTTGAGTTCGGAGGTCGATGACTCCCGGGAAGAGAATATTAGAATATTAGAGCTCACCCGAGTAGCCTCGTAAAACGAGTCTTTCGGATACCCCTAATATCCTTTAAATGTTGTGTGTGTGTGTGTGTGTGCTTTTAAAAATGCATGTTGTATCGGATGTCTACATTGTATGCTATGTATGAAAATGTATTGAAATAGTAATGGAAGGAAGCCTTACCAATGTTGGTTCGTGTCTGTCTTCCGCTGGGGAATGGTGTTTGAGGTCGGAGTAGCGTTCCGGTACGGATCGGGATTGCTTCGGGAGATGCCGGTTGTCCGCGGACAGAGTTTCGGCGTGAGTTGAGGTTGCAGGCTGCGTTCGGGCAGAGGTTCGGCGTGCGTGGGAATCGTCGGGATCACTCGGGCAGAGGTTCGGCGTGCGTTGTGGTGGCGGCAGGAGTCACTCGGGCGTAGTTTCGGCGTGGTTTGGGATCGTCGGTTTGACTCGGAAAGAGCCGGACACCGTGGAAAGACCGTGCAAGGCCTCGGAGTACCACGAGGGGCCTCGGAGTACCTCGAGAGTGCCTCGGGCAGCGCGGGAGCCGTCTCGGGAGCGCTCGGGAGGCTTCGGAGCACCACAAGGGAGCTCGGAAGGCCTCGGAAGGATCCGAAAGGGGCCGGGAGTGCCTCGAGAGGACTTAGAGGGGAGCCAGAAGGCTAAGGGAGGAAGAGAGAAGAGGGAGGTGTGTGAAAATGAGGAGGGGGAGCCCTCTATTTATAGTAAAAATTTCGGAGCAAAGAGGTCCGTACGGACCTTCTTGGTTATCCAGAATTTTGGATTTCCTCGATTTGAGGGAATCTGCAATGATGGTGAATATTCTGGAATGATGATGTCCCCTATGCAAGAAGGTCCGTACGGACCAACTCAGCATGCAAAGAGGTCCGTACGGACCAACCACGCATTTGGGTAATCATTTCTTCCGGGATTTGAGGGAATATTGTGGACTTTAAGGGGATTTAGTAATCATTGAAACAAAGAGGTCCGTACGGACCTTAATTGCTTTTCTGATTTCCTGAAAATTCCCAAAAGGTCCTTTTGTCCCTTTTTATCCCAGGAAGGCTCCTCCCTTGGTTTGGTTGGGGGTTTGAGAGGGTTTTGAGAGGGTTTTGAGAGGGTTTTGAGTGAGAGAGGTCTCCGAGACTGTGTTGATGAGTCTGCGGTGTTTCCCGTGTGTTTGAAAGGGGGTGATCCAGATTGGGGTACTTACAGTGGCGACTCTCATAAAATTAAACTAATATTTTTAATATGGTTTAAAACGAGTGTCACTTAATGAATATCCCATTTCGGTCCGACTTTACATGATTATTTATTTTAAACCTCCGAATGCGCGTTGCATCGGGACGGGGTATTCACAGTGGCGACTCTGCTGGGGACTGTTTTGAAACTTTTTCAAACTTAGTGGGTCAGACTTTCATTTTCCTTTGTGGTGTTGTATTTTGCTTTCTTTTTATTTTCTTTATTCTTAACTGTTACATTGCATGCATGCATCTCCTAAAATAAAATCTTTCTCTTTTTTCTCTTAAAAAGAATTAGACTTTTTTGCCTCACACTACCACTAAAGTCCGTGTCACACTGCACAGACACCCTTAACCCATCGGAGAAGCCAAAGTGCGGGAAGTGTGGTGATCATGTCGCCTCCCTTTCGAGTCTCACTTGGTCATCCACTCATTAGTGCGCTTCGGCTGCACGGTGGAAGCCTGAAACCTAACCCTTGTGTCGCCCACTTTGTTAGGAGTACACTCCCTGTGACCGGTTGGTTTGACTAGCTTTTTCATATAGACAATTAATAAGGTCTTTATGATAAGTCACTACGAATCAGTGATATGTCAAGATCTATAGAGAGAAAAGAGCACTAAAAAATTGATTTCCTTTTAAAGGACGTGCCATGTAAGGTTGAGTGCTTGTTAAAAGATCTTGTCTTATCATAGGTCTGTAGTACTTCCCATAAATATCATCTTAAATGTCTATATGAGACGGTTAGTCGTTAGGATCCACCATTTTAGGACCTTTAGTTAGTTGCGAAAAAGGGGTATCACTTCCAACCAAGAGTAGGTTCTATAAAAAGTAGAGGGCTTTTTTGTAAATAAAATGCTTAACTATCCCTCAATTTAGGACCCTCCGAGGTCCACTCCTCATTTCTAGGACCCTCCGAGGTCCACTCCTCATTTCTAGGACCCTCCGAGGTCCACTCCTCATTCTAGGACCCTCCGAGGTCCACTTCTCATTTCTAGGACCCTCCGAGGTCCACTCCTCATTTCTAGGACCCTCCGAGGTCCACTCCTCATTTCTAGGACCCTCCGAGGTCCACTCTTCATTTCTAGGACTCTCCGAGGTCCACTCTTCATTTCTATGACCCTCCGAGGTCCACTCTTTGCCTTTTGGACAAGTCGCGGCCCACATCCCTCATCCCTTGGACCATTCGAGGTCCACTTCCTCTATTATGGACTACCATAGGTCCACTCTCTCTATCTTGGACCATTTAAGGTTCACTTCTCATCTTTTGGACCCTTCTAGGTCCACTTCCTCTACTTTGGACCATTCAAGGTCCACTCCTCAATTTAGGACCCTTCGAGGTCCACTCTCTCTATCTAGGACCATTAAAGGTCCACCCTTCCACTTGGGACCCTTTGTGGTCCACCTCTCATCTCTCGGATCATCCATGGTCCACTCCTCTACCTTAGACCACCCATGGTCTACATCCTTCAAGTTGGGACCCTTCAAAATCTCTTGAACCATCCACAGTCTGCTCCCTTAGTCTTAAAACCATCCATAGTTTAGACCCTTTATCTCTAGCACCCTTCAGCCAAAGACCCACCTAGATCAAACCTCTCTCGACCCATCTAGATCAAACCACCATCTAGGGCCTACCTAAGCCAATTAAGACCAATTCTCATCCAAGTCCGATTAGCTCGTCTAGATCACCCTCACTTATATTTGACCAAGGATCGATTCATATTCCTCTTCCTCTTTTACATTCATCCTCTCTCTTTCTCTAAACTTAACCCTGGTTGTATCATCAATCGGGGCCCCCTCGAACTACGGTGACCTGAGACTCGTACCTTAAATGGTAAGGGTTACGTAGGCAACTTCAGCCCGGTCAAACTCTCAAATTGTAGAGATCAACTATTTTCTCAAAAATGCCTCAAGATTAATTATGAATCTAATTCAACTCATTAGTTCAATTCTCCCATATGTACTTACAGGATTCTACATCATGTCTATGGAGAAAAGCATTGAAGCCCTTAAAGAAGTCTCAGACATGAGGTTGGGAGTGATCAACCTCCTCAAAGACATGCATGAAATTGAGCAGCGCCATTTGTCTTACATTCAAGAATACTTGAGAAGAGTTCCTCCCCCTGTTCAATTCCAGAGTCCCTACCATCCACATGCTTGTGGTCCCACTTATGGTTCAACACATCAAAATTTTTCATTCAGGATGCCTACTATGGCCACCAACCAACGAAGGGCACCAATACCCGAGTCACCCCCAAATTCAATCCAATGGAAGAAGATCGGCAAGGAGCAGTTTGATGACTTAGGAATGCCCGTGGGTGAGTTCTTCGACATTTTGGTGGGAAAGAGTTTGATCAAGCCGCTCGAGAATTACAAGCCTGTTAATAAGAGAGCTAACTTGGATACATCCAAGTTTTGCATATACCACAAGTACGTTGGGCATACCACTGACAACTGTAAGCAGCTGAAACACTTGATTCAAAGTTTGATCAACCAAGGCCTCATTGATGAAGAAGCCCTCGTACTTCAAGGAAGGATTTAGATTCATTCAGTCTTGTAGGTTCTAGTGTGTCTTTCTTACGTCCACTTTGGGCATTGGTATGTAATGTCCACTTTGGAATAGTTACTTCAATAATAAAAGAGTCTTTCTTTCCTTTCTCTCATGACTTGAGACATAATCTCGCATTACTTTCAAGAAGATTGTCTTATTTATAATTATCATTTGATTGCTAATCTCACTGATAAATTCACCGGCTAATAACAAAGTAAACAATTAATCTCAAAATAACAAATGCTTTGATTAGAGTGAACAACTCACCGTCCCTTCCTCATATACACCATCTCTATGCACCTTTCTCTCATACACTCTCTCCATACTCCACCATATACTTTTTGTACACTATCTCCAGACCCTCTCCTTGTACGTGCCCTCTGTGCTTTCTCGAGCATACACTTCCCTAAATACACTCTCCCCCACTTGACCTCCTTTCCATATAGTCAAGACAAGCACAAAGACCGTTGTTGCTCATCATCAGAGAATAGATGCTCACGCCACTACAACATGCAAGGGGTTGTTCTTATCCTTCACAAGTGCTACATGAATGTCAACTTGGGGCTCACCAACCCCCCAATCTCGCGTCTCCTCTGATTTTCCATTTGATAGATAAGCTTTCGTTGAATATGCTCACATGTCTTTCTCATGGTCCGAATATATTTTGCCTTACTTAATGAGTCGGTTAAATGAGTTTGCATTTATTTTAAATACTCTTTTGAGAATGCTATTCAGTAGCGATTGAAGCTTGAACCTCTCACCATAGGAAGCCATAACCTTATCCTCACTAAATAATACCCTTTCATTTCAAGATCGACAAGTTTTGAAACCCTAAGGAAGAAGCCCATACTAGGGACTCCCCTGACTCACAAAGCTCAAGAAAGGCGGAATGCAAAAGAAACTCATACAAGGGGCTCCCTCGAAGGGACCACCTCCAAGCCCAAGAGGGAAAAGGTAAGCGCATCCTAAGGCATACACTAGGGGCTATCGCGAGCAAACAAATCCGAAGGCTTTTCTCGAGAAGAGGGTGTTAAAAAAAAAAAAAAAAAAAAAAAAAAAAAAAAAAAAAAAAAAAACTTCCATCACTCCGAAGTGAACCTCCCATCTCAAAGGTTGTGAAAATGAGACATCGAGTGAAGGTCCTATCGTGATCAAGTTACATGCTGAAATCACAACAAACTCACGAGAAGAAGCAACAAAGATTCCCTCTTGGACAAATCACGTAAACCAATTCCAAGTCCATCCTCTCACTTTTAGAGGATTCCATCACCACCCTTGACCTTGTCAAAATCAAGTTAACCTCACTCTTAGAGGTTCTGAAGAAGCGACAATAGGAAAATCCCTTCACCTTAGAGATCCCAAACACATCCCTCAAACCAACCTCTCAGCAAAAGGCCCAGCCGACCTCTCACTTTAAGAGGTCATGTTAAGCATCACCTAATAATCGATCGCAACCCAAAGCCCAGCTACAACCGCTACCGGATGGCATTCTCATAAAGATTATTTAAAAGAAATGCATATTCAAATTTTTGAGTCACTTGTTATCCTACATGAGCATATTACATACTCTCTCCAAGTTTGGGAACTCGTCCTATTCTTGAAAATCGTTCATTCGACTCCTCAAACACTGTCTGCAAAAGTCTCACTGGGACTTCGCATCCGTGCCTCTCAGCGGCACTCCGGTAAAAGCAAGGAGACACGCGCCAGGGACTACTCCCCTCGGCTTGCGAGAACAAAGGAATAACGAATCTTAATTTGAAAGACAGAAAAATAGAAGGGGCTATAATCAGTCAAATTCCAATTTTTCTTCCACTCCAGTCTTTTTTCTATTTTTCATTCTTTCCCATAAAGAAGATCAATGCAGTGGCAGCCTGCACGAAAATTATCACGGAACGGTCCAGAGCAGCAAGCAACAACGGAACATCCTACTCCTTCTAAAGTCAAGCCCGATTTCACCATCAATCAATTTTCTCTCTCTTATTCCAACTTCAAATCAAAGCAGTCATTATTTGTTTACTTATATAATTGGAATTTGATAAACCAATCAGTGAGGTCCATTCTCGAGCAACCAAAATATAATTATGAATAAAACAACTCTTCAAATGTCTCGACAAGTCTTCTTTTTCTACATCATAGGAAAATAGAGCCAAATACTGTCTTTCTGTCTGCAGGGGCTTCCATACACTTTTCCACACCTTGTGATGCTTATACTCTCCCAAAAGAGTCAAACCCAAAAGCGAGAGTGTCATACACGAATTCGGGATCCATTCCCACCTTCGAAAAATGTGCCCCTGCACTTATACATTTCCAAGTCTTGTCCAAGTGACTGATTGATTGTGGTTCGAAATGATGGATCGCCTCCGTGGCCACAAGATGACTCTGTCTGCAATAGGGATACATTGAATCTCTCCAAGCTGGGGCTTTTGTTAAGCCGTTCTCTCAGGCTCTCTTTACCAGATTCCTTTCGGGTTTGCTTTGCATCATCGACTGGGGCTTCGCCACGGTCACCTCATCAAACATTAAGGCTCCCCTCAACGGAAATGGGTCGACTATGTGGTTCTTCAGAAAAGGCCAGGGGCTCTAACAAGAATCAGGGCTCCAACAAAGTCATATCTAGCAAGAAGGGCATCCCTTGTCTTCAAGATCAGCATGTGGCAAACTCTTTGAGTTAGTTAGAAACATAATTAATCATAAGTCCTCCTTATCAAAATAACATACTTTCAAAATACCACCCTCCTTGGCACCTTGTTTACAAAATCACTCTTTGGTCTCCACAAGTTTTCAAACTCTTCAAGTCTATCAAAGACGCCTCTCTGTGACTCTCAAGATGACTCGGTCCTACCCCTTATCTCTGGACATCAAACTTCATCCAATCCCATCTTCTATCATAGACACCTACTCAGCCTCGCCTTGATTAAACCATAACCTTTCTGCTCAAATTGCCTTGTTCAGACTTACCATAAATCTAAACCCTAGATTTAAGCCTAGGTGACGAATACCTCTCTAAACCCTAGCCTTAAGCCTAGATGACAAATACCTCTCCAAACCCTAGCCTTAAGCCTAGATGACAAATACCTCTCTAAACCCTAGCCTTAAGCCTAGATGACAAATACCTCTCTAAACCCTAGCCTTAAGCCTAGATACCTCTCTAAACCCTAGCCTTAAGCCTAGATGACAAATACCTCTCTAAACCCTAGCCTTAAGCCTAGATACCTCTCTAAACCCTAGCCTTAAGCCTAGATGACAAATACCTCCCTAAACCCTAGCCTTAAGCCTAGGTGACGAATACCTCTCTAAACCCTAGCCTTAAGCCTAGATGACAAATACCTCCCTAAACCCTAGCCTTAAGCCTAGGTGACGAATACCTCTCTAAACCCTAGCCTTAAGCCTAGATGACAAATACCTCTCTAAAGCCTAGATGACAAATACCTCTCTAAACCCTAGCCTTAAGCCTAGATGGCAAGACTCCTCTCTAAGCCTTAGCAATGATCATCCCAATCTTTTAATCGCTTGGTTCGCATCATCAAGTGGCCTAAGTCCTCTGGCAGCCACCATTCTTCATCAGTAAACAGTAGCCTAAGTCCTTTGGCAGCTACAGTTTTCCCGCATCATCAAGTGGCCTAAGTCCTCTGGCAGCCACCATTCCTCATCAGTAAACAGTAGCCTAAGTCCTTTGGCAGCAACAGTTTTCCCGCATCATCAAGTGGCCTAAGTCCTCTGGCAGCCACCATTCTTCATCAGTAAACAGTAGCCTAAGTCCTTTGGCAGCTACAGTTTTCCCGCATCATCAAGTGGCCTAAGTCCTCTGGCAGCCACCATTCTTCATCAGTAAACAGTAGCCTAAGTCCTTTGGCAGCTACAGTTTTCCCGCATCATCAAGTGGCCTAAGTCCTCTAGCAGCCACCATTCTTCATCAGTAAACAGTAGCCTAAGTCCTTTGGCAGCTACAGTTTTCCCGCATCATCAAGTGGCCTAAGTCCTCCTGGGCGGCCACCATTCTTCATCGATGCAAGTAGCCTAAGTCCTTTGGCGCGCTACGGTTTTTCCCGCATCATCAAGTGGCCTAAGTCCTCCAGCGGCCACCATCCTTCATCGATGTTAGCCTAAGTCCTTTGGCGGCTACGGTTTTCCCGCATCATCAAGTGGCCTAAGTCCTCCTGGCGGCCACCATTCTTCATCGATGCTTGTTAGCCTAAGTCCTTTTGCGGCTACGGTTTTCTGCATCATCAAGTGGCCTAAGTCCTCCAGGCGGCCACCATTCTTCATCGATGCTTGTTAGCCTAAGTCCTTTGGCAGCTACAGTTTTCCCGCATCATCAAGTGGCCTAAGTCCTCCGGCAGCCACCATTCTTCATCAGTAAACAGTAGCCTAAGTCCTTTGGCAGCTACAGTTTTCCCGCACGATCATTGTAGCCTAAGACCCTCCGGCAGCTACAGGTAAGCACAACACAGGTGTGAAAGCATATCTTAGTCAAATTACCTTTCTAAGAACCATTAGCAAAATCTTTGGGTGACTCCCCGAACAGTCAAATCTTTGGGTGACTCCCCAAACAGTCAAATCTTTGGGTAACCCCCCGAACAGTCAAATCTTTGGGTGATTCCCCGGACAGTCAAATCTTTGGGTGACTCCCCGAACAGTCAAATCTTTAGGTGACCCCCCGGACAGTCAAATCTTTGGGTGACTCCCCGAACAGTCAAATCTTTGGGTGACCCCCCGAACAGTCAAATCTTTGGGTGACTCCCCGGACAGTCAAATATTTGGGTGACTCCCCGAACAGTCAAATCTTTGGGTGACCCCCCGGACAGTCAAATCTTTGGGTGACTCCCGAAACGATCAAATCTTTGGGTGACCCCCCGGACAGTCAAATCTTTGGGTGACTCCCCGAACAGTCAAATCTTTGGGTGACTCCCCGAACAGTCAAATCTTTGGGTGACTCCCCGGACAGTCAAATCTTTGGGTGACTCCCCGAACAGTCAAATCTTTGGGTGACTCCCCGAACAGTCAAATCTTTGGGTGACTCCCCGAACAGTCAAATCTTTGGGTGACTCCCCGAACAGTCAAATCTTTGGGTGACCCCCCGAACAGTCAAATCCTTGGGTGACTCCCCGGACAGTCAAATCTTCGGGTGACTCCCCGAACAGTCAAATCTTTTGGTGACTCCCATGCAGTCACGTATCCTTGGGTAATTCCCACACAATCACATCTTTGGCTTAAGACACCACACGGTACTAATGCCCATTCGTTTCTCTCCCCGGCAGTTTTCTGAACTACGACTCGACTTGATTCCTCTTGGGATACGTAGGTAGGCCGACAAGGGTTCAGCCGCTCGACCTACCTGGTCACCTTTCATTTTGCGACTCCGCTCGAGTTCAAACATCTAATCCCCAAGCTCATCATTCAACCCCTGAAATCCCTTTTTTCAGGACGGATCCTATCTTAATCGTCGACCCCACTTGTCTTACAAGAAGCGTCGCCGAGGGGCTACTGTTAGTACCCGACCTGAAAATACCCCTGATAGGCATTAAGGAACCTCTGAGGACCTCTAAGTCATTTATGAGTTTTAATAAGCTCAAGTAATATTTCCCCGAAAGCCCTTATTTGTAGTTTTTAGACCAAATGTTAGCTAAAACTTCCGAAGGCCATAACTTTCTCATACGAACTCCGTTTTTGGCCCACCACATATCAAATCGAACGCGAGAACAAGATCTACGCAAAGGTTCGATCGACCCTTCTCAAAAAAGGTTCGATCGACCCTTCTTAGAAAGGTTCGATCGACCCTTCTCAAAAGTGCCGATCGACCCTTCTCAAAAGTGCCGATCGACCCTTCTCAAAAAGTGCCGATCGACCCTTCCCAAAACTGCCGATCGACCCTTCTCAAAAAGTGCCGATCGACCCTTCTTTTAAAGTGCCGATCGACCCTTCTCAAAAGTGCCGATCGACCCTTCTCAAAAAGTGCCGATCGACCCTTCTTTTAAAGTGCCGATCGACCCTTCTCAAAAGTGCCGATCGACCCTTTTCTTCAGTCCAGCCCATTTCCCGAGCACTATAAATACGTGCACACTTCTTCATTTTTAACACACACATTTTACACGGAGAAGTCAAGACTAGACTTGATTTTCCTTTCCACGCATCTCCCAATATCGCTCTGAATCTTGCTAGATTCGACCCCAAAGTCTTGCCACAATTGGTAAGTCTTTTATTTAAATATTCTGTTCTTTATTATTATTGTTGCGCTATATAATTTATTTGCATGCTTAATATGTTTTAATTGTGCCTATATGCTAGATTTAGGACTGTTTTAATATATTTAAGTATGCATAGCCAAGGATGATCTAAGATTTCATCCAAGAAATCCGATGGATCTAGGAACTATTTCTTTCCTCCCTCCTTAGTAATAATCATCCCATGATCAACAATTCCCCAAGGATGAACATTGATTAGTGCACCTTCTGAGGGCTTAAATCAAAGGTTCTAGGGTGTGATCATTAATTAATTCTTTCTCTCCCCTCCTCCTTATGCATGATCCCGCTTCTTCTATCTATTCCTGTAAACACCACACACAACCAACACCCCATATGCTAGAAAGACCGATCCGTCGGGCAATAGGAGTGATAACGTTTCTTCTTCTGTTGTAACTTGACCCCCGAACCCAATCACATGCTTAGCCTTTTTTCAATGCTTTGGGCTATATCAAAGCGGCGTGGCGACTCTCATAAAATTAAACTAATATTTTTAATATGGTTTAAAACGAGTGTCACTTAATGAATATCCCATTTCGGTCCGACTTTACATGATTATTTATTTTAAACCTCCGAATGCGCGTTGCATCGGGACGGGGTATTCACAACCTGTCATGTGCCTAGAGCACCCACTATCAAAAAACCATGAACCAGAGACACTACTCTTGAGGGAAGAGTAGACAACATCGCAGGTAGCACTAGGTTTAGCCACTCACTTAGTTTCAACTTTCTTTTTGTGTTGTAGAGGTCTCAAATTACCAGGATGTGTGTTCGGATGTGTACACATCTTCTCACACATCTGAGACTGATTAACACGACCATTTCTTTTATCAGTTTTTAATTTATAACAGAAAGGTCTAATGTGCCCAGGAGCAAAACAATAATAACTGATGTAGTGCCTTCTCCTTGGCCTTTTTTCACTCAAAATTGGTTTTTTCACACTTTTTGAAGTTGAAGCCTCATATCCCTCCTTCACAAATTTTGGTTTTTTAAACCCAATACCAATTTTTCCAGTTTGACCAAGAGCAATAGCTTCATCAAGTTTCATTTTACTAGTATTCAACCTAGTTAGTGTACTCTCAGCTTTTTCACATTCATTTTTGAATTTTTCAAGCTCAACTTCTCTCTTGGTCACTAGAACTTTAAGTTTGGCAATGGTATCTTTTTGATCATCATTTTCTTTTAAAAGTCTGGCTTTTTCATCTTCACAAATTGTTGGGTTTTATGGGTCCATGCACAGCGGAATTAAGCATCTAATTAACACAAAACCCAAGAGCCTAGGATCCGTTCTATACAATTAATTTGAATTCCTATGATATAGAAATAACCAACCTTGAATGCTTTCCGGTTCTTGAGCTGTCGAACGTCTTATTGATGTGATTCTGAATACGAACTTCGAACTCTAGGCCTTGATCGTTGAACGAGCGAAGACCCTCTTTCGGTATCCACACCTTTGAATGAATCCAAGAACAATTTCTTGAAAATTGCTAGATCCTTTAAACTTTGAAGAATATTGAGAATATATGTTGTGAATTTCTTTTTCAGAATTTCGGCTAGCTCATTAGGGTTTCACAGACCTTATATTTATACTACAATAGTATTGGTATATGTTTCCTAATCAAATTAGGAAACTGTCTGTCAAAACCGCCTTGGACTTAGAGTGTCGCGCTACCTGACGAGTCCATTGGACAAGTTCTGTCGCACGACCAGACAAGTCATTTGGACAACTTTTGTCGCGCGATGACTTATGTCTGATCTGGAATTTCTCAATCATTCTTCCATTAGTTTAATCAATTCATTCTAGTTGTGTGTGATCCAATAAGATTACATTATGTTGGCAATGAGCTCGATCATATCGACTCTCATAAGACATAAGCGGACTCTAGCAAGCCATTATGTCTACCCAAATAATATAACGTAAGAGTTCACGTTTCCAATGGTACACTTCCATTTCTCCCTTTGTCTCACGATGTTATATTGAACACAAGTCATGGTCCTCATCAACTTGTCTTTGTTCAATGCTTTCTCGATTCTTGAGTATAATGATAATCCAATCATATTGGGGTATGGCCATACACTTTCATCATTATCACTCATCGAGGGGCCTAAGCAAAACATCTCTCTTTCGAGGGACAAATTCCATCTTGACTTATCATCCTTCCCATCATGAATCCGATCATGCCAAAGATAGCCTTTATAGATATCGTGTTAAGATATCGTTTGACTAAAATCAAACATGACTTTCATCATATGTAAGGTCATGATAATCTCAGGTCTAGGGACTAAATGAAGTGACCTTATGAGATTTAATTATGACATTTGACCATGACATAAATCTCATACGAGTCAAGTCCAGTCACTTGTTCTCTAACAAGTACCTATAAATTTAATGTGCATCTCTATGCATATAATCATCATATGATTATCCATTAACATTTATACTAATTATTCTCTTAATAATTAGGAATGGAGATTATTACAAATAAATATGCAAAAAATATAATAATCAAATGATAAACTTTTTCATATAATAATAAATAATGTCAACACATAAGTCTATCAACTATAGGCCTAGGGCATAACACTAACACAAACAACTAATTTATCAGTTAGAGACTTATTTACCTTAGCAAGTACCTCAATTTTATCCATACGCTTCATCCAATCAACGTGTAGTTCCTTATAGGTTGCAAAGAGTTCCTCATAGGGAATGTCCCTATCTTCATCATCTGAATCTCCTTTTACAGAGAAACAGTTGAAGGTCTGCTCGGATGTGAGTTCGAATGTGTACACATCTGTATCCACATTCGTCTCCAAATCAGCTTCAGAAAATGTTTCTTCTTTTGTATCTGCAGTATAAGCATTGAAACAGACAGATGTAGATTCAAACGCAGAGATGTTAGCAAATACTTCATCATCCTCACTATCACTCGAAGCAGCAGTGTAACTAATTCCCTTTTTCTTAAGTGTGTTAGCACACTCATTAGCAAAGTGACCAAAGCCACGACATGCTCTACATTGCACAAAAACATTTCACGTCACTCACTCAATCCATACTACCCTCCTAGGTCACGTAGTCACTCTAGACTATCTAAACCTAAGGCTCTGATACCAACTGATGCGCCCCGAACCGAGGTTCTACTTGGCCCCACGCCAGGACACGCTCTGAAGACGCCTTTTAAAAACAAAACTTTCGAAATGTCCTTTCTAAAAGTTATCAATTTCAAAACCTGTTTAACGTTAAGAAAACTTTCATAACTTGCTATTAAAGGTAAAATCATTCAACTTAAAAAACCAACTCACACCACTTTCAAACCATTTACAACCCTTCACAAACCACACACAACTTATTTATAAACCAAGGAACATAGTTCCCAAATTGAAAAATATTTACAAAGTCTTAAAAAAGTTGCAAAATAAGGACAACAAGTCAAAGTCTCGGAATACTACCCAAGGTTATACATTTACATAATGTAACCTTACAAAATACCTTGCTCAAAACAATCCCCACTAGGCACCCTCTCGATGCTCAATGTGCTCTAGCCCCTAGCTCGGCTCTATCTAAGAAAGCAATAAAAGGACGGGGTGAGAAAAATCTCAGCAAGTTATTATATATGCAACAATATGATATGTAATCACATTAGGAAAACATATAACAACAAATCATCATATATATACCACATTCTTATCAACACAAAGAAAGATATATATACATATAAAACATAAGTGCAATAATGTAACACTTAGAAGGATACTGAGCCAAGGTTTCATCCTCAAAAGGATATCACGATCCAAGCAGCAATAGCAACTGAAGAAGCGATTCCGGAGCCCAATCACAGTAACAACAAACGGGGACTATGACACAAAGTCATACCCAATAGTGCAACTAGACTACCCTTGAGCTAGCTCACTACCCCCAAACCATGGCCAATGGCTGGGCAAAAAGGGAACCAGTGTAAGGATTATAATGAACTCGGCTCTGGTGCCATTATAATCCCATAACACTGCCCAACAAACAAGTACCAACTGGAATTTCAAATATAAGCACAGTAATCACTACTTGCTTAAACAACCAATGGATGATTCCAAAGTAGGGAACCATACCAATATAGCATATAAAAATGATAGCAAAATGATAACAAGTATCAATCACAAGTAGCACTAAGGCAAAACCATCCCTGAACCAATTCAATTAAACTTAGGATTCCAAAGTAGGGAACCCTAATCAATCACATCATAAAGATGCCAAACAAATGCAAAAGGTGCAACACATAAGGTCTACACACTTATAATAACCATTCAAGGATGTATCAACAATCATGTAATGATATTAAACAAGTTAGGTTCAATGGACTCAATAGTTCCAACCTACTTTAACCAAACATTTAAACATCTTCCAATTATCACATTTGGTATGTTAAGACATCACGTTGTTGTTCATATGTTGTACTTTGATCATAGTGTTCAATTGGTTGAAATATATGTTATAAAATTGAACCTACATTGCTTTGAAAATCATTCAACAAAACTGGCCAGGGCACAACCCGTGACCCTTTTACACCCTCTCTGTTACAGTCGTCCAAGGTAAGGCACGACTGCTAGGCACTACTCGTGCCATAGGGCACGACTCGTGCCCTCAGTAGAAACTTCAGAAACAAAGCTGAAACATCAGCAAAACTCAAATGAACTGTTACCAATTCATTTTTCCAACTTAACAACCATTTCAAACTCCCACTTCAGTTCCATGCATCCCAAAATGACTTCAAACTCTTTTCAAACAAACCAAAGCTATTCTTTTACCATTTCAACACACACCCAAAACCATTTTACATTTAACCAAAACCAAACTCACTATTTCAACACACACCAAAACCATTCCCAAGTTAGTCAAAACCATTTTTACCATTTCCTAACTCAAGAAAATGATCCAAAATCCCATACCACCATTTAAACAACAACAACATCAATTATAACACTAAATGAGCATACAATTCAAGAAAAATATAATAACTTACTTGAAATTAATTTAAAAACTTGAAAACTTTAATCGGATGGATTTGCTCCCCTTCTCCTCCCGAACACAACAAAACGAATGGATCGCCGATTGGATTTTTCTAGAATATTTTAGGGAATTTTAAGTAGAAAATCTAGGGTTTGGCTTTTTGGACCATGAATTTTGAGCTGAGGAATTTTCTTGTTAAATGAAGCTTCTTCATTATCAACATGGAGATAAACATAATAATTTACATTAAGGCTCCTCCAACTTTTAAACCAATCCAACAACTAAATCCTTTAAGTTATACTCTTTACACTTAAGCACCTCAAGGATTATAATAAATTAATACTAATTTTCAAAAGTTACCATTTTAACCACACACTTCTAATATTTTCATTTATGACCTTAAATAATTATTTTTAATTTATTAACATTTTTAATATATCATAAGTTATAAAATGCTAACTAACACATAATTTCTACCAATCAAATGCAAAACATATAATAATATGAAATGCACACCAAATTACTAACTCAAGCATGACTCAAAATAGAACCTAGGATTAGGGTCGTGACATTCACTCCCCCTAAAAGAAAATTCGACCCGAATTTTAGCTTACTTACCTAGAAGGTCAAATAACCAAGGGTATTTCCGCTCCATCTCTTCCCGGAGCTCCCAAGTTGACTCTTCCATGTCACGATTCCTCCAAACAACTCTCACAAGAGGAATACTCTTATTTCTCAGTTCTTGCACCTTGGTATCAATAACGTGAACCGGCTGCTCCACGTAAGACATATCCGGATCTATATCCTCGGGAATCCTCGGCAACACATGAGAAGGATCATATACATACTTCCGAAGCATTGAAACATGGAACACACTATGCATTTTCCCAAGAGATGAAGGCAAATCAAGACGATACGCAAGATTCCCCACTCTTTCCACAATCTCAAAAGGATCCACGAATCTTGGAGCCAACTTACCCTTCTTACCATACCTCTTAATCCCCACTTTCGGTGACACTTTCAAGAACACAAGGTCTCTCTTCTGAAACTCAAGATCTCATCTCCTCTGATTCGCATAGCTTTTCTGTCTACTCTGGGCCGTAACCAATCGGTTTCGAATAATCTTGACTTTCTCAACTGAATCCCGAACCATATCAATACCCCAAATCTTAGCTTCCCCAACTTCAGCCCAACAAATCGGAGATCTACACTTCCTCCCGTACAAGGCTTCATAAGGTGCCATCTCTATACTTGACTGATAGATATTGTTGTAAAAAAATTCAACAAGAGGCAAATAAACATCCCAAGAATCCGAGAAATTCACTGAACAAGCTAGCAACATATCTTCAAGAATCTGAATGGTTCTCTCGGATTGGCCATCGGTCTGGGGATGAAACGTTGTGCTAAACCTCAATTCAGAACCCAAAGCCTTTTGCAACGCTTGCCAAAATCTGGAAGTAAATCTAAGATCACGATCTGATACAATGCTAATCGAAACCCCGTGCAATCTCACTATCTCGTGAATATACAACTTCGCAAGCCTCTCTAGTGAATAGCTAATGTCGATAGGTAGGAAGTGAGCGGACTTCGTCAATCTGTCTACGATCACCCAAACTGCATCATGCTTCCTACTAGTACGAGGAAATCCCGTGACAAAATCCATGGTAATATGATCCCACTTCCAATCCGGAATCTCTAATGGCTGAAGCAACCCGGCGGGTCTTTGATGTTCTGCTTTCACTTGCTGACATGTAAAACACTTCGATACATAATCTGCTATTTCCCTCTTCATGTTATTCCACCAAAAGTGTTGCTTCAAATTCTGGTACATCTTCGTGGGTGAATGGTATACTTGGACTTATGGCCTTCATCAAGAACTTGGCGCTTCACCTCATCAAGATTGGGCACACATAATCGGCCTCTAAAGGTCAACACTCCATCGGGACTAAGAGAGAATTCCTTGAAATTTCCATCCACGTACGATCTTATCCACAATTTTCTTCAACTCTAAATCACCCTTTTGACCCTCCTTTATTTGCTGAATCAAGATTGGCAAAAGCACTTATATTCGCAAATATAGCTCCATGCCTCGACTCCCAGGGACACCATTCTCGAGTATCCTATAACATCTTCCATTCCCGAACCATCATTGAGGCCACATAAGACTTTCTACTAATAGCATCCGCCGCCCACATTTGCTTTGCCCGGATGATAAGAAATGGTACAATCATAGTCCTTCAAAAGTTCCATCCATCTATGCTGCCTATTGTTCAACTCCTTTTGAGAGAAAAGATACTTCAAGCTCCTATGATCCGTGAAAATCTCAAACTTCGCTCCATAAAGATAGTGCTTCCATTTGTGCAACGCAAAAATAATAGCCGCAAGCTCCATGTCGTGGGTTGGATAGTTCTGCTCACAAGAAGTCAACTTCCTCGAAGCGTAAGTAATAGCCTTCCCATTTTGAATCAACACACACCCCAAACCTTCCTTTGAAGAATCACAATATATAACCAAACCATCATTCCCATTTGGGGAAACAAGAATAGGTGTCGAAGTTAAACTCTTCTTCAATTCCTCAAAACTATCTTGACACTTCTCATTCCACACAAAGGGTACATTCTTCCGAGTCAACTGAGTCAAAGGTGTAGTAATCTTCGAAAAACCTTTAATGAACCTTCGATAATGATTCGGCTATTAATCTCAAAAACTTCGGATCTCGGTGGATCGATTTCCTAGCCTCTTCCAACTAACCACGGCTTCAATCTTAGAAGGATCTATGGTAATTCCCTTCTTTTCGACACCACATGGCCTAGAAAAGAAACAAACTCCTCGAAGCCAAAAAATCACACTTACTAAACTTGGCAAATAACTTCTTCTCTTATAGCACCGCCAAAACCATTCGTAAGTGTTGTTCATGCTCCTCTCGAGATTTAGAATATACGAGAATATTTCCATCAATAAACACTACAACAAAAGTATCGAGATAAGGCTTGAAAACCCGATTCATCAAATCCATTAAAAAATGGCCGGAGCATTTCAGTTAAACCAAAAAGGCATGACAAGAAATTCAAAATGTCCATACCCGGAGTACGAAAGGCAAGTCTTGGAAACATCCTCCGAACGGAACTTCAACTGATGATATCCACTTCCTCCAAGAATCGAGCCTTTGAAAAGACTATTGCACCTTGGAAGTTGATCAAATAAATCATCAATATGAGGCCAAAGAATATTTTTGTTTTCCTTTACGGAGTCACTTGGTTCGAAACTGCCGATGAGTCGATGCATAATCTCAAGAGACACATCCTTTCTTCTTCCTAACAAACAAAAATGGAGCTCCCCCACGATTGTGAAATACTAGGTCTGCATGAGATCCCCGATCAAGCCAACTCTTGCAAGCCGAGGCCTTCAACTCTTTCAATTCAGTGGGGCCATTCTATAAGGTGCCTTAGATATTGGAGCGAATGTGCACGGAAGCAAAATTAATCCCCGAAACTCTATCTTCCCTATCGGGAGGCATCACATACTCGAGTAAGAGAACACATCCGGAAACTCTTTAACTACCGGAGTACATCCCCAAACTCGAGAACAACTCTCTTTAGTAGTATCAAGAACACTAGCTAAGGAATCTCGGTACAACCACGAAGCAATAACTTTCTAGCTTTCACATAAGAAATAACACGAATAGTTCCCAACCGAAGGAATAGCCACAAAACATGAACTTAGGCATATTCGGGGTGAAAAAGTAACAATGCTTTTATGACAATCGACCTACAAGCATGATCACTTTGCCTTAGCCAATCCATACCCAAAAAATAACATCAAAAAAATCATGTATAGGTAACAACACTACTAAATGGCAGCCGGGTAACACATGATCACATATATGCACATCACGGGCACGTAACACCTCATCGATTACCAAACACTCTCCCATAGGAGTTGATACTTCTAGCACATAAGGCATAGACTCAATAAGAAGCATTGCAATTGCGATGCAAAAATGCATGGAAATATAAAGAATGAGATGAGCCGGGGTCTATAAGTGCGCGTGCTCTCAAACTTGCTATAGAAATAGTACCTCCTATGATGGGGTGGAGGAATCTACCGCTTGTTATTGATTCACCGCTAAGACACGGCCACTGAACCTTAGGCCTCCCCTGAAGCATCCCTCTTACGCCTTGAGAAGTCACGGCGCCACTCCCAGGATGGTTGTTTCCTTGGTTTTGGGATACAATCCTTTTGAAAAATGCCCTCCAATCGACTCACAATTCAAACATTTACCTTGCTTCTTCCAACGAATTGCTCCTCTATAGTGCCCTCCTTCGACAATGATTACAAAAACTTCTTATTTTTGATTCCCCGGAGTATAACCTTGCCTTCTAACACTTGACTAATCCGCGAGGCCGTCCTCGGAAGCGTGATGTCATTCCTTGACCTCCTCTACTATCTCGGCCTTGTGGTTGTCTCCACTTGTCCTCCTCGACTTCCGGTACTCAACACCTTATAAGTCTTCCTCTTATGTTCCTCAATATCATGCTCCATATGGTGAAGCACCGATCCACCGCATCTTGAAAGTCACTTAAAATTTGTGGGACGCTAGCTGCGTTCGGATCCCTGTCTTCAATCCCCAACAAAAATCTCATGGATTTTCTCTACTTGGTTTGCAACTAGATGAGTGCAATATCTAGATAACTTTTTCCGGTGAACTTGGCCAAGCATGTGACCGAGCCAGCCGTCATAAAATTCCCTGCTCCAAGTTCGGAAACTCCATCTCCTTTTTATCTTGATCTACTTGTCAGGAATGAAATGCTCTTTGAACTTCCTTAGAAAATTCTCCCAAGTGCCTACGAAACATGAGCCTCCTCATCCCAACTGTACCTTTAAAGTTCTCCACCAATGCTCCGCCGCACCTTAAAACTTATAGGCGACGAATCCTAACTGTTTCGTTCCTCCTCGGTGACATCTCAATACATCAAAGATTTTCTCCGAGAGATCTTCAATCCATCTCTCGGCGCTTTTGACACATCCGGCTACACCATCATAACCAGCGATGGGTTTCAACTTCAAGAATTGATCCAAACCCAACCCTTGGAGTTACTTTGCTCTCCTCTCTCGCACTTTGATCATTCATGGCCTTCATGGTTGCCACTAACATTCCTTGGAACATATCCCGAGTCTCCTCCCTTACATTGCCATGGCCTAAAGGTCCAGTCGAATCACCTTCAGCTCCTGCCATAAGGACTTAGTACCTGCATAAAACATTTAACGTCACTCACTCAATCCATACTACCCTCCTAGGTCACGTAGTCACTCTAGACTATCTAAACCTAAGGCTCTGATACCAACTGATGTGCCCCAAACCGTGGTCCTACTTGGCCCACTCCCGAGACACGCTCGGAAGACGCCTTTAGTTTAAAAACTTTTCGAAATGTCCTTTCTCAAACTTGTCAATATACAAAACATGTTTAACTTAAAGAACTTTCATAACATACCATTAAAGGTAGAAACATTTAACTTGGAAATCCAAACTTTAGAATTTACAAACCAAATACAACTTCTTTTCAAACCAAGGAACATAGTTCCCAAAATATAAAATATTTACAATCATTAAAGAGTTGCAAAATAGTGACAACATATCAAGTCTCGGTATACTACCCCTTGGTTATACATTTACGTAATGCAACCATACAAAAAAATACCTTGCTCAAAATACAACCCAACTCGGCGCCCTTTATGTGCTCAACGTGGCCTATGCCTTGGCTCGCCTCTATCTAAGAAAGCAATAAAAGGATGGGGTGAGAAAAATCTCAGCAAGCTATTATAAATGCAACAATATGCTATGCAATCACATTATGAAAGCATATAACATCAACTCCTCATATATATATCACAATCTTGTCAACACAAAGAGGGATATATACAATAACACATAAGTGCAATAATATAACACTTAGAAGGGTACTGAGCCAAGGTTTCATCCAAAAGGATATCTCAATATGAGCAGCATCAACAGCTGAAGAAGCGGTTCCGGAACCCATTAACAATATCAATAATACGGGTGAAAATGATCCAAAGTCATACCCCGATGTGAAACCAGACTTTACCCACAATGGGGAGCTTTCCCACAACCCAAACCATGGCCAATGGAAGGGGAAAAGGGACCCAGTGTATGAATTATAACGAACTTAGCTCAGGTGCCCTTATAATCCCATACCACTGCCCAACAATCAAGTACCAGCTGAACTTTACGTAAAAGCACAATAAGACATACTTTCTTTAAACAATCAATATATGATTCCAAAGTAGAGAACCATACCAATGTAGCATATCAAAATGATAGCAAGATGATAACAAGTATCCATCATACGTAGCACAAAGGCTAAACAATACTTGAACCAATTCAATTCAACTTAGGATTCCAAAGTAGGGAACCCTATCAAGCACAACATAAAGATGCCAAACAAGTCCAAAATATGCAACACATAAGGTCTACACACTTACTATAACCATTCAAGGATGTATCATCAACCATATAAGGATATCAATCAAGTTAGGTTTCATGGAATCAAGTATTCCAACCTACTTTAACCAAGTATTTAACTATCTTCCAAATATCACAATTGATAAGTAAAGACACCCTTTTATAGCTCATATATAGTACTTGGATTATAGTGTTCAATTGGGTATAATATGTGTTAAATAGTTGGACAAACATGGCTTGGAAAATAATTCGGCAAAACGGTAGGGCACGATTCGTGCCCTACCCGCAGTCATCCCCTTTTTCCTGCGGCACGATACACTTGTCCACCAGGGCACGACTTATCATGACGAGGCATGGCATGACTCGTGACGAGGGCACGAGTCGTGCCCTATGCGAAAACTTCGAATCGGAGTGAAACATCGACAACCTCTCTAAACCATTTACATGACCAAATTTTCAACTAAAATAACAACCATAAACCCAAACTTTAGTACACTTATACCATTACCATTTCAACTCAAACTAAAGCCATTTCCACCATTTTAAACTCAAGAAAAATGATCCAAAATCACATGCAACCATTAAACAACAACAACATCAACTTTAACACTAAATGAGCATGCAATTGAATGAAAATGTAATAACTTACCTCAAAATTAAAATGACAAACTTCAAATTCTAATCGGATGAAAATGCTCCCCTTTTCCTCCCGAACATAAAGAAACGAACGGATCTAAGAATGGATTTTTCTTGAATATTTGTGGGATTTTTTAAAATGGAATACTAGAATTTGGACTCTTTTTCTTTTTGAAACAAGAAAGAACTTCTTTGAGGAAAAGCTTTTGTTAAAATGAATAAGCTTTCTCAATTAAACAACAAGGATAAACATAAAAATGTTCCACCTAGGCTCCTCCATGGTTTAAGTTAATGAAATTAGATTTCTTAAGTTAAAGTTCTACACTTTAGCACCTCAAATGTATTATAAGTTTATAATTAAATTTTCAAATATTATTATTTCACTACACCACTCCTAATATTTTCAATAAGACATTAAATAATTATCTTTAATTTATTAATATATCTAAAATATCATATAAATTATAAAAATGTTAAACTAACACATAATTGCCACAACAAAATGCAAAACAAATAAATGAATACAACGCACTCCATAATCACGATTAAGCATGAAATAAAAATAGAACCTAGAATTAGGGTCGTGATAGTACGATTCATCTTCCTCATCATAGAAAGATGAAAAAGAAGAAAGGCCAACGTCTGGATGAGGAAACCACTCCGCTCTAACGACTAACGCGGCAAAACCGTCTACGACCTATGTACGAGTCATCTTCCTCGTCATAGAGAGATGAAAAAGAAGAAAGCCCAATGTCACGACGAGGAAACCCCTTGGCCTAATGACTAATGCGGCAAACCCATCTAAAATCTATGTACGAGTCATCTTCCTCGGCATAAGTAGGTAAAAAAGAAAAAAAGCCCTACGTCTTGACGAGGAAACCCCTCGGCGTTAACAACTAAAGCGGCACAAAAATTGCCAAACATCTAGAACCGAGCTAGCTTCCTCGGTCTAAATTATCAAAGGTACGAGGAGACCTTCCCCGGCTACCATAAATCTTGCGTACATAATGCAAGCATACGACACATATTCAACAATTCATATGTCAAAGCAGGAAATGAAAGACAACGTGAATTGGAAGAAAAGGACATTTCTTTAAATATTCATAATAAAATTACAAGGCCAAAATATAAAAATTCTAAGTACGGTTGCCGGTGAAAGGTTCCTCAAAAAACTCCATCGTCACGCCATCCGCATTCACCTCGGCGTCAATAGTTGTAAGGGTGATCTGCTGAGTTAAAGCATCAACTTGAGTCTCCTCATTGATCGGATCCTCAACATAGGCATCCCCTCCTCCTTGGTGCTGAGATCCTCGTCCTCATCCCAGGCAAGGATGGCATTGAGGTTTTGAGGATCGACGGGAGGAGGAACCCAGACACGACGCCCCGCCTCCTCATCAGGTTCAGCAATCAATCCCAAGGAATACTCTGAAAATGGGACAAGGTAATGGAGGGCCCTGGCTTCCTCATCGTAGGAATCTTGAGTTATAAGCTGGGCAAGCGTCTCCAGATCCAAGCTTAGGGAAGTGTCGGCCATGATCCTTCAGGATAAATGCAAATAGCCGTCGAAAAACATAGTAGCCATCTCCTCGGCTATGGTATCTCGGAAGGCCAGGCTAGCATTATACTCAGAAAGAGCATCCTCGATTTGTAGAGGCACCTGTAAGTACCCAAATCTGGCTCACGCCTTCCGGTTAAGTTTCCCGGCAATTTCCCGGACTTTCCTAAAGTTCAGAGGCAATTTGGGAACTTTCCCAAACCTTTCGAGGGACAAAGGACTTGTTAGGAATTAAAATTCCACGTAGTCCCTCGTTGGAAAAGAGCTCCTAGAATGCCACCTTGCATGGTTCTAGAAATAGGCTGAGTCACTAATGGATAAGACCGCACGGCTTCATTAGCCAAGGATTCTGACCCGCGCGGCTTCATTCGGAAACACAAATCTGCCTATAAATAGAGGCCTCCTCTATTAATTTTGTAATACAATTTAGGCACTGTTACTCTGCCAAAATACAAACACAAATTTCCAGAAATCTGAAACTACTCAAAATCACCTCCCTCCTCTCCAAAATCTTTCCAAAGTTGCTCCTTCCTTAGGAAACCTTCAAGGGAGATAGAGGAACACCACCATTGGTAACCTCTCCTCCTCTTCTCTGAAAAATATGCTTGTCATTCTTGCTATATTGCTCTTTGTCATTTATATTGCTATTTTTTTGCTTTATATTTGATTTATTGCTATAAAAATCAAGTCTTTATTCATGTATATCATAATACCCCCATTCCCTTATCACATGAGATTCATGGAGGATCCATCCCAAGGATGAACAATAAGATCCTAAATGGCTTGTTCTAGGGTAGATCTCTCACATGATGATGTGAAAATAGCATCTTTTTCATATAAAAATGTCATCTTTACTATACAAAATGTCATCTTTACATTAAAAATGTCATCTTTATGATCATTATGTCATTTCCCTCCCCATAGACCTTGCTTCCAAGGATTGTCCACCTAAATGGTTCTTAAAGGACATAGGAAAGCCATAAAGGTCCTCCCTTTTCATTCCTAGTCCTAGCTTGCATAGTGTTCATTATATATGTTAGCATAAAAATGTCATCTTTACTTTAAAAAATGCATTCCCCATGTCCCACATGGTTGGATCACTCTCCAAGGATTGCCTAATGACCTTCATAAGGCACAAAAAGGCATAGGATGAGTATAAAGATCCAATCTTTATACCCCTCCCCTTTGTCCCTTTGGTACTTGAAGCATCTCTTGGGGCGTAATGGTGTAAAGGTCCTATCTTTACATCATTTCCTCCATATAAAGATGTCATAGCCGGATATTCCTTTAGAAAATGATGAACTTGAGCCCCTACATCTCCGATCATCACTTGAGACGAGCATAAATGTCCCTATCAAGCTCAAATCGTCTCAAGATGTAGGATTGATGGGCAAAGGTCCTTCCTTTCTAAAGAGTCTCATCCTTGGACTATAAAAGAGGCGTCCCTATATCGATCACATGTGACCCAAGGTCTCATAATGATGATCGTAAGTCCAAGATGAGCACGGGCTCAAAGTCCCGAACATATCAAAATCCAAGGAATCTCGAGCAATAACCAACTCATGGTTTATACATCCGAAAGACCACTTGGCACATTCCCTCCTTTACCAAAACACATCCCATACACGAAAGCACAAAAGGCAAGCACGAAAGTCGGATCTTGGAAGACTTGCTTCGGCAAGGCTCCTTGGGTTAACGCCAAACGTTCTTCCCAAGGGATAACTTAACCTCCGGACCCAAATCTTTTTTTTCAAAGTTTTGAGGAAATCAAAATGGCGTGGCGACTCCATTTTTCAATTTAAACCGGATGTCTTCAAACCGATGTGAGGCGGTGACCCCTTACACGAGAAAGAGATTCCAACATAAAAATAAGAAAAAGAGAGCCGCGATCTTGGGCACCACGTATTCACAGTTTGGCGACTCCACTGGGGATAACCAAAAAAAAAGCTTTCATTTTTTTTAATAAAAAAAATGATACTTGGTATATAGGTGGAAACCATTAAACTTCCCGTTATCGCCTCCTAACACGAGTCTGGGATAAAATATGGTCTTACAATGCCACGTACCGGTATCCATTTTGAAAAAAAAAAAGCTTTTTTGAGTGGGTTAGCCTTCCGCCGCGGATCCGATTCTCGTGCTTGCTTTCCATTCCTTGCTTTTTTGCATGAATTTTGGTTCTTGGGATTGTGCATAATGCGGATCTTGAGCACGGGAAGCTTTTTGGAGGCTGAAAAGGTGCCAAAACATTTGGGAACAACACGCAAATGAAAGAAAATGGAACCTGGAAAATTGATTGATGCGGTAGTGCGGCTTGATTCTCCTTGGATCCTAGCCAGGGCGGCTTCATTGGCAATTCCACCGGGACAAAATGCGAGGTTAATCTGCGGCTTAGGCGGCTTGGGGCTATTCGGTTCCAAGGCGAGCCGGAGCTCCGAGAAAATTTACATGCTTACTTGTTGCATTTTCCCCGTCCCAAAAATTATTCCTTTAAAACACATTTACGAAAATTTACGTTTAACTCAAAAAGGAACATTTTTAGGAGGTCGCACACTACGCACACCTTATATATCCTGGACACTTTGCACGCACGTCCCTTTAACTCGGGGTGGTTGTTCGAGTGCGATCCGAACAGTGTATTACGATGCTCCCGGGCGCGCACGGGAATCATCCCAAACTCCCATGGCGGCCGGTGTCGACCGATGCACGGTCAGAGTGTCACACATTTTAAAACCATGAATTTTGGTTGGTTTTGGTCTAGACCATGTCATATAGCCCGATTGCATACCCCGTAAGGGTCAAACCTTAGCTCATGACGGAAGTTAGGATCCTTTGCGCAAGCGAAACTCTGCCAAAATTTTGCCAAGGAAAATTTGGCAGAATCTTGACTCCGGCATTGACTTTGACTTTGACCCGTACGGGATACGTAAGAGTCAAGCCCGAGTCCGTGCCAAAAAAAATCCAAAGATCTTTGGCGCAAGAGGAGCTCTGCCAAAATTCTGACAAGGAAAAATTGGCAAGATCTTGACCCGGCATTGAGTTTGACTTTGACTCGCACAGCGTATGCAACAAAGTTCAATGTGACACCGTGTCATCCGGATTTTACCGTCCGACCCATGCCTATTATCCTCTTGGACAGTGCCAAAAGGTCAAAACGTCAACCACGCGAGCGAAACTCTGCCGAAATTCCGTTAAGGCTAAAAGACGAGACTTTCCCAGCATTGCCTTGACTATAATCCGCATCGCTCGTGCGTTAAAAGTTCCTATGACCCACTAGACCCATTAGGAGCGTTCTTCTCTCTCGGTCGGTGGGATCCTGTGCCCTATAGGACCCTCGCCCGGGGCTGTCCACCCTGGGAGGTCGAAATACAGGTGGAATACGAGGGGCTTATAGACGTAGTGACGGAACCCACTGATCCAGGATCTAGAGTAGTTGCGAAAAAGAAGAGGCGAAACCCTTTTCCAACCAAATAGAAATTAATAAAAGACACCGTTTTAAGTAAACTGGAAGATTTTTAATTTGCATATTGCTTGAGCCTTCAGCCTAAACACCTACCCCAGAGTCTAAACCTTGCCTATCCCTTTCCCACCATTGCGAGAAAAAAAGTGGGTGAGAATGCGGGTCGGTGGCTTGTCGGAAGCGGAATTCTCGAGATGGCTCGCCGAGAATCCTCGGTTTTGTCGGCCCGGAGAGTCATAATGGCGAGTTGATAGAAAACAACGGTGGTTTGGGTAACCGATGACTAGGGAAGAAGAGCTAGCTTTAGCCTTGGAAAACGATCGTAAGGTCCATGAGGAACGGCAAGACATGCTTATCGATGCACTCGCGTCGTCATGGGGTTCGAGATAGTGGTTGAGTCAACGGTTCCACTGGTTATGGTAGAAGATGAGACTCCAGCGGGAATCTCGGCTCCCCGGCCTATAACCAATGCCCTCCTCCATCCACATATGATCCCTTACCCAAGGACTACCCCTTTTCGGTCCTTTTCAACATCCCGAGGCCATCGGGGTTCCAACGCCCTCGCCTCCTCGAGATAAGACCCGACTTTGTTCCCTACCAACAGAGAGAAAATGCCACGGCTATCACATTTACTCAGTCTCTGCACTATCATATGGGATTCACTCTCCCTCCTCGGTTTGGGCCATCTCGGACAATCTCCCGGGCCTCGGAATAAATCCAATGATCTCTTTAACCTATGCCCTGCCACAGCAGATCTTCTACCCCCAACCTTACCAACAGGACCCCACGAGGTTCCTTATTCCTTTCCTTACCCTGGTAACTATGAACCTAATTCCTACGCCTCAGAGCCGGCCTCGAGGAAACACAGGACCAGGTCAAGTTTACACTTACTTCCCTTCGAAATATTCCCAAGCCATGGTACTAGCTACCAATGTGCCACCCACTATCCTGCCACCCAAGTCTGATAAACCCACTTGATAATCGAACAATCCAAAACCGTCACCTGACCCCAACATGACTTGGCTGATGGAACAAGTTAAGTCCATACAAGAGAAATTTGGGGAACTGAGCACCAAGAAAGAAGCATACCAGATCACCGATCCCAGCAAAATTGTCCCTCTTCCTCCAAAATTTCGAATGCCCGAGATTGAAAAGTTCAATGGCACAGATTGTCCTCGGACTCACATTGAAACTACCTTCTTGCCATGAGGGCCAAGGATAGTACGTATCAGCAAATGGCCGATCACTTTCAACTATCATTGAAGGGTTCAACTCTTAGGTGGTTCTTGCATGTGAAGCCAGAGGCCCGAGCCACATGGGACCAGATCAAGGAGACATTCATGGAAAAGTACAAGGCTAACTTGAATTGGGAAACCAGCAGGAAATGACCTACAAGGCACTCTGCAGCGTCCAGATGAACCAGTAGGAAAATTCTACAAGAGGTGGAATTGGAAACTTAGTGAAATGATGACCCCATTGAATGAAGAGGAACAGATGGAGATCTTCCAGTCCTGCTTGAAACCTCAGTTAAGAGTCAGATTAGAAATTATTATTATCGACCTTCGGGCGATGGTAAATGTCGGCACCAAGTTTGAAAATGCCTTGACGTAGCTCAGGTCACGAGGGACGAGCAACTCTTATCGGTACAAAGCACCAGTTTCAAATGTCGCAGCCGTCACTGTAAAGGGAAAAGAAACAATCGGTGCGGTCAATTATATCCAGAATGAGAATGTTGGACAAGGTTTAGGTCAAGCCACTGTGAAGCCAAGGCCTCGTTTCTATACAGCCGAAGATTTTGGAATGCCACTAGAGAAAGTATTCGACGGTTTGGTGGCCGAAGGACTCATTAGACCTTTGGCCCAAAAGCTGAAACCGAAGAACCCTAGTGTTAGAATGGATGAAACCGAAGTCTTTGCCGCTTTCACAAATATCATGGAGCATAACACCGGTTATTGTACTTATCTGAAATTCCTGATCTCTCGCCTGATTTAAGAAGGCAAGCTTGAACCACCTCGGGGTCCCAATGTAGTCAAGAATCCTCTTCCTGCCAACAATTGAGTCAACATGATTGAGTTTGGAGCGACAATTGCAGTTGGTTTCAGAATCCAAAGATCATAAACATCCTGGAATTCAATGTTCCTTATCTTTGAATTGCAAGGAGAGTGGAAAGACTTGATTGAAGCCTCCGCCATGGAAGGACAATTTGGACCCATAATAGGAACCGACTTCGTTAATGTTGTCAAGGCCAGACCTCTCTTTTGCGATTTCGATCTAGTGACCATAGTCAAGATTACAGAAGGAAGGCTCACTTACGAAGATTGCGAGGCAGAAGTAAGCCAAGCTATGATGATGGAAGTCTCTCCGGAACCCTTCATCACTCACGGTAAACATAATGTGTTCGTGATGGCTCTTACTGTTCATGAAGATCAGTCCCAACCCCTTGTTTGGAAGAATTTGGAGAGAAGAGTGAGCGAGTCGAGACGACTTTGATGATGGAGAAAGGCTGTCTCTCGGATGCCGAAAGTGCAAGCTGGTCCCATTACCCCGGAGTACAAATGAATGTGATCGGATTCGGAGAAGAGATTGCTCCGGATCATTGAACATCCCCAGGGGAATGATGTCAACAAAGGTAGTGAAGGTTCACGGGATGCTTGTGAGGATGGGACGATGGCAAGGCTTGCTACTCCCGGGGCAACAACGGGAAAGAGTAAACCCGGTCCAACCCATGTCAAACACTTCGAGTCAATAAGTAGTGTAGGGTCCAGTCGTTAGGGTTAAGAGTCATGTGAGTCGGGAATCCTCAAATTCCAGGTCCTCAGGAGTCATCAGAAGGCCTCGCGCACGAAGATTATGAACATGTAGCCAAATGTCATCTTTCCTTTCTCTTTGAATGAAATGATAGATCTTTTGAGTATCCCCTTATTGCCAACTTAACAAATGATAAATTAACTAATAACTTAACAATAGTTAATAATGAATCATTTGAACAAGATGCTTAAACATACTAAACGAACAATACATTAAAGAAATCTTTAAGCGGGTTACGACAAAAGAGGAAAATCGGGCCCAAGTTTGCCGAGGAGGTTTTGACAAGTGTTAACTTGGGTACTATCGAGGAACCTAAAGAGACACAGATTGGGAACTTCTTCCAGGGGTTGAACGGGACGAGGCTGGTCAATGCTGCTCGGAGAGAATACATGGACGTGCTTGCGTGGTCATACGGGGGGATATGCTTAGGGGCTAGATAGTTCGATTGTGGAGCCTGAAATCCCTCTAGCACCGGATGCCAAGCCAGTAGTAAAGCGAGAAAGATCAAGCGGAGTGGTCTCTACGGTCAAAGAAAGAGATTGAGGAAGCTCTTTGCGAGGTAGGGTTCATCGGGGTCATCGAATATCCAACATGGTTGTCAACATCGTGACTATGACTAAGCCAATGGGAAGGTGCGGCGTTGTGTAGATTTTCGAGATGCGAACAAGGCCGGCCCAAAAGACGACTACCCCTTGCTAAACATAGACATTCTAGTGGATGCCACCGCTAGCTACGAGGTCAAATCCTTTATTGATGGCTTTGCTGGCTACAACCCGGATCAAGATGGCCGAGGAGGACCAAGAAAAGACGGCCTTCACTACACCGTAGAGGCATCTTGCTATACGGTAATGCCTTTTGGGCTTAAGAATGTCGGGGCTACGTATCAGAGGGCAGCAACCGCACTCTTTCACGACATGATCCACAAGGAAATTGAGGTCTATGTCGATGACATGATAATCCACTCCAAAGGCGAGGATGGAGAGCACTTTGTCGACCTGCGAAAGTTCTTTGAGAGGTTGAGACAGCATTCCATGAGACTGAACCCTGCCAAATGCACCTTTGGAGTAACAAGGGGAAAAGTGCTTGGGTATATGGTCATGAACGAGGTATTGAAGTCGATCCCCGAAAGATCAAGGCCATTATGGACATGAGGCCACCTCAAACCCAGACAGAGGTCAAAAGCTTTATGGGAAAATTACAGTATAACAGCCGTTTTGTCAATCAGCTGACTACCATGTGTGAGCCCATCTTCAAGCTCATGAAGAAGAATGCGGAGACACGAGAATGGATGAGGAATGCCGGGATGCCTTTAACCAAATCAAGGCATACCTAGTACATCCTCCGGTGCTATTCCCCCACATAGACGAAACCTCTTACGCTCTATCTCACTTTGTGTCATCCTTGATACGGCAGTTAGGGCTATGCTTGCTCAGGAAAAGAAGGACTCTCAGGTAGAAAACGCCATTTACTTTGTCAGCTGGAAGCTGCAAGGAAGTGAGCTCAACTACTCGGCGTGCAAAAAGACTTGTGTCGGACTAGTCTGGGTAGTCGGTAAGCTGAAGCATTACATGCAAGCTCACTCTGTGAACTTGGTCTCGAAAATGTACCCCATCAAGTATATCTTCGAAAAGCCTTCCCTTTCGATGCGTCTAGCAAAGTGGTCATTCTTCTTGGCTGAGTATGACATCAACTATGTGACAAGAAAGGCAATCAAGGGCCAAGCGTTGTCAGACCATCTAGCAAACTTCCCTAGCAATGAGGACCACGGGCCTGAACCCCAATTCCCAGATGAAGGAATCTTTGTAATTGAGCCTGAGAACCGATGGCATCTTTTCTTTGTGAAGCTAACAAAAGAGGAAATGGCGTAGGAATGCTGCGGTCGATCCGAAAGATGAGCACACGCCTTGATAGCCATCCAAGTTGAACTTCCACTACTTTGTAAATTGCTGATACCCAAATCTGGCTCATCGCCTTGGAGTAAAGATTTCCCGGTGAATTCCCGGACTTTCCTAGAGTTCCGGAACAATTCCGGGCTAGCTATTCCCATAACCTCCCGAGGCTGAAGGGATTGCTCTAAATTAAAAGGGCGCATTTTAAATGTATTTGGCATCCTTCTAGAATTGCCACCTTGCATGATTCTAGAAACATGCTTTGAGTCAGCACGAGGATAATGCCATGCAGGTACATAATTTAGCCAAGAACCACTAGCCGCATGTGACTTCAGTAGCCTTATCCAGATCGCCTATAAATAGAGCCCTCCTCTACCCATTTTACATACGAAAAACACACACAATATACCATACTCGGCTCAAAACTCTCCCAAAACAACTGTTTGTAAGATCAAGGGGTTGAAGAAAGCCTAGAAGCCACCTCCCTCCTCCTTGAAGCCTCAAGTTGGTCCTTCCACCAAGTAAGACCCAAAGAAGAAGAGGTCACCACCATTGGGCCTAACCTCTGTCACTCCCTTACCTTGCATTCTACTTGCTCTATGTGATTTAATTGCTCACATTGCATTCATATATTGTCATTATCTTGGCTTGGGACTTGACATTTATCATTAAAGATCCTATCTTTATCATATCGCCACTCCCCTTTTGCATCCTTTGCATGAAATAAGAACCATTTGATATTAAAAATGTAATCTTTTATATTCAAAGAATTTGCATCTTTTGCACCCAAAAATTCACTTTTTTTACATAGAGATATCATCTTTATGCATCCTTTTGCTCATAAAAATGCAATCTTTATATTCAAAATGCATCCTTTGCATATAAAAAAATCATATCTTACATCCTTTGCATCTAAAACCCATCTTCATGCATCCTTTGCATCAAAGATCATCTTTTTATCATCAAATTAGCATCCTTTGCACAATAAATACTATTTTCCACCATAAAAATGCATCCTTTCCATAAAAATTATGTCTTTATATAAAAATGCATCCTTTGCAAATCAAATGCATCCTTTGCAACCCAAAAATGTCATATTTTCACTAAAAATGTCATTTTTACATGCATTCCCCCATGTCCCCATTAGCAACCTTCGGAACGGACCGGTGTAAAGATCTATCTTTACATCGTTTTTTTCCATTAAAGGTGCCACAATCTCCTAGAAAGGATAAACCTTGAACCTATATCTCCGATTATCACTTAAGACGGGCATGAAGCATTTATATAAGCTCCAATCGTCTTAAAAGGTGTAGGGATTGATGGGCTAAGGTCGCTCCTTTCCTAAAGAACCTCATTTTGACTATAAAGAGAGTCTTTCTCTAGATCACGCAAGTCCCAAGGTTAAAAGCGATGATCACAAGTCCAAGATGAGGACGGGATTACAAAATCCCGAATACACAAAAATCCAAGGAATCCCGAGCGACAACCAATAAATGGTTTGTACGTCCGGAAGACAACTTGGGACATTCCCCCCCTGTAATGATTGTTGCCATTCACGGAAAAATTCGATTTTTCGTTTCTTTGAAAACCAAATAAAACCGGAAATCGGAGTCGCCACGCCATTTTTGTTTTAAGGGCCAAAACATTGAAAAATGCCCTAAATGAGAGATTTGGGTTCGGAGGTCACGTTACACGCCGGGAAGAACGTTAGTGTTCACACGGATATAAGCCTCGTAAGAGCGAGTCTTCCAAGCATTAAAAACCATTTGTGTGTGTGTGTGTGTGTACATGTTGTGTGTGTGTGTGTGTGTGTGTGTGTTACTTTGGCCAAAGTAAATTGAAACTGAGAAAAGTAAAAATTGGGAATTCTTTATTAGACTTTGGACAAGTCCCATAATTTTTGGTATGATTTTTGGATTGAGTTTTGGTACTCAAAAGATTTTTTGAAGTTAAAACTCATTTCAGCCAGAATGAAAAAGGCAGTGGATACTTGACTTTGAAATGGACTTAAGGGCTTCAAAACTCCAGAATCTGGGGAAACTCAGAGGATGAAAGTTGTTCCAGACACCTTCAATAAGATTTTATGTGAAAAAATTTTCCATTTTGGAGATGATTTGAGGGACCAAAACCTTCTGGAAATCTCAGATGTGAACTCTGGATTTCCAGAGACTGATGAACTGACCTTTAAAAGAAAAATTTGAAAAATGGAGTTTTACTCACGAAAAAAATGAAATAAAAATATGTCTGGAAAGCTATGAATGTTGGATACAAAAAGTGTTTTGTAGTCAACACCAAATTCCAAATTTATCTGTGTCCAAAAAATTAGACCATGGACAGAGGTCTTAGAAAATTGCTACTGGACAGCAACTTTCTTAAGAAGAAAAACATGATTTTAAGGGGGGTTTTGCATCCATGATTGTCCCCATTTCCCTAGGTTTTTATTAGTAGTCACTAGACATTTTAGTGGTGATCTACTATATCAAACCATCCTTGGGGTACATTAGGACTTAAGCATTTCATTTGCTTGGGAAGGGGGGATTTTATCCTTGAAAATGAAGATTTGGTGTATGAAAATGGTTTTTAGGGTTTTGAAAATGCATTTGCAAGTAAGTAAGAACACTTTGAAGATAATGTTAATCCTTGTAGAAGATCAACCATGGAGATGAACTTCCATGGTGATCTTCTTGGATCTAGGGCAAGAAGATGAACAAACTACATTTTGGAGTTTGAAAATGCATGCATGGATGAGAGAGATTTAGGGTAAGGAGAGGGAGGTTATACCTATCTTCCTTGTGTTTGTGTATGAGGCTTGAATATGTGAGTGTTTGAATTTGAGAGTGAGTAGGATTTGGGAAAATAATTAAGAGAAAAAGGTGACAATTCTAGAGAATTCTCACTGTTTTCTCCCTATTTTCGCCAAGGTGCAGTTGTGAAATGTGTTGTGTCTCTCTATTTACGTATCGAAGGCCTCAATTTATAGCCCTCGAAATTGCCATAGTCATCCGCGCGGACATGAGTGGAAGCGTGCACTGTTCATTAAATGCGGCTGTGCTTTGGACACAAGGAATATTTCGAAAATTCAAACCGGTTGCTTTGTTTTTCACTACCGCATTAGGATTTTTCCAATTTCTTTTCTTTTTGAGATTCTTTTCTTGGCTTATCTTTAAATAGCAATGCCTACTTTACCCTTACTTTGTTAGAAAAGTTAGGAATAGTTAGAAATGTTAGGAATGTTAAAACTTTCGTTAATTTTCTAACGAAAATGCTAACAACTCAAATTGGAGTACTTACAGTAGCCCCTCGGCGACGGCGCTTTCAAAGGAAGCGAGGTCGTCGATAAGAGTAAGGCTCCATATTTGACAGGATGATCAAGTGATCGAGTGATCGAGTGGCTGAACCTAGCGATAGGCTACCTACGTATCCCGAATGGGAATCAAGCCGGTCGTAGTTCGGATCTTTGACCCTGGAGATGATGGCGTTTTAGGTGCCTCGAACCTTGATGAGCGAGTTACGCAATCGATTGCCGAGAGAAACTCATTGGGATAAGAATGACCATTTTGGTCCGGTGGCCGAAATTGTATATTCGCCCGCCGGGGATAGGAATGACCATTTTGGTCTGGTGGCTGAACCTAATGATAGGCTACCTACGTATCCTTAGGAGGAATCAAGCCAGTCGTAGTTCGGGTCTTTGACCCTGGAATGACTATTTTGAGGTGTCAACCTGGTAATGATGGCGTTTTAGGTGCCTCTGACCTTGAAGATGGCGTTTTAGGTGCCTCAGACCTTTGGAGATGATGGCTTTTTAGGTGCCTCGGACCTTTGGAGATGATGGCTTTATAGGTGCCTCGGACCTTTGGAGATGATGGCGTTTTAGGTGCCTCGGACCTTTGGAGATGATGGCGTTTCAAGTGCCTCGAACCTTTGGAGATGATGGCATTT